>LPNX010104478.1:0-158083 GCA_001517045.1 Pseudotsuga menziesii
TTGCCAAAGGTAGGGCCAAGCCTACTTTGACGGAAACCTATGAAGAGGCAGAAGTAGTGGAAGCTGAAAGAGAAAGTATTGAAGATTATCCAGAACAGTCAAGAGAGAAAGGTGCAGGAAGGAAAGCCTTATTGTTTACTAAGCCTAAGGAAGAGAAATCGCCAGATTATGAAAATATGGCAAAAATGATGCAGAATCTTTCCAACAAAATAAGAGATTTGGAGAAAGAGAAGGAAACACAAAAGTTTTATAAGCCATATTATAAGAAAAGAGAGGATAACAATCAGTCTCAACCTCCTCCTCACAATACTGCATCTATGAATTTAACAGAGGTAGGCATGGACAATTTTTGCACTTTCCACCAACAGCTACACTCTGAAAAGAATTGTCCTCAATGGATAAATTCGATGACATTGGTCATGAATTAGCTGTTGGATTCTAGATTAACAGAAGATGGAGATGAAGAGAGAAAAGAGAATACTACGTCGAAAAAGGAACAAGAAGAGGAAACCATGGTTTTGTGGGATTCTGTTTCGTTATTTGATGCTGAAGAGGAAAAGAATCAGGGCTACAAGGACGTCATGGAAACCAACGTGGCAACAAGGAGCCAAGGGCCAATTAAAGAAAACAGTCTCATTCTACCAAAGATCAAAAGGCTGCAAAGAAATGTAAAGAAATTTCAAAATAAATCCTTAGCTAATAAGATTCCAAAATTCACTATTACCAGCCAAGATCCGAAGCAGAATAATACGTTGGCTAGGCCAAAGCAAGGAAAGATGAAGGATGATAAACCTCATCCCATTGAGCAACCAATGGATTATGACATCGTGGAGGATTTAAAGAAGGTAAAAGTGAATGTTCCGCTATTCGAAATGTGTAAAGTGCCGCAGCAAAAAGAAAGACTATTGAAAGCACTTGAAGCACCGGATGAGAAGCTGCCCACTGACAATCAACCTCAGGAAGAAGAAGAAATCGGAGAAACCAGCGTTGGAGGTAAGTCTAAAAGCAAACATCCACCTTTCCTCCTCACGTTTGAAATTTTCAATCATAATGTACATAATTGCTTGGTAGACTCAGGGGCGTCAGTAAATGTCATGCCAATATCAGTCTGTAAAAAGATTAATGGGCAACCTAAGCCATCCACGTGGAGGGTTGTTCAGTTGGACAGGACGGATGTAAAGGTAATTGGTGAGATGGAAGATGTCCTAGTCCATCTGGCATCAAATGATAAAGTGTGCCAAGTCATTAATATTGTGGTGGCTGATATACCAAATGCTTACGGTCTTGTCCTAAGCAGAGATTGGTTGGCCAAACTAAATGGATATTTTGCCTCGGATTGGTCGCATCTGTGGTTGCCATACAAGGGAAGTCCGAACCAGATTAATATTTTAAGGGAGCCTCACATGAGATACAATGTTACTCAACTGAATGAGAAGAATGAACCAGTGGATTTTGTATTGGGAAACTATTTTATTGAGTTGGAACCAGGAAATTACCAAGCAGAAGAAGCCAGTAACACATCAGACACTCAGCCTGATCTCCTTCGATTCTCACAGGCTGATGAGATTAACTGTAAAATAGTAGACTTAGCAGTAGGAATAGATTCACATTCAGTAGTTAGTGATTTTTGGACTTTGTTTTTTGATGGCTCTAAGACATTAGAGGGGTCAGGGGCTGGTTGTGTCCTGATCGACCCCCAGAAGAATAAACATTTTCTCTCATGTAGATTAGAGTTTGAATGTACTAATAATATGGCTGAGTACGAAGCGCTGGTGCAGGGTTTGAGGAAAGCGATTGAATTAAAGGTAAGTAATCTAAGAGTTTTTGGAGATTCTAAGATTATTGTGAAACGAATCCGGAATCAAATACATTGTGTTTCCCCTCACTTGAAAGCTTACCAAAATGAGGTATGGGACCTGCTTAAATGTTTTTATGCATTCAATATTATTTCAATTCCAAGACTTAAAAATGCAGCAACTGACCTGTTGGCCACATCAGCCGCTAGGCTCGTACCCACTAATAATCGATGCTCTGTCGAATTGATTTTCAGGCACTCAGTATCGGATATGATCACCAACCTGCGAGTGTTCGACGATGATCAGCAGATAATAGAATGCTTAACAAATGACGAGGTGTTCAAAGGGGCGATTATAGATGATGAAGAACATCAGGCTGAGATGAAATATGACAATTTCATCCCTAAAGGAGTCAGAACGTTGGAAAGAATGTTCGATTTAAATGAAAATTTCAGAAGACCAGCCAACGTGAAGACCCATAGCTCATCTCTACAGTTTGAGCTGATAAATTTAGGGACTGAGACGAATCCCAAATTTGTGAATCTCGACAAATGTTGTTCACCAGCAGAAAGAGACAAATCCGTCAGTCTATTTAAACAATATAAAGATGTTTTCGCATGGACATACGAAGATTTGAAAACATATGACACCAGCATCATCAAACATGTCATTCCCATCAAAGCTGGTGTCAAGCCATATCAGCAACCTTTAAGGAAAATGCATCCAAAATTGGAACCGCTGATTCAGAGTGAAGTGAAGAAATTATTGGATGCTAGAATCATTTTTAAGGTTAGACACTCGTAGTGGGTATCAAATCTGGTACCAGTGAGGAAAAAATATGGAGAAATCAGATTGTGCGTGGATTTCAGAAATCTAAACCATGCTTCCAACAAAGATAACTATCCTGTGCCACCCATGGAGCAATTGCTGCAAATGGTCTTAGGTGCTGAACTGTTTTCATTATTAGACGGTTTCTCTGGCTACAATCAAGTATTAGTAGCCGAAGAAGACAGATTGAAGACCACGTTCAGGACCAAATGGGGAACCTTTGCCTACAGGAGAATGCCCTTTGGGCTTATAAATGCTGGAGCAACGTTTCAGAGGGCTATGGACATAGCTTTCCGCGGATTGATTGGCCGAAGTGCTATAGTATACCTTGACGATATTACAATATTCTCGAAGAGAAGAGGAGAGCACGCGTTTCACTTAAGGCAAATTTTCGAACGCTGTCGGAAATATGGCATCTCACTCAATCCTAAGAAGTGTGTGTTCGCTGTCACAGAAGGCAAGTTGCTGGGTGACATAGTTTTAAAGAAAGGAATCTCTATAGATCCAGAAAGAATTAAGGCTATTGAACAAATACCCTTGCCCCATAATAAAAAGGGGATGCAATCGTTTATGGGAACGATAAACTTCGTGCGAAGATTTGTGCCTGATTTTGCTCAGATTGTCAAACCACTACAGTAGATGGTAAAGAAAAATGCACTATTCAAGTGGACTAAAATTGAGAAGAGTGCATTCAACAAAATCAAAATTGCTGTTGCACATGCACCCTCCCTGAAAAGCCCAGATTTCGACAAAGATTTTATCTTGTATACCTTTGCATCCGATGATTCACTAGCAGCTGTACTCACCCAAAAGGAAGATGGGGGGGATGAATTCCCAATATCCTTTATGAGTACTGGTCTACAAGGGGATGAATTAAACTACCCAGCCATCGATAAGCAAGCTTACGTTGTTTTTCAAAGAAGTAAAGCAATTCAGGCCTTATATTTTAAAAAATAGAACCAAGGTGATCGTCCCCTACCCAGCTGTAAGGTCTCTTCTTGTACAGAAGGAGTTAGGAGAAAGAAGAGGCAACTGGGTAACGGCTCTTCAAGAGTACGACCTTGAATTCAAGCTAGCATCTATAGTTAAAGTACAATGGTTGTGCAAACAGATGACTGAAAATAGAAAAAATGAAGAACACGCCTGGGAAGATGAAGCCGAATTACATGTAATGGAGGTATGTCCTTTGTTTACAGCTCCCGTGTCTTGGTATAGAGACCTTGTGCATTACCTGCAGGCAGGGCTATTGCCAGAACATTGGAGTTCCAAGCAAAGAAGGGCCCTGCGTCTTAAATCAGCCTCCTATCAACTTGTTGAAGGAGTATTATTCAGAAAGAATTATGACGGGGTTCTTCTCAGATGCTTAGAAAAGGAAGATGCGAAGAAAGTAATGTCAGAGTTGCATGATGGTCCTGCTAGGGGACATTATTCAGGAGATACTACAGCCCACAAAATCCTCAGGGCAGGTTACTATTGGCCTATGCTCTTCAAAGATGCACACGCACATGTCAGGAAGTGTGATATTTGCCAAAGGTGTAGTGGGAGACAACCTAAAGCAGCAGCACGCCTAAAGCCTGTGATGATCACGGAACCATTTGAGAAATGGGGGTTGGATATTATTGGAGATATAAAACCGAATTCCTCTCTGTAGCACAAGTACATTCTGACCGTGACTGATTATTTCACTCGCTGGGTCGAAGCTATCCCGCTACGCAAGATAAATGAAGACGAGGTCATCAGCTTCCTACAAGATCATATCATGACCAGGTTTGGAGTTCTAGTTTCGTTAGTCTTTGATAATGCTAAGTACTTTTCGTCAATTAAATTGACTGCATTTGCTCATGATAAAGGGATAAAATTGCATTATTCTGCTAATTATTATCCACGAGGAAATGGCCTGGCTGAATCCTCTAACAAAAATCTGATTAGAATTTTAAAGAAGACTGTAATAGAAAACCGGAGGAGTTGGCATGCAGCGCTACTAAATTCCCTTTGGGCTGATAGAGTCACCCCCAATTTTTCGATTGGAGTGTCTCCATATACCCTTGTCTACGGTAAAGAAGTCATCCTTCCTCCCAATATCATGCTTCCTTATTCCATAATAGCTCAAGAATCTAGAGGGTCGGATGATGAAGTTTTGCAAATAAGGATATATAATCTCCTGAAAGAAGAAGAGGCTAGATCTAAAGCCAGAGAGCGCTTTAAGCAACAACAGGAGGTAATAAAGAGATGGTTCGACAAACATAAGGCTGGAACAAAAGACTTTGAGGTAGGTGATTTGGTTCTCAAATGGGATCACCCCCATGATGAGAAAGGAAAGCATACTAAATTCCAGCAGTTGTGGGTAGGCCATTATCAGATAGCGGCAAAGCTTGGCCCTTGTACTTATAAGTTGCAAGATATGCAGGGGTGGGAAGAGAACTTACTAGTGAATGGTTTGGTTCTCAAGCCTTATTTTTCCTGAGTTTCTTTGAGTTCTTATGTCTTGTACATAATCAATCTGTTTGGCTGTCTTTTGAGTCATGTTTTTCAGTTTGTTTTAGTTTGTTTTTTATTGATTCCAATAAAGGGAATGAACCCGCGGTTGCATGGAGAACATCAAAATGTTTGGGAATGATGAACATCTTTGGGTCTCAGACTGTGTGTTGCTAAAAGAAATTCTTCCAGTTTAGCAGTTTTCTCGAATAAGCTCTGTGTGCATTGAAGTCCTGCTTAACCCCTATGAAATAAAACAGATTCGAAGAGTCTAGAATACTATGTTGAGGCTCCATCCACGTCACACTTAAAATGTTCTAAGGAGCGACAGCAGAGGACCCATGGAAAGGAGCGAGGTGAACAGTATATTAAATATAAATGATCCCATGCCAATAAACGAAGGCTAAAAGGCAAATAAGAGTAAAAAACTCCTATGAAAGCATCATACATCAAAGCAGATGCTGAATCATAAGTACTAAATTGCTGGAAGATCCTCTCCATCCGTGAGCTAAAACATGAAGTACACCGCTCACACAAAAGGACACTATGGGATAGAGGATCCTGAATTAAAATTCAGTAAGGAAGGCATGCAGGAGGACTCATATAAAAAGGGACAAAATTCCAGAAACACAAAAGTGCTAAAGTGGCATGGGAATGAGGAACAAACGAATATTTCTGTTTACCATATGCTACAACCCTGTGGTGTCCAAGCTATCTGCTACCCGAAGACAAAAGTAATAATGAAACTCATCCTCTGGCCTCAATAGAGTTATCTGGACTTGAAAATCTTGGTATCCACTCTCCCAAATTGGACTATCATCAATGATTAAAGGTACACACTTCGGTCATTTGAGAAATCTGGATAGCTGGAAGAATTCAATAGATGCATTTATTGCTAAACAGTCTGTCACTCAAAGAACAATCGCCCAAAGATCTAGGTTCACCAGGTAATCGCCAACTGTTGCAGCTGCAACCATTCTCCCCAAATTTCTTAAATTTTGGGCCCCTCCGCATGATGTAGCGTTGTTTTAATCGTTGGGTCCTTTGAATTTTTGGACATGTTTAATTTTGGATGATTCTAAAGATTAACTCTCACCCTGGTTTTCAAATTTGATTGTGATGGAAATTGTTGCGGGTCGCAGTTTTATTTGCTTGTCGATCGGATCACGTTTCTTTGTTTTGGGTCGCCGCTTCAGAGGTAAAGCCAATTTTTGTCCATTGTTGAAATTTGAGGGCTGTCCAAAACACTTAAATCATTTTTATACATCGGGCGTCGAAAATATGTTTGATTGGCGACTGTTTTCCTTTTCTCGTCCATCGTTGCGGCTCCCAAAGCGGCTTAGCATCCGAAGTGCAAAGTGCTCCAACCGTCGATGTGTGTTAGTCTTTTAATTGCCTGCCCCTAGCCTTTTCTCTTCTGCCGTTGCGGCTGGGAAAGTCATTTGGCTTCCGATGTGATGTCTTCCGACTTCCGACTAAAGCTTTTCTCGCCCGCATTTTGCGTGTCTTTAGCCCTTGTCTCTTCCGTCGTTGCGGCTCCCAAAGTAGTTAAGCCTCCGAAGTATAAATCCTTCCGACTTCTGATTGAGAGTGTTCCCACCCGTGGGTAGCGTATCCTTAACCTCTCCTTTGCCACCGTTGCGGCTAGGAAAGCCTTTTCGTGTCCGATGTCGATATCCTTCCAGCTTCCGATTCAGAACTTTCCCGCTCGAGGCTCAATCAAAACTCTTCCGTTTGTTAAAATTTTCAAATTAAGGGATGCACCTGGCCGTTTTCTTATGGATTAGCCATTTCAGGTGGTTTAAGTTAACGTTTAAAATGTCATTTCAACGAATGATGCACAGTAATTGATTGCAGGTAGAACTCAAGGGACTGTTGGGGCGACCACGTGGTGAAGGCGTAGCTGATAGTTTGTAAACAATCAAATCGAAACCGGCCGAGTCGCAAGGGAGACGAGCGAAGGAAAAGAAAAAAAAGAAAAATCGAAAGCAACAAAAACGAAGATCTGAAAGGTCCAGCAGTTACTCAACTGATCATGAGCATACGAAGAAAAGATGAAGAAGAGGAATATGAAGCCTTGGGGAATGGAAACGCCAGAGGTTTGGGGAAACCCAAGCGGTCTGCTGATTTTGTTTAAATTTCTGAAAGTTAGAAGTTACAAGTACTTTTTCCCTGGAAAAACTTGTACACCATTTGCTTGTAAGAGGAACTATTTCGTTTTATAATCAGAAACTGCAACTTTTGCCTGCTGGAGAAAGCGAAATGTGGAATGTATCAATGTGATTAAATGAACAATGTTGAAGGGTAACTATTTCGTTTTCAGCTGTGTTTCATTAATTGTGAGAGTGTTTAACTTCCTGAACCTATGTTCTTGTTGAATGTTCTTCAGTATATTTTGTGATGTTTTCCACTGTGAGTAATAAATGTTGTCTCTAAACAATTGGCTATTTGGTTGTTCAAATATCTGTAATTGTTCATGTGTATTGAAATAAGTATCAGCTATCTGTAACTCTTCATAATGCATGTACAAAATATATTACTCACCAATGAATGATAATCCTGCTCCCTAGGGATAGTTTAGGTAGTTAGTTTTAATTTCTTGTTGTATGTGATTTAGATGCTTGTGAATGCTAAGACGAGAGGTAAGAACCTGCGCATCACGTTGTGACTACTCTTTGCATCTTATCACCATGCATGGTTAATTAGGCACTTGCATATCATACATTAAGTCAAAAAATACAAAAATACACTATGGACCGGGCCTCAACCGGTAAAGCCTTTGTTTTTTGTTACTTTGACCTACGGTAGCTGGACTACAAACCGGACGGATTCCCCATACCAAATAGTCACGGGATAGTTGGGAACGTTGACTGGGGAGAATCCCTTACTGTTGTTGCCTGCGAATTTTCAGGCATCAACAAACTGCCTTCCCACATTTTATCTTGCGGATCTCTGCACACACCGTTGATTCTCCTGCGGCTTCAAATCTGTTTGTTTATTAGTTATCAAACACAAAACTTCACTTTGGCACTCTGAAATGTTATATTCCATGCATATTTACTTTGCAGATCCTTTCCCTAACGTCGATCTATTGTGGACCCGTTAATTTTCCTACACCTTTCTCTTATGGAATTCATCCACAGCCGTCGATTCATCCCAGTCCTCTACTTATCTGTCCTTCTTGATGTTGTATCATATGATTGGAATTATGTGTTTCCATCAATGAAAACCATATCATAATTTGATCTGCTTCCATATGATCACAATACCTATTACAATTCCAACAATCTCCCCCTTTGGCATTGATGTCAACTTTCAAATTATGGATGCATGATGTATTTGTAATCACCGACTGCTTGTCATCTGTAGCAACAATAACTTCTCCCCCTTTGACATCAATGTCAAATAAGACTCTATAACACAACTCCCCCTATCAAAGTGAACAAGTTATTCAAAATAAGATATGATACCCAGCTTCTGGCGTAGGTACTCAAACCGTGTCCTTGGTAAAGGTTTAGTAAAGATATCAGCAATCTGCTCTGTAGAAGGAATGAAATTCAATTGAACCACTATGTTTGTGACATGCTCCCTTAAGAAGTGATACTTAATTGGTATGTGCTTAGTCTTGGAATGAAGGACTGGGTTCTTGGACACATTAATGGCGCTAGTATTATCACAATGGAGAGGAATGGGATCATCATATTTTACCTCCAAATCTTCCAGTGTCTGGATCATCCATAGTACTTGTGTACAGCAGGTGGCAACATCAATGTATTCAGTTTTTTTAGTAGATAAATATATTGAGCCTTGCTTCTTACTCAACCATGCAACTAAAGAATCACCCGAGAAGAATGGACCTCCACTTGTGCTCTTTCTTTCATCCAAACAATTTTCCCAGTCAGCATCTGAATATGTGGTTAGCTGAATACTCTTATTTCTAGGATACCAAAGACCATAAATCATTGTGCCCTTCAAATATTTGAATATCCTCTTGACAACCACCAGATGACTTTTCTTAGGAGCAAATTGAAATCTTCCTACCATTCCAACAGCTTGCATTATATCAGGATGAGATGTTGTGATGTACAAAAGACTACCTATCATTGATTGATATGTTCTTTGATCAACATCAGGTGAGGAATCATGCTTGCTAAGTTTACAGCCAACAACCATAGGGGTACTAATAGATGAAGAATCTTCCATCTGAAATCTCTTCAACATATCCTTCAAATACTTCTCTTGGGAGAGAAATAAACCTTCATAATTCTGAATAATGCGAAGACCAAGAAAGAATGAAAATTCTCCTATCCTTGACATCTCGAAATCAGATTGCATGGAATTAGAAAACCACTGAACAGAAGAATCATTAGTGCATCCAAAAATAATGTCATCTACATACACCAAAAGAACTTATAAATCATCACCTTCAAATTTGATGTACAAATTACTGTCAACAATACCTTTCTTGAATCCTTTGTCCTGTAGATACTTATCCATTCTATAATATCAGGCTCTTGGTGCTTGTTTCAAACAATATGTTTCCTTCTTCAATTTGCAAACATACTCAGGATTGTTTGTCAGTTGGAATCCTTCACGTTGCTCTATATAAACTTTTTCTTCTAGATCTCCATTGAGGAATTTCGACTTAACATCCATCTGATACACTTTGAAGTTCTTATGGCTAGCATAGGCAAGAAACATCTAGATAGCTTCCAATATTTCCACTTGTGCAAAGGTTTCATCAAAATCCTACCCCTCAACTTGTGCATACCCTTTAAGGATCAATCGAGATTTAATCCTCATAATTTGTCCTTGTTCATTCATCTTATTTTTAAACAGACATTTGGAGCCTATTACATTATTATCTGCAGGTCTAGGAACAAACTCCAAAGTATTATTCTTCTCAATCTGATCAAGCTCTTCATTCATGGATCTAATCCAGTCTTCACCCTCATTGGAATTTTCAAAATTATTAGGTTCAATCATACATAGGAAAGCAACCTAAGATTATATAGAAGCTTTAATCAATTTCCTTATTGTCTGGACTCCTTCATTCTTGTCACCAATTATCTGATTTTCAGGATGATTCTTCTGAATAATTTTGGAAGGTGGTTTTGTTTTTGTCTGTTGCTTTGAATCTATCTGGATGTTTGCACCTTCATCATCTGACTCCAAATCTTCTTTTTCTGATTCTTGTACATTTTTTTCCTCGACTTCAACTATATCCTCTGTATTTGGTTCAACACTGCTTATCTGAATATATTTTACAGGAATTCCTTCATCGATTTTAATGTCAATACAATCAACCAATTTATGCCGCCTCTTATTATAACGTGTGTATGCTTTACTGTTTGTAGCATATCCTAAGAAGATACCTTCATCGTCCCTGTCATCATATTTGCCAATATGTTCATCCTTGTTTTTAATATAACATTTACTTCCAAAGACTTTAAAATGTTTGATTGAAGCAGGTCTTCCAAACCACAGTTTATAAGGAGTCTTATCATTGTTTGGACTTAAGTGAGATTTGTTAAGAATATGGACAATTGTGTGAATTGCCTTTACCCACTATGTTTGAGAAATATTCCTTTCATTCATCATTGATCTTGCTATCTGTTGAATAAGTTGACCTATTATGTCTCTCAAATACTCCATTTTTTTGTGGGGTCCCTAGAATGGTATACTCTCTTTTAATTTGATGTTTAACACAAAACTCTTTGAAGTCTCCTGAACTAAACTCTCCTCCTCTATCAAACCTTACTGCCTTCAGTATTTTTCCTATTTGATTATCAGTCAGAGCCTTAAAAACTTTCAACTTTTCAAATGCTTCATATTTTTCCTTCAGAAATGAAACCCATGTGAGTCTAGAATAATCATAAATGATCAACATAAAATATACTTCTCTTCCAGTTCCTTCCTTTCTTGATGGTCCACACAAATCCATATGTACTAACTGAATAGGTTTGTCTATTGATGTGAAGTTCTTGGATTTAAATTGTGTGCGAGTCAGTTTTCCCATTTGACAAGGTTTACAAACATAGTCATATGGCTTTGATATTTTTGGAAGATCTTTTACTTCCCCATTGTTCATAAGGTTGATTATGTGATCAAAGTTTAGGTGTCCAAGTCTCCTATGCCATAGCCAACTTTTATCATACTTGCTTAGATGACATTCTTCTTTTCCTTCTTTCATACATAGACATTGTTTTCTGTTCTTATGCCTTTTGCAACCAATCGTCCTAAGGATACGGATTTTATCTCGCAATCTTCAGAAGTGAAAACAACTTCACATCCTTTGTCACAAACATGACTGAAACTAATAAGATTATGTTTATGTCCATCTACCAGCAACACATCTTGGGCTTTCCCTTTTCCATTACTCAATGTTATCATTCCTTTTCCTTTGATTTTCCCTGGAGCATCATTTCCAAAGGTTACATTTCCTGATTTACTTTCACTTAGAGACAGAATATTATTTTTATCACCAGTCATGTGTTTGTAACATCCACTGTCAACATACCAAGGGCCTTTTTGCCTTTGAACATCAAGAACTAAACCACATCTGTTAATTTCTTTCTTCTTCCAAACTTTAGCACTTCCAGCTGAGTAACTCACTCTCATATCAGTTTTGTAATTCTTCAGATGACGGTATGAGGCCTTGTGTCCAAAATTATGACAAACATAACATTCTAGCTCATTGTATACTATATAAAAAAAATTGATATGTTTATCATGTGTTATTCTTTTAGTTTTGAACCGAGGTGTATGTTGTTCTTGTTTACTCACTGATTGTCTTGTTCTATGTTGCAACAATTGATTATTCTTTGATATCCTTAATTGCATACTTCTAAAATTAAATGCACAATTTGCAACTTTGTGACCAAAATTAGAACAACCATAATTTAGTAACCATGGAAAAAATGGTATCTAAATTTTGACTGTCTTCCTTTTTGTTGACTTTGTTCCTGAGCAAAGCTTGATTGATACTTCTAATCCGAATTCCTGATTCTGGTACTTGTTTCATCTTCATTTCCTTTTGTTTGCAAGGTATGTTCGTATTTTGACTGTTTGTTGCTTTGAAATTTAATCAACTCATTTGATTTCTTTTTTTTGAGTGATTGCTACTCGAACCTTCTTCATAGACGAGACCTGTTTTTAAAAATGGAGACCTTTGCTTACTTAGAATGTTGTTCAGTTCTTTTGAAGCTTTAATACTTGACATATTTTGGTGATACAAAGCTTGAAATTTCTCCAATTTGTTTCTAGTTGTCACTGCTTCTTCTGTGCTTCACATCTCTTTTTCTCCTCTGTTAATTGTTGTTTCCGAATATCTTCAATTTTCTTTGCCTCTTATAATTCCAACTTTAACAGAGGAATATATTCGCTTAGTTTTTTACCATACTTTTCATACTGCATCAACAATTGTTTTTGTTTTCTCTTCTTTAGTATGAGTCTGTCAATCTCTTCCAGATAACTGATTAGTTCACCTTCAATATCAACCATAGCTTCTTAATCATTTAGATCACTTCCTGTATATTCATTTTTAAAATCTTCTATGGCCATAAGCATGGAATTATTACCTTCACAAGATGAATCACTGTCGATCTCTTCTGAGGAATCAACATCATTTGCACACAATCTTTTCTTTTTATATTTAGCCTCTTTATTGTATTTCTTGAATGTGTAGTTCTTTTCATCATCAAAAGTCTGACCATTTTGTTTGTGGGGACATTTAGATGCGAAATGGCTTATCTTACCACAATTGAAACATTTAAAGGGCATCTTTCCTTTATATTTACCTGATCCTTTCTTCATCCTTCTTACAAATTTTTCCTCAGTCATATCCATTTAAGAATCAATTTTCTTATCTGCTTTAAAGGATGCTTCTCTAGTGGTGAATTTATCTTTACTAATCCTCATTTCATAAGCAGTCAAAGTTCCTAGGAGTTAGACAATAGGCAGAGTTTTAAGATCACTTAATTCTTCTATTGCAGAAACTTTGGGATTAAATATATCAGGGAAAGATCTTAAAATTTTCTGAACTAAGGGTGCTTCATCAAAATTTTCACCAAGATCTTTCATAGCATTCAGAGTCTCTTCTACTCTTAAGAAATATTTACTAACAGTATCATCCTCATTCATATTTAGCTGTTGAAATTCCAGTTTGTATGTCTGTAATTTGGCATCTTTTACTTTCTCATTTCCTTCATAGCTACTTATAATTTTTTCCCACTTCTCTTTTGCAAATTCAAGATGCATCACATTAACAAACTCGGCTTCTGCAAGACCACTTAAGATAGCATTCATTTCCTTTGCATTAAAACTAAATTCCAACTTATCATCTTTGGAGGTTAGCACAACTGGCTTTACATAGCCAGTGTCTACTACATCCCAAACATCAGCACCTAAGGACGTTAGATGTGTTCTCATTCTAACCTTCCAAAAGGAAAAAAATTTCATCAAATAGAGGAACCTTATTGGTTAAAGTCCCTTCATGACTTGTCATGTTTAAGCTTACAGATCTACCTTTAAATAAAAGGAACCCGCACTGATACCAATTGTTGAGATTATTCAAATAACTGGGAGGTGGGGTGAATCAGTTATTTCTAATCTTTAAAAAATGTTTACTTTTTATTACTAATAACAGATTTACAGTCATGATACTGCAACAAGTATAACAAAAGGAATGATAATCATCAATCACACAAATGATATATACATATACAAATAAGCAGCTCCAACTCATTTACATCATCTTTGTTTGAGCACCTACTTAAATGATCCTGCAACCTCTGTTTACAAGCTGCTATTTGCTGAGAGCACCAACCCTCATGTTTTTTCTAGAACCCACTAAAAGGTACAATTCTCTAGCTACTACTAAACGGAAATACCCACTTCCACTTATATAGAGAATACAACATTTTTTCCTAGCACCACCCTTATTCCTCAGATTTAAACATGTCCAGTACAATCTGTAGAAACAGATATAAATACGCATACCAACTATGTTACACTTTATGATCTACTTATGTATCTATTTATTCAAACTCGACTCCTCTTATTCTCTCTGTTATACGTATTCTTGAAAGAACTCAGAGTCCTATGATGTTCGACTCCTCTTTCATTATGTAATCCACCTTCGACGACGATCCATGCACTGGCTCTCTGCATGCTAAGAGAGCACAACAGTCCTCTCTAAACCATCCTTTTATGCACGGCAATCATTATTCCATTTACCTATTTGTATGCCCAACTCTTCAGTTTCATAACTGCTCCAAAATCGTTAAATGACTCATGATAGGAAAAGAACCCAATCATTCTTGAATTCATAACTGCTCGAGCCGATTTTCTTTTGCATTCAAAAAAATTCATGAAGAAGCAAATCCATGTCCGTATTCAATGCAAAAATAAGAAAGACCGCTTCTACAACCTCAGTCTTCCCACGAATCAGAGTTTTCACAACGGTGTTTCTGCAACTCTAACTCCTTCCACAATTTTCTTTTTTCGCAACCCTAACTCCTTTCGTAACTGTCTTTTTCCACAAATCTGAGTTTCCGCAGTTCTGGTTCCACAAGATTCTTTCCGCAAGAATTCTTCCACGCCGTTGATTTCATGCGGACTCTCTCATGATTATCAATATGAAATAAGATTTTGGATATTGCGCATTGCGGATTTTGGGTGTGCATTTTGATTTTCTTTGAAACTACTTCTGCAATTTTCTTTCTGTGTCGTCGATCTCTTGTGGAGTCTTTCCTAATCGTCAATCAGATTGCAGTTGTTTCAGATTGCTAATTGTGGGTATTCATTTTGATTTTCTTAAGAAAACTACTTCCACAATTCCTTTTTCGTAAAACTTATTCCGCGTCGTCGATTTCTTGCGCACTCTTTCCCCATCGCTGATCTTAGATCACATACGGACTGCGGGTTTTCCAAATTTGTTAAAACTACTTCCGCAATTTTTCTCCTACAAAGTTTGTTTCCGCATTTCTTCTGAATCATCGATTTCTAACGGATTCAATCCTAGCCATCAATATGAGATCAAATGTGGATCTCGCTATAACTTTGTATATTGCTCTGCAACCGTAGATCTATTATGATCTCTCTTCTAACCGTCGGATCTATTCATCAGATTTGCGTTTAAAATTTCTTCCCGTGTTTTATCTTGCGAATCTCTGCACAAACCATTGATTCTCCTGCAGCTTCAACTCCATTCGTTGATAAGTTATCAAACACGGAAATTCACTTTGGCGCTCCGAAATGTTGTCTTCCACGCATATTTACTTTGCAGATTCTTTCCCTAACATCGATCTATTGCAGACCCGTTAATTTTCCTACACGTTTCTCTTGCGAAATTCATCCACAACTGTCGATTCGTATGAGTCCTCTGCTTATCTGTCCTTCTTGATGTTGGATGATATGCTTGGAACGGTTTGTTTCCATCAATGTCAACCATATCACAATCTGATATGTTTCCATATGATCACAATACCTATCATAATGCCAACAAATCTAAACCTCGGATCCCGGGACCAAGTCCCTAAAACCTAAAAAGGTTAAAAACACACACACACATATAGGAATCACTTAAAGGCATAAAAGCCCAAAACTAATATACCATGAAACCAATAGGTAGAACCATCCAAAACATCATTTGTGTAAAATATATCATGTATTAAATTTAAAATCAACAACACTTTCTCAATGGGGGATCAAATACTGTAAAGAATAGACACGTTGTATAAAATACAGTCAATAAGCTGAAATCATTCACGATTCCACAACAATGATTAAACATTAGAATAACATGCTCCTCTAAATCAATATAGTTTTGACATAACATTTAAAGTTAACACAGGCTATTGAAACAAAAGCTAGAGAGTAGAATTGTTCACAACTCTACAAGCATAGGGAATTAAGAAACACTTCAACATGGATAATATCCAAACAAGAAGTTACATTAATTCCTCAAATTTGGAACTCAACCTTTCCATCTGAACTCACGAGCGTGAGCTACAACATAACCAAGACGCCTGGGAGCGAGATAAACCCTCGACCTCCCTCTTCTCTTAATGCAAAGCAAAAAACACAAAATGGAAAGAAGTGTAGTGGCTTGGTAAAGTTACCAAAATGCAAGTACGTCGCTTTATATAACCTCTCAACATGGAATACCAGCAACCACGTAGAGCCTGCATTTTCACATGGGCATAATAAAAACTCCAACAAACACTACATTAAAATTGTGGACTATAATGTCATAAAACCATTCGATATTGGCATAAAGGTACGAAAGTCACCGTTTTTATAAATCATAGGGAATGCATAGTTAAACAAGAGCCACGAGGTGGTAATGTCACCGTATTTGTTAATAGTTATTACTATAACACTAAAGCTATAGAGAAACTTTGACTATCATCACAAAGAAATTTATGATGGGTAAATAAGGTTGTTGAAAATTCAAGGCCTACCCTACGTCATCTCTGCCGCCAATGTTGGGAAGCAAATATCGAGGCTAGCGTCAGCAGCCAAACACCAATCATCATTCAAATAATTGTATTTTTTTTAAATTTCATTTAATAAAAACTATTACAAACTTTAGAAAATTGAAAAAAAAATCCATATTTAAATGAATTAATACTAATGAGCGATCCATATATATCACGTGGAGTGACATAACAATTTATATAGGAGGTTTGCTTTTTATTAATGTATGGGAGGTGTGCTTTCTATTAATTAATTTTGAATATGTATTGATTTAAAATATGCCTAATGTTAAAATGCGATTAATGTTATGAATATATTATTAATATTTTAATGTATTTATTTTTCTTTTTCTTTTCGAGGAAAAATAAAGATTAAATATTAAAAAAATATATTATATAGAATAAGAGAGAAAGTATTTGCAATTTTTGTGAATGTTTGGTTGACCTTAACCATGGACATGCTTTGTTTTGTTTCACGTGTTAATTTTTTTTTTCTTTGTATTTTTTATTATTATATAGTTTGGTTTTGGTTTAGTATGTTAAAGTGAAAATCAAATTTGTGTATAATGGGAAGAAAGAAGATGATATGGAGGCCATTATTACATGAAGAGCAATTTTAAAGAAGTTGGGGGATGGTCAAGGTCGAGTAAGTATGTTTCATTCATCATTTATTTGTTTGTTTTTGTAAATTTTGTATATTGTTTTTTATGGTATGTATGGTTAATTCATATTTTTTGTATATGTTTTATCCATATACAAAAATATGAACTTCATTAGAGCAATTACTCTTTTGTTACGATTTCATCACATAAACCTTATGCCATATCAATTCTATCCTCTCACTCGATGAATGGATAAAATAGTTTAGTGCAAATTAATGTGCATGCAACAATAATCAAATAGAATTAAAGACGCTATTAAATACAATTTTTTTTCATGAGAATTATTGTAGAGAATTAAAGACCATTTACAGGATTTTTGTGAAAGCAATAAAGCTCACTTAAAAAGTAATGGAAGATGTCACTTGACCTTCAATGCCCTTATTCCAAAACTTTGATCAAAGGAAACCAGACAGTGGTTATTACCCATGGATCTATGGCCACAATAGAAAGGAACTAAAACTTTGGCATTCACACAAGGTCAAATCTATTTGGTTTTCATCGTCTCCTACCCTAAGGAGAAGGGTAGAAATTGTTTATTTATTTTCACCAAGGCTTAAACGTCAAATCAATTATTATTTCCACATGGAGAAGCAGTTGGTTGAGAAATATTCATTGAGGCTACCAAAACATAAAATGATTTTGCAGAAATAATTATTTAAAGTCATTAATAAGCTTGTTGGACATGATCTAAGTGTTCGGCCAAATTTAGGCATCTAAGAATTATTCCCATCCCATGCCTTCAAGTGCGATGTTCAAGTTTTGTGTTGTAGCTGGTGGACTTGATTGATGATGCATACCCCTTAAGGGCCCTTTGTTTATTTATTTAGGCACTAGATTAAGGTTATAATGATTTTTTTTAATCCCCATAGTGTCCACTAAGATTTATGAAACTAAGTGAGGAACTAATAGATACAACAATATTTAAAATCAATTCTTTCCACCGACTGATAAAAAAAACAATAGACATTTACAAATGAATCAAAAGTTTCAAGAGAACCGTGTTTTACCTTTTAAATAGGATATAGTAATATGGTTCAATCAATAGTTCGAGGTTGGTTGTGTTGAGGTAAATATTTTAATTAATAGCCCAAACATATCTATCCCCGTAAAATATAAGGTAAAGGGAGGCATCGTTTTATAATAGTGAAGAAAATAAACGCCGCTTATGCTTCTATTTTTTAGAAACACTTTTGTCACAAGATTTTGATGTATTGACATAAGCAACAATGATAATCTCTTATTTTTATGAGCTCAGATGGATTTATTCAGGTGGAAACACTATAGAATTCCCCCAATTGCCCAAAACCCCAAAGTCTTTTACAGTAAGAGACTTCTTATGATCTCTAGAGAGGGAAGAGTCGTCACTCAGAATGCAAGTAGGGTTTATGTGAGTAATTCAAGAACCAACTGCAACCTCAATAATATCCAACGCCTCTCTGGCTTAATGGATATCACTATGGCTCGGTCATTGCCCCTCCTTATTCTTGTGGTATATTATGATGGCCCACTTCTTATTATGATTCTCGGGATGGCCCACTACTGACCGCTTCTCATTCCTATCCATTCATTCCCATCCATTGGTCAAGTGCTTGTATTCTTCAATAATCCCAGTATGTAGATTCACCATAAGGATGGAGGATAGAGGTATGAAGTAACATAGGGACTGATAGAAGTGTTTTTTTATCCCCCAAAATCCATTAAGTAACTTGCATCATGAACAAACACCATTCTATTATGCACTGTCAGTCACTAGCTAAGGTCCTGCTATCCAACATGTTATTAAGTTGTTGGTCATGTTGCATCTTTAACTACTCGTACTTGTGACATTTCCACCTTGTGGTGTAGCACGCTAGATACAACCCCCATGGACTAGTCAACGAATGGGCTAACACCCTGATCTTTTCTCCACGTAATGGTTCACCTGTCTATTGGTTTAACCATTGTTGCTCCCTACAATCCAAGCGAAGAAACTACAAACCGGTCAATAAAATATATTAAAAAATAATAAATAATAAAAATAAAATATTTAAAAAACTAGAACTAAGTCTTACATATAATGATATTTATGATAATCGTATAAGTATTGATTTGTATTTAATTTGATCCTTACTAAAACTAAGTCATAGATATATATTTTCTTAGATCATGGGAAGAACAGCCTCTTATGAGTATATCCAACAGCCCGCAAGGCAGATATACCAGTAACTTGTGACTTAGCACGGTTCGAGACATCTTGAAGCCCACCGAGGTGAGCCTCTATCCTAGAGGTCGCCTACCCTTCGAGCCTTGTCACAACAGGCCAATGAACAACCCTACAAAGTAAGTATTATTATCAATGTAAACACAATGAATAATAGCTAGAATAATCTTTTATTATTTGGGAAAAGCATAATGAAAATGTAACATACATTACTATTAATTTTTAATCAAAAATAACTTTTAATAAAAAATAATCAATTACTGAAAATACAATATATATTTAATTCCTTTATCAATGTAAACAAGTTGAATAATAGCTAGAATAAATTTTAATTATTTGGAAAAATAATAATGAAAATGTAAAATACATTATTATTAATTTTTAATCAAAAATAACTTTTAATAAAAAATAATCAATTACTGAAAATACATTATATATTTAATTCCTTCCATTAATTAGATATAAATATTAAATACAACTAAATATAATTTTTAAAAAAATTCATAACTTAAATGTTTAAAAAAAATATTAAAAAAATATTTAAGTATTCAAATATTAAATACAATTTAAAACAGATGTAACAAAGTATAAATGTTTTAAAAATACAATCTGTATTTAATTCCTTCCATCTCATAACTTAACCGTTTAATAAAATTAAATAATTACTGAAAAATATTTTAAGTATTCAAATATTAAATACAAATTATAACCCATTTAACAAAGTTCAAATATTTTAAAAATACAATATATATTTAATTTCTTTCATTATTCAAATATAGAAAATATATCATAATTAAATTGTTTAATAAAAATATAATTACTAAAGATATTAAATACACCTAATAACAATTTAAAAATATAAAAATATAACATAATTTAAATGTTTGATAAAAACAAATAATTACTAAAAAAATATTAAAGTGTTCAAATATTAAACACAAATTATGACCCATGTAATCCAATTCAAATATTTTAAACTTTATGAAAATTATAATAAAACGATTATTACAATTATATATGCAAAATACACAAACATCTCTGATTCTATATAATAGATAATCCATTGAGATAATGGAAAACTCAATTATGAAAATCCATATATAGTAGACTACAATCCTAGCCAAAACATGCCAAACAACTCTATTTTCAAATAATAATAAAATTACATAAAATTGGCATGTTTCTTTTTATTTACCTAGAAAAGAGGAATGTATATTCAACTGAAGTATATAATAAGGAGTAGTATAAACGCTAACCAATATGCCCTCAACCTAACAATTTTTGTGTAAATGGTAATTTGCAGTGATTAAATCAATTTTAACTATGAAGTATATAATAAGGAGTAGTATAAACGCTAACCAATATGCCCTCAACCTAACAATTTTTGTGTAAATGGTAATTTGCAGTGATTAAATCAATTTAACTATCTGAGTAGTTTTAAAATCCATGATTTTGTCTAAGAAGAATATCACGATTGTTGTAATTGCAAAATTACTAATGTAGCAATTTTTAAGAACAATTTTGACCATTTTCAACAAAAACTCCCCAAAAAAGCGGATCATTTTAGTTGTCGTTTATCCTACTGGATATAATCATTATCAAATAATAATAAAACTCCACAAAATTGTGATTCTCATGCTTTTTTTCACATAGAAAAGAAACATATACCTTAGATATGTATACTTCAATTTTCAAATAATAAAAAAGCTACATAAAACCAGCATGCCTCTTTTTGTTTACCTAGAAAAGAAGCATGTATATTCAAGTGAAGTATATGATAATTGTCAAATAATCTATAAAAAAAAACTCCACAAAATTGTCATGCCTCTTTTTTTCCCTCTTTTGGCATATACCTTTGATATGTATACTTCAACATATATTCAACTGAAGTAGGCCTTCTTTTTTTTTCACCAAGAAAAGAGGCACATACCTTTGATATGTATACTTCAACATATATCTTTGATATTCAACTGAAGTATATACATATGCTGAAAAGAAACATATACCTTTGGTATGTATACTTTAACTGAAAAGAACTAAAAATATACATACTGTTTTTATCTCATTCCTGTGGACTTTCACCTATCGGACAGGAACCCTATTTTGCAAAATACAAAATCCAAAAAACAATCTTATTTCATAATTATATTCTTGTAAGATTTCATAATACACGTTTGATATGTATACTTCAATATATATCTTTGATATTCAACTGAAATATAGATAAAATAAAGAACTAAAATATACATAGTGTTTTTATCTCATTCATGTGCACTTTCATCTATCTAAATAAACCTCTCTTAACAAAATGAAAAATACAAAAAACAATCTTATTCAATAATTATATTCTTGTAAAATTATTTATCTCATTCCTATGCACACTTTCACCTACTTGATTAAACCCCTCGTACAAAATACAAAATACATAAAAGAATCTTATTCCATAATTATATCCTTGTGAAATTCCATCCTTATGATATGTTATACTTCAACATATATCTTAGATAGTCAACTGAAGTATAGATATGTAGCTCTTTCAAGCTTCTCATAAGTATATCTATAATACTTTCTTAAAATTAAGAACTAAAATATACATGTTGTTTTTTATTTTATTCCTGTGCACTTTTACATATCTGAAAAAAGACCCTCTTGCAAAATACAAAATCCAAAAGACAATCTTATTCCATAATTATATTCTTGTAAAATTCCATAATTATATTTTTGTAAATATACATGAAGATAAACAATCTACTTCAGAATTATGAAAATAACCCAGTCTAAAAACCTTGTATACAATCTTCCAAAAGTTTAACATACAAGCTTCCAAGAGATTGCAGATGCTACAAATAAAAATAAACACATTCAAAATAACACAATTCAAAAGGCTTAATATACAATCTTCTGGAAACTAAAAAAAATGTCAAGAACAAACATAAAACACATTCATCCAAACAACTGTAAAGAACTTGTGCTTCCAAATAAACGATAAACAGATACATCCCAATAGTTGTACTAAACAGAACCTTGTGCTTCCAAATAAATGTGCATACTTCATATACCAATAATAAAGGAATTTATGCAAGCCAAATTGATCAGCTGTAAAGAACATAACCTTGTGCTTCCAAATAGATGTACATACTTCTTATACCAATAAAAGTTAAAGATGAATGATGGAAATCCAAATTGATAGACGAGAGCTTACAAATGACATCTGCAAAAATGAAAATTTGTAATTCTATTGCATTGCCTCCAAAATGGAAAACCAATATATATATATATATATATATATATATATNATGATACTGCTATTGGATGCTTGCAGGCTTCTACATGCTACACTCCTTTCATAATATGCTATTGCTGCCACTAATTGCTCGTAGTTTTCTATATAAATGCTACACTCATCTTTTAACAATGCATAGTGTTTCTTGTCAGCCTTCAAGCACGGAATGTGCTCCTCACGTTGTTTCCAATGTAGCATGTAAACTCTAGCCTTATCAAAGCAGCACGTGCATTCAATAAATCAAAGGGAAAAGGCTCCAAAATTGAATGAGACTCATCAAAGAGAAAAGAATTGGGATTTGAATGAAACTCTCCCTATTCAACAATTTGTTGATGCCCAAATCTTTGCGGTACGAAAACCATACCCAGAAATCTTAATGCAATTTGTTACTTGAAACCTGCAAATGTTGAGCTTGGTAACCCTAAGCTGGCACGGAGATTAAAAAACTTGGCACTTTGTACAATTTGATATGCTTGGTCAGAATGTCTTATTGTATTTTATTTGTCTATATCATATTATTAATTGCCATCACTGTCAACCTGTAATCTGAATCATTGTTGACAAAATTACTTTTCGGGAGGGCACTTGGTAGAAAATGTTTTTTAACTCGGTGGATCGTGGAAACCTGGAATATTAATTGCCATCCTTGCCCCGTGCTATTTGACTTATGGATGACATATTTATGATAAATAAGGTACTATTTACAAGGAGTTAAAACCATAAAAAGTTGTGGATAATAATACAATTGTTGATATCATCCTCGCCGCCGGGTCCTGGGGCACAGGAACCCAGAGCAACGTCATATCCCCAAACCAATAGTAATCTAAAAAAATAAACAATAAAAAATAATAATAATGATTAAATGTTTTAAATATTACCAAACCTTAGTCTAAATTCCATTACATTCAATAAAAACTATCACAAACTTTAGAAGATTGCAAAATTGTGCCCATATCTAAATGAATTAATACTCATGAGCGATTCATATATATCACCTGTGGTGACATAATAAAGATCAATAAAGGGTGCTAGGCTAGCAACATTATGTTAAAATGGGCCATTAAAATGGACATACAACCATAGAATAAAAATATTATGCTAAGGGTTACCCCAACCACTAAAACATATGTTGTATGATCATCATATGGGCTATCAAAGGAAATATATTCCTTAATTACAAACGTTGGGAGGAGTTTTAATAATATGACATTAACATAAATGTCACCCTTGAGCTATTAGGGCTTAACAAGAAATCGAAACCCTGAATGGATCAATCAATGACCAAACCTGTAAAGAGATAAGAATGAATTACATTAGGCAACATGCTAAGTAAAGCCCAAGATTTCTATGGGCCACTAACCATAAAAAAAGGAGAAGGGACTCTCTTAAAAGAAGGATAAAAACCCAAACAAATCTTATAAATAAATTATATATAAAGCAGAGCAAATCAACCAAGTCCATAAAGTTCGTTATATAAGAATAAAAACAATCATAAGACAACACAAGGGCGGTACTTCCCATATCAATGGCGGAAGAACTATACAAAAGAAGAATCATCACATTTAACTATTGCTGAAGTTAATTTACTAAGTAAAAGGTTAAAACCAAGCAAGAGAGAAATATTCATATGTTATATAGTTACTCACAGACCCTTACAAAAAAACAAATAGGTGTATTTTCTTAGGGACATTACATAAATAGTAGTGGTTTGATCTTTGAATGAAATTGAGAATTTTTGGGTGGGAAGAAATTGGCTTCAAAGGCAATTGTGGTAGTTGAGAGTTTTTCCTAGACATGAAACCCTAAACTTATGGGTGTGAAACAATGTCATGGTTTAATTTTTGCTCAAAAATGAAATTCTTTGTCAACAAGGGATTGGAGTAAGAGGAAATTTAACGAATTGATAGTTTCAACTATGGATTAAGGGGTTTAGTTTGGCCAAAAATAGGGGGTTTGGCCATGAAACCCTAAACTGGTGAGTATGAAAAAGTGTAGTGGTTTGATTTTCAAGTGAATGGAGAGGATTTTGCAAGAAGGGGTTGGCCTAATATCCAATTGAGGTAGTTTAGTGTTTAGAGTTAATTCTTGTCATTGGATATTTTGAGATAAGTGTGAACTATGTGTGTGTGTGTGGACAAAGAAATTGAATGATGCCTTAAGAGTCAAGCCTTGTGGCTGGTGATTGGGGACAAGGGTACAAAGTTCTTCAAAATATTTGCTAACATCGAAAGTATTTGAATTCAATTTGGGAATTGAAGGATGAGTCAGGACATCTTGTCTAGGGATTTTGTAATATTACAAGTTTAGTTGTTAGACATTCTAAGTCCTTGTTTGCATACCCCAAGGCGCACCAACCTTGAAGAAACCTTCCAATTAATAGGAAAATATCCTCATACAATGGAGGAAGAGGGAAATCAAGAACTATTCAAACCGGTCTTGAAGGAGGAGTTTTTAGCAGAGCTCGAGTATTTTGAAAAAGATAAGAGTTTGGGACTAGATGGATGGTCGGTTGAATTATTTATTGAATTCTTCAAAGTTTTTGGAGAATATCCTCTTAAGGTTGTGGAGGAGGAAGGGTTGTAGTGAATATCTAGGAAGACATCTTGCTAGTTGGAATATTTTAGCCACCACTAAAGTATGTGGAGGGCGGGTACTAAAGAATATTTTCCCTTTCAATCAAGTCCTTGTGGAAGTTTATGTCTAGAGAAAGCTTATGGAAAATAATCTTGGTGGAAAAATACATATCTTTGGGCTCTATCATCGATTGGATCATCTAATTCAGGGTAAAATCCATCCAATAGGTTTCCAATTATTGGAAAGTAATAAAATTTTCCTTCTCCACCATTGGTCATCATTTGGGGTGGAGTGTGGGTGATGGTAAGGAAGTTTGAGTTGATTATGATGCCATAATGGGATATAAAGGGCATATGAGTCTCCCTCCATATTTGATTAGATATTTTCAAGCACAACAATGATATATATTTGAAATGTTTGCATATACACTTTCTTCTAATCTATGGTTTTGAGGTTGGTTGAAAGCAAATGATTTGGGTTTGGTGGGAAAATGGAAAGATCATTGGGATTGATATCGTCAAGCCTTATTATAGGGACACATACAAATACATTCTCAACCTGATACTCTAGTGTGGAGTTTCAATCAGACAAGAGGTACTTATTTGTCCTAGTTGGGGTACTTATCCTTGATAGGGAGATAATATTGAGAAGTAAAGTGGTGGTGAGGGAAGTTATGGAAGATGGAGGCACCCCCAAAGAGCATCCTACACTTTTGGTTTCTTCTTAATAATTGTGTGCTAACATGGGATCAAATGCAAAATAGGAACAAGTATGGGCCAGGTATTTGTATGCTATGTAGAAAAGCTAAAGAATTGAAAGTGCATGTATACGTTAGTTTTTCTTATGCGTAGAAGTTGTGGAAGGAATTTGAATCTCAACATAATTTGAAAGATATTTGATCTTATATTTCGATGGATGATCTATTGAGGAAGTTACTTCTTAAAAAAACTAAATCCCTTTAGAACTTCCTTTCTTAGTATCTTAGGGGTTGCAGCTAGCCCACAACCAAGTAACCTTGGAGTGCTAGGTGATTCCATCAATTCAAATCTATGTCTACGTTAATTCACCTTTTTAGCATTTATGTCATCTTGTTCATCCTTCAAGAGAGTGAGTTATGTAGTTGGTTTGATAAGGCATATCCTTGGTCCTTTTTCGATGATGCTTGTCAACATGACGGCTGGCTATGTGGTTTTAGGTTTGTAATTTTTTGTTTGGAAGAACACTTATTTTATGGGAAAGGGCCCATTGGGCAGGGTTCAAATAATTGGGAAGAAACTCAAACCCTTTTATGTAGAAATTTGACAAAAATTCCAAACTTTTATCAAACACTTAGTTTACTCAGATTTCAGAATTAAAACTTGTCATTAATAAAAACATTTCTCATGCATTTAAATCAATAACCCAACAAGCTGAAATGCTGAAACTAAGTTTGTAACAGTGGAAAATCACATTAAAAACAATAGGTTGATAAACCCATAAAACAATAGAAATTTGGTCAATGTGACCCTGGAAACACCCCACCCTCGGGAAAACCAGTCCAAGAGAAATTTTATTGCAGCATTTATCAAGCATAAAATTAATTTAAAACAACATTTATGACAACATTAAATAACTATACCAGTTCCTCGATTTCCATGCCCACCTCGATTTATGCGCCCATCTGAATGTACAGCCTACACACTAGCAACCTTCCTCGATTTTTGTGCCCAATAGACCTCAAAAATCATTCCCAGTAAATCGTACATTGTACGACCCTCAAAAGGTGTGCCCAACAGTCCATACCCTGTACGACCCTCCTCAAAAAACATGCCCAGTAGGTACAATACATACTTTTCGGTACTGCGCGATTTCAACATTAATAAATTCCCTGGGAAACATGCCCAGCTCCTTAGGATTCAAGCCCACGTGAGAAAACATTTTTTCTCCTTAGGAATCATGCCCACTTGAAAAAAATACAGCTCCCTATCTCTCTACAAACAACAAGCCAAAATTATTCCTCTTGGAAATTCTTTCCTTCAACTTGTCACGCACACTACCCTAGGCTCTCTCTTATAACTTGAGAGTGACTTTTCACCTTCCCCATGGGCCTAAATCCAAGGGCCAAGATTAAATCTTTCATTTTCAAGATCAAGGGTTGAGAAACTTTCCTCCCAAAAGCGGTTACATTTAATTTTAGTAAAGTCACATTTTACTTTATGAAACAAGTGCACTTTATCTCATAAAGTCACTTTATAAAATTAAAACAAGGGAATACTTTATAAAAATCCCCATTACATAAGAGTCACTTAAAACGTTATAAAATGACATTACAAACTAAAGTAGCCTAGCTAATGCATGGTGACTTCCGCATACAAGACAAAAACATGCGGAGTGCCTCTCGAGCTAAATCACTAACACTCCCTCTTAGTGAGGGAGGTACTCACTGCCATCATCAACAGGTCCTGTCCTCAAATCCATCACACTGTTCGTTGTAGGAGATCCCTCTGAACCTGGAACCAATGCTACTACCTGCACTAAACTCAAATATGAAGATAACCTTCTGGAAGCCACCCTGAACCTTGAGCTCCTAGGAGAAACAGTTCTCCACTCTTGAGCATTGGTCCGCTCATGCTGGCCAAATATTTCATGAACTTTGTAAAGTTTCCATATTGTATGTAATTTATTTATTTATTTAATGTGGTCATTGATAAAATTAGTCTTGTCAAGGCTTATAAGCCAATCATAATTCAACACATATGAAAATAAATTGAATAAATAAAAACATCTTGATTCTTTAATGTTTTGGTATGGAAACCTGTGTCAGTTTTTTAATACTCGACGTACGTTTCGGATTGCTCAGCAGGGTCCATCATCAGGAGGAATTGTGAGAGGATTGGAGGCAACATATTCTATAAAAGAGTAATGGAAGACTGTTGGTTAACCAAGGAGTTCAAGATTCTATCCAATAAACTCTTTATCTCTTAATTTTCGGATGAGAGGTTTCCAAATTTCACTAATAACCATACCATCATCTCTATTAAAAAATTTCGGGTGCTTTTCAATTTCCATCGCCTCTTGAATGCGTCTCCTAATGTAATGATATATCATTGCTATGACTTTGTCATGTTCAATGCACATGTAATGGTTGTTCTTGATGGAGTGTTATGCCACCGCAGAGCTTTTTGTTATGTTATGTATGTCCGAACAATGCTCTTTTAATCTCACCTTTATGGAACGACCGGTCTCACCAATGCATAGTATTCCACAAGAACGGGGAATAGAGTAGACACCCTTTTTTAATTTTGAATCCACCAGTTCTTTAGTCTTATCAAGTAAGTTTTTCAACGAATTCGGAGGAGAGAAGATAGTCCTAATATGTTTTTTCTTTAGTACCCTGGATATATTGTTCGTAGATCCTTGAATATATGGAAAGAATATCACCCCTTTGCTTTCATCCTTTTTTCTGGGTTCTGAACCTTCTTTTCCAATGCTTTCTTGAAGGATTGATTTATGTCTCCAATGTTGTAACCATTATCTTGAAGAACCTTGCGGAGATGATTTAATTCTTTATCCAGATGTTCATTATCCGCAATTCAAACTGCTCTAGTGGCGAGGGTTTTAATGATACAAAGTTTTTGAGAAGGTGCGTGGTGCAAACTTGCATGAAGGTATTTGTCAGTGTGTGTATTCTTTCGGTATACCTGGTCGGCAAGAGAACGATCGTTCTTTCTCATGAAGAGAACATCAAGAAAGGGAAGTGACTTATTCTCTTGAATCTCCATTGTGAATTTTATATGATCTGATTGGATACTGAGGTGGTTTAAGAATCGATCCAAGTTTTCCCTCCCATGCTTCTAGATGACATTAGTGTCGTCTATAAATCTTTTCCAGTTCCTTGGTTTTAAGGGGAAGGAGTCAATGGCTTTCTTTTCAAAGTGTTCCATGTAAATATTGGCCACTACTAGTGACAAAGGAGAGCCCATCGCCACACCATCAGTTTGCTCATAGAATTTATCCTGAAAGGTAAAGTAAGTAGATTTTAAACAGATTCTGACCATGTTCATTATTTATTAGTAATATTACTTATAATCTTGATGGCTTCTTCATTAGGAACCTTGGTATAAAGTGAAACCACATCAAAACTAACCATTATTTCATTCTCATCTACCTGGATATCTTTAATGTCCTTAACGAAATGGGAAGAATCTTTAATGTAAGAGAATGTTTGACCTGCTAACGGCTTGAAATTTTTTGTCAAGAATTTCGCTAGTTGATAGGTCGGCTAGCCAATAGTATTCACGGTCGGTCTCAATGGAGCTCACTCTTTGTGAATTTTGGGCAGCCCGTAAATACGTGGGACGATCGTATTTTTGGGAATAATATTTTTCTTCACAGCTTCATCCCATGAGGACGCTTGTATAGCCTTCGTCACATCCCGTATTATCTTGGCGTTGGGGTCTTTGTTCAACTTCCTGTAGCACCCTCGATTCATCAAATGATCGTGCATCTTATCTTAATATTATTTTTCACAAACTTAAAAAATATATTTGGTTTACTTGTCCACTATCCAAACTAATAGGGAAATCTAAAAAATATAGTCTTTGTCTACTATAGGGACTAATACTTAGGATCATCTACTTTACTATGCAATGATATAAATTTTGAAAATATTTGATACACTATATTATTTCTTCCAATTTAATATTTTGACTTTTGAATAAATCATTACAATTATAAAATGAGGATTGTTTAATTATTTAAACAAATTGAAAAAAATGTGTAAGTACAATTAAACATTTTTACCTAAAGTAATTAAATATATATATTTTCCCTAGATGTGGGTAAATCCCAAGAAGGAGAGGACGTGACGAGGAGAATGCATGCAAGGTCTGAGCTACCATACACCATGTGAAGGGATTTATGAGGGCAGGTGGAAAGGATAAATGGCCAATGGGTGTATGTGAAGCTGATCTCCTTGATACATAAAGGAATATATAGTTTGCAGGAGGGAGTGAATGTTGTTAAGGAAAGTACAAGGTTCTGGTGGGAGCTAGCAATTGCAATTGTGGTAACAGGTGGGATGAGCTCTAGCTTTCTGGGTTTGGATGGGAAGGCATTGTCCGCAGTTGTGGGAATGTACTACAATGTATTTGTCGTATCCCTTTTCCAGGGTCTGAGCATGTTTTTAAATCTTGAAAGGGAGGCTCTGGGATGCATATGAAAGATGAGGAGATTCATTTGTATTGCATCGAGAATGGTTGTGGTAAACTTTGTGTGTTGGTTGTGGGAGGCATGGATCCAGGGATGAATTTGGGTATCCTGGAAGGAAAACGAATGAGACGAGCAAGCCAGGAGCAAACAAGGGTAGCATAAGTAGCGTGGCACTACCGCGCACCCATTCCCATGTATATTCATGCAGACTTGGAGGTCATTGTGGATGGGATTTGAAAATAATTCTTGGAGAATGCCCCTTTGATGAACGATGCGGTGTTGGAGAGTTGGATTCAAGACCTGTGAACATTCAAGGCCCGATAGGGTCAGTATGAGAATATGGTCCCTTTATATTGGGTTATCAAAGGCCTTTTGAATCAAGTTCTATTGGAAAGAGAGGAGAAGCAGGGGGTGATGAAATTCATTTCGCTTTATAGAAGGAGCTATATGCAGACACTCACCTTCTACACATGAAAATCGATGTGGTGGGGCATGAGTTAGGCATTCCCTATCTTCCCCAAATGGGGTTATTTGTTGCTAGGAAGTAGAACGATCCATCAGAACAGGGGAAGGCAGTGATGGATGAGTATGATGGTGGTGCAACTCCTTTGCAAGCAGTGGGTGTGTAGTCGTGAAGGATCCTTTGTTGTCGTTCCTTTTTGGTAGGTACTTTCTTTCGGCTATGAATCGATGTGTTTCGTCTCGACAGGAATGGTAGTATGTTTGGGAGGGGTGTTCTCTTTTGTTTTCTAGTAATGTTTGATGAATATGTTATTCCATTTATGAGGCTGTTGTCGGTTTTGTCTGGGCATTGGGGATGACTGCTTAGTAGAAGGATTGTATGCCATGTTTTCTTATTTAGGGAGGGGCCTAGGGGATCTCTAAAGTCTTGTATTCAAACTGTTATGATCAAGTTTCAGACTCTTAGATAGGAAGAAGGAGGGACCACAACTGTAAATTTTTGTATACTATGTTATGATAAAGTCTTCTTATTTACAAAAATAATAATTTTAAAAATATATATTTTAAAAAAACATTATTAATGTAACTTTAGTAAATATAATTAAATAGTTTTATATTAATTTAACAAATAATTAACATTACTATGTTAATATTTGGCAAAATATATAGAGTTACGAGAGACTAAACAGTCGTCCACAAGCTGAAATTCAAGAAACCAAGCTTGCCTCAATGGGAAATCGGGTCATAAGGGAAACTATAACTATCCTATATGCATATTTTTAAACTTTAAACCACTGAAACTATCTATGTAAGAAGCTAGATAATCCTGAAACTTAAAGAAAAAATAGCTAGATCTTGGAGACTTGCTAGTCATGGGTATGAGGATCCTGGGGAGGAGTCTGGTCCACAACCTTAGGGTGAGCAACAACAGAGGACGTGCCTTGTGGAGGCTTTGCAGAAGGAGGTTCAAAGGTTTCCCCAAGTTTTCCCGCAATCCAAGTGACTACCTTCATGAGGTAGGCATTTTGCTCCCCCAATGTTCTCATTCTCTACTTCAATTGGAAAAAATATTTGTCTTCAACAAAATTCCCAATGCTACCATTGTTTTGGTTTGCTAATACAACTCTAAGGTCCTATAGAATTGGAAATTTCTATTTATGTTGCAACCCAAGTCCAAAATGATCCCCTGAATTTATTTCTCCATGCCACCATCTTCCTAGTAGGCCCTGGCTAGATTTACCTCTGCTTTAACAACAAACATATCCACCTATTCCTCCTCTGAGACCTCAACATTATAAAATTTTGTCACTTCCACAGCTAGCTTGGGCACTCTTGTCGAACCAATATGAGAGTGTGAATACCTTTTACCACAGGGCTCTATAATGTTGTGAGTGGGAGAACCAAATATCTGAACAACACAATGTAGCAAATTAAATTTTTACTATAGGGATTGTGTACCCCGAACTAGAGGGCCATGACGTCTTCGTCCTCCTTTATCTTGTTGCAAACCATTATCAAGCATTCCAAGCTTTAAGCTCTGGTTATGGAGTTGACCATCATTTCACTGTGAGTCCTCATCCTCCTCTTGCGAGGGGGATTCAATCTCGACACCCTCCAACCTTGTGTCATAATCCTCCTCAAGTGCTAAATTATGATAATACAACTAATTTAATCATCGAGATAGTGTATATTTCCACCTACCTTCTCATCTAACGAGCCTCCATTCCCCTTGACATGTGCGAATCCTTCTTTCTAGCCACAAGGGCCTCCTTTGCACTTGCCACTCGAGCCTTCTTCTCACAAGACACCCATCTAGAAAAAATATTTAACATTTTTATATAAATATGCAATTATCATTATTTCGACAATATATATTTAAACCAAAGTCGTTATTCTTGCAACATGATGGATGAAAAATTCTAAGTTCGAAAGTTTTACAAGAAAAATGATTAAATATAAATGTCAAATAAACTTATTTATTTAAAAAAAATAACCAAAGATTTACTTTTAGTTAATCACTTCAACCTTGTGAGTTTTTTTTAATAAATTTTTAGTTGTTCTTTAAATTTATAAAGATATTTTTTCTACAAAACTATTGCAATGAAATATTGATATGCCTACTTTATACCAATAAAGTTAGAGTAAAGTTAATAAATGTTTCCTTTTATTATGTCCTCCGTATGATTCGCTTAGGCCTATTTGTTGGGGTTTTATGATAAATTTTTTGTGTTTATAAAGTTTCTGTATACTTTGATTTTCAGTTGTATTAAAGATTTTTTTTAAGTATTTTTTTACTTGTTTATTGCTTCGTGCAATTGTGGTTTCTCTAGGGTCTTGTGCCTCAAGACTTGGCGGTGGGCTCTCGTCAACAAAGTTTTGATACCACAAAAGTTTTAATACAACAATATGTAGCTTCAGTGTGCGTATGCACTTCTGCGAGTAATAAGAGATGGGCTCGAGCTTTTCTAGATGCAATGCACTGACAAGGAGTTAATGTAACAACTAAATAGTTGTTCCCTTGTCCTTTCAATACCCATGGATGAATTTTGAAGTTGGCTTCCATTTCTAAAACCTCCACAATGTTCATTTGGTCAGACCATGCTTCTAGTTTAAATTTGTGGCCTCTGCGCAAATCTACCGCAAACCTTTAAAATTTCATACTGGGACAACATTAGGAGAGAGAGGGGCTGCTTTTGCGAGATTGTAAGCACTTTCTAGTACTTTTTGCAGCGGCAGAGGTGAAGAATCGCTCCACTTCTTTCTCTACAGATTTATTTATTCATGCATTCAGTGTTATGGGGTTGCATTCTACAGATTCGGATGTTAAGGACTGTGATAGCTTCGATCCGATTGTTTTTCTTTGAAATTTGATGCATTTTCGATCAGGGAGGACTGCTTTGTGTTTTGTGAAGTTCCATGACAAGAAAAGGAACAGTTAAATTACTGTTCAAATTATGAAAGGCTCGGAATATCACACTTTTTTTCGTTGCTAGCTGAAAATTCACAACTTTGTTGATGAAGAACGATCCTAGGGTCCTTTAAATTCTTGGACCTATGGGTTATGGACCCACATATGGACTGATAACTTCCATAGCTACAACAAGAAATATTTTAATAATTTTTTGATACCTCCACTAAATCTTATCTCTGCTCCCAAACTAGCAGCCTTACCAACCCTTTATCAATTTAGCAACGTGGCCAAATATTTCTTCTGTAAATTCTTTAATCTCGATTCCACAACTTCTGTCCCACGGGCTATCTTTCCACAATACAACTTTTTGCAATTTTACTTCCACAACCTCTATCTTTCCGCAATTGAGTTTGTGCAACTCAATTTCCGCAAATCTCCCTTTCGCAATCGCTTTTCCGCAATTGCCTTTCCGCAACAGTGTTTCCGCAATCAGGGATTGCGTATTGCAGGTTTTCAATTCTCAGTTTTAAAAAACAGAGTTCCACAAACTTGTGGTAGCAACGGTACTTTCCGCAATAAGATTGCAGATTGCAAATCCTCTTTCCCACTTTTCCAAAGATGGACTTCAGCATTTTTCCTCCCGCAACTTTTCTTCCCCATTCAACTTTCTGCATATTTAAAAAGCTTGCAACTTCTCATTGGAGAACTCATCCTCGACCGTGGATCTCTACGGCTTATTCTTTGTCTGTAGATCTAAGAACAAATACGGATCTTCACCTGATCATTGCGGATCTATTAATTTCCTTACACCTTTCCTTACAGAATTCCTTTGGAGTGTGAGAGATGTTGATTAAGATAACCCTTCACGCTTTCGCTGCACCTTTCAACTGCAGAATCATTCTCAGTAATTGATCTTCCCCTTCATGCCTTTGGTCATTTGCTTCCTCTACTGACGAGTGTCTCCCTGTCTACGTCCATTCTCTTTGATCCTGGGATCTGCATTGTTTATTGAATGGATCACCATCGATCCTTACAGTGATCGATGGTTTTGTGAATGTGCAAGAAGATTGAATTGTAGGTTGGTTGATCAACCTAAGGCTCATATACAGACACATAAATCAGACGGACTTCAAATATGCAAAATAACACATAATTTCTCACTATCTCGGGCTCGAATTACAATACAAGGCCACTAAAGGGCCTGTCCCAGATCCGATCAAATCCTTAAATAAATCGCCAATATCGTTCAATACAAAAACAATATCACAACAAACATACAGAATTCAAGTAAAGGGCATCCTCTTGGCCACGTCCAACTTCTGGAAGGTTTTGGAATTCTTTTGATTTGGGGTAGTGTTGATGCTCCTGCATCATTTGTTATTTCTTGCTGACACTTCCGTCAAATATTTGTTATTTGTTATTTTTTGGAGACACTTTTGTCAAATCTTTGTTATTTCTTGCTGACACTTCGGTCAAATATCTGTTATTTTTTGGAGACACTTGTCAAATCTTTGTTATTTTTTTGCTGAATCTTTCATCCGTTTAGCAGTGTAAATTTCCAAATGCGGAAGTCTTTGAATCTTTGAAAACAATTGATTTAACACTTTACAGTTCCTGGTTAAAATTTCGATCATTCCCAATAAAAATTCTTTAATTATCTAAAAAAATTAAGGGGATCAGTTCATCGGCAAGATGACAAGCTTATACTGGATTTTCAAGAGGAAAACAATAGAGGTTTTCCTGTCCTTTTTAGCTGTTAAGATCAGCTTTTTGCAGCTGCTTTGGATTACTTGAATTAGGAAACCTTGTGTCGAAAGTGTGTGACCCTGATTTGTCGGCTTCTTCCTCATTTTTTACTTGAATTCTGGTGTATTTTTTTTGTTTTCCTCATGTTCGTTGGTAAATTTGTAGAGAAAATTGCTAGATTTCTTGATAAAATCATGACAGAACCCCTTATAAAAGGAACATAGGAGCAAATTTGCTTCACTGAATTCTAGTTTTAAAAAGGCCTGTTGTGGAGAAGATTAAATTTTGTTAATTAACTTATTTTTCATTTAGAGAAATGATTCTATGGAACTAGCAGTCTTTGGCTTAAGCTTTAAGTAGCAATTAAATGGAGAGAAGGACACGACTGTTTCATAGACATTGTTCTTTAAGTAGCAATTAAATTGAGAAAAGGACACAGCTTAAGCTTTAAGAAGAAACAACAAAGCTGGCGGCGGCAGTGGCTTGGAGGTCTGGCAGTGGCAATGGAAATGGAGCCACGACAAATGGCATGGTATTGTTTCTTAACTGCTATTTGTTCTCTGTTCAACTGTATTACTCATAAAATATTTGTTATATCTGGTACTTGTTTTACCTATATAGCTTCTCTTTGTGCATTCAGATAAAGTAGCACGCCTTTTGGAAATCATGGCTAGCATTTACTTTCATTTTATTTTAATCGTTTGTTCTTGTATGGAATTGTGCTATTATAACATCCACCAATAACCATTAGATTGAATTGCTATAGCTCATTATCAAACAAGCAGGGCTGCAAGGCAGCAAGTCCCTGCCTTCAGCCTTTGCTTTTAAGTTGCCTCGTTGCCTTTGCTTTTAAGTTGCCTCGTTGCCTTGTTATATTAGGTAGCCTAAGGTTCCATGCTGATTTGTTGTATCAGCAACAAATGCAGCCTAAGGTTCCATGCTGATTTGTTGTATCAGCAACAAATGCAATGAAAACAACATGTACAATAAAATTGAAACTAAACATACAACAATTAAAGTTAGCTGGGTACGACCTGGATCGCTTATTTAGCCTCATAGTAAGAAAAAAGCCACTTATAAAAATTCCAGAGACAAAGTGAAAATAAGTCTAATAGTTTGTGGCTTCTACTCGAGAAATGAAAGTTCTAATCCTGCAACATTTAGCTCGAGAAATGAAAGTTCTAGTCCTACAAAATTTAGGGTGACAGTTTTTGCTTACTGCTTATTAACCAATGGCTGTACTTTACACAGCTCGATGATTATAGTTAAGTCACTGCTTTTATCATTACACAGCTTGATGATTATGGTTGTTTCCATTATATTAGATATCAATAAATAACATGAAATAAGTCTTAAAAAGAATGGCACTAATACTTCATGAGAGTTGTATATTAATGACGTGGATATACCATATAAGGTGTTACATACCTGTATTCTCTGTATCGATCCGATTAGTAATAAAGTTTGACATTGTTTGAATAACAATGTGAAAAAATAAAGTACGATGAAGTGCAAAACGTGATTTTTCAAAAATATTCTAAGATAATTATGGAAATCACTTTTAAAATATAATTTTCACACCAAGCACCATATGTGGTGTATTGGGTGTAGGTAGAAATCCATTCATTGGAAAAAAAATGCCAGTATTTGTGAATGTATTGGTTGATTACCCTAGTTATATAGTTATGGTATTTTGTTACCTAGTAGCATTTACAGTTAGTTATATAGTTATCGTATTTTGTTACCTAATGCCACTATTGGTGAATGTATTGGTTGATTACCCTAGTTATACATTTATGGTATTTTGTTACCTAGTAGCATTTACAGTTAGTTATACAGTTATGGTATTTTGTTACTAGTAGCATTTACAGTTTATTAAGTAAAAGAGGAAGTTTACATCGAGGTCGGTCCGCTGAGCAAATTCATGTCAGAGATAAATGCTAGACTACGTCTAGTGGACCATCGTGCATAGATCAGGATTGAAGAACTGGCGGATTAAAAGAATGTCAATAATTTGTATCAGATCCTCGGAGCACATTGTAGAATGCACCCAACCTGCATACAACTATATCATAACCTCAAGGAGAACGTTGTAGAATGCACCAATCTCTTTTAGAGCAATATATTGTAAGAGAGTAAAAGATGAAAGTTTGGATACTGAAAATAACAAGGCCGACGAGAACTTCATAGTACTTTCTGAGCATTACCGGTATCATAACGTAAGATGGCATGAACTTAATTGCATTTATATCTTCACCATCCAAACAGCTCACTAGGGAATTGCAACATCATCGTTCACCATAATACATAGTACTTTGTTGGACACTACAGAAAATTTGTTTATTAATCGGAATACATAAAATCATCACTAATTCTCTACGATTCTAGTTCAATTTCGATCATTCTCGGGCGAGCGATGTTTTGTTATATTACGATACATAATCATCGATCTACAAGGTTTATTCTTTTAAACCTCTAGCGGCTAGTTAGCCAAAACCAAGCCGACTAAACTTGAGTTTAGGGCTCAGTCGATATTAAAATTTAATTTTCACTTTTCACACCGACCACTTTTTCTTTTTCACTTGTCGGGTGAACTAGACAAGTTTATAAATTTAGTCGGTCTTTCTACTCGACTAAATTTACTTCGACTTACTTGTCGGTTCTACCGACCGGTTTTTACCTCGACCACTTGTCACTTCTAAGTCAGCTGACTTCTTCGACTTCTCAAGTCGGTTCACCTCTCCGACCACTCAAGTCGGCTGACCCCTTCGACCACTCAAGTCGATTGACCTCTTCGACCACTCAAGTCAACGACCTCAGTCGGCTGACTCAACCGACCTCTCAAGTCGGCTCACACAACTGACCACTCAAGTCGGCTCACTTTGGTCGAAATCTACAGAGTGTATTTCTTAGTCTAAAGACTTAAGAAATTACAAATGCTTTTCACCTATGAGTAAGATGAAGTAAAATAGACACATTAACAAATCCAAATAACTTATAAAAACATATGCCCAAATATGTAGGAAGACTTGAGTCGACCAATGTGCCGTAAAACCTGGAACTTTCACGCGGTGAGAATTTTATGGGTTCTTTGATCTTTCACTTAACAGTAATTGTAAAAGACATTTACAGAAGTAAATCTGAAAATATGTGCGGCCAAATAATCATGCATTCAACCATAAACTATTTCATATATTTAACTATGTGGAAATAACAAAGTATTACAAACTTGTTGGTCCAGACTTGTCCTTTTACAGAGCTTCAGTTCTTTGACTGAATCACTTACACATAAGCTTGAGCTTCGACTTCTCTTTTTCACCCTCAGTTCCTCTGTCTCTCTATTGTGTCTCTTGTGTCTGTAACCTAATTTACAATTTACTTCTTCTATTTATAGGCAACCTGAAGATTGCTTCTACATGGGCCGACTGACTCACCAATAAAGACTGTAATAACTATCTACCTAACAACTTAGCTTCAGAAATAAATTCGACTGGTTTACATTGCCGAATCGTGGACTCTTCCCTCTTGTCAGACTGACAGACAAGATCTTGACTTGTACAGACTCTGACAGAGTCGGCTGAGAGTCAGGTACATATCTACGAGTAATTACATTTTTCCAACACTCCCCCTTAATTATAAGCATATGGGGATTTTTAAAACAAAATTTACAAAATGTTTCAGATCTTAGACATGCTCTGTTTATGACAGAGTTCACTGTGGAGAACTTGTCATTCCAAGATAACTACACAGATATTGAAATGTGTCCTTTGCCAATGGTTTCGTAAAGATGTCTGCAAGTTGGTCTTCAGACCTGCAAAATTCCAAACAAATTTCCTTGTCGTTCACCAACTCTCTTATAAAATGAAACCTTGTGTCGATGTGCTTGGTTCTCTTGTGAAACACACGATTCTTTGATAATGCTATGACTGAATTGTTGTCGCAGAAGATTGTTGTCGGTTCTTGATGGTTCTGTGACAAGTCTTTTAATACTCTTCTCATCCAGACAGCTTGACATGCAACACTTGTCGCTGCAACATACTCTGCTTCAGCTGAAGATAGAGTTACTATGGGTTGTTTCTTTGAAGCCCATGAAACAACACATGTACCAAAATGAAATGTGTACTCAGATGTGCTTTTCCTGTCATCTATGCTGCCTCCATTGTCACTGTCAGTGTAACCAATGAGTTTAAAATTTTCTGAGGTTGAATACATAATAGCAAGGTCTTTTGTGCCACTTACATACCTCAAAATTCTTTTACCTGCTTTCCAATGTGAGTCTTTTGGTGACTCCATGAACCTTGAGATCAGACTTACACCATACATGATGTCTGTTCTTGTCGCTGTCAAATACATAAGGCTGCCAACAAGCCTTTTGAATAGCGTAGGATCGACAGTGGATCCTTCATCATCCTTGCTCAATTTTAAACCTGTTATTACTGGTGTTGGGGCTTACTTTCAGTTAGACATGTTAAACCTTTTTAAAACTTCACTTGCATACTTTGTCTGTGATATAAAAATACCACTTTCAGACAGCTAAACTTCAATGCCCAGAAAAAAACTTCATAATCCCCAGACCAGTCATTTCAAATTCACTTTCCATGACTGTTTTAAAATCTGCTATGCCATAATCACCAGTAAATATTAAATCATCTACATACAGGCAGACAATTAACATCTTACCTTGCTCATCGACTTTGGTGTACAAAGTCGGTTCACTTTTACTTCTGTGAAATCCATTTTCAGTGAGATAGGAATCAATCCGACTGTACCAAGCTCTAGGAGCTTGCTTCAACCCATATAATTCCTTTTTCAACCTGTACACTTTATGCTCTTGACCTGGAACTTCATACCCTTGTGGCTGTTCCACATACACTTCCTCTTCTAGATAGCCATTTAAGAATGTCGACTTGACATCCATTTGATGAACATGCCATTTGTTTTGTGCAGCAATGGCCAAAACTGTTCTAACTGTATCCATGCGTGCAATAGGTGCAAACGTTTCATTGAAGTCGATGCCGGGTTGCTATGTGAACCCTCTAGCTACCATTCTTGCCTTGTGCTTTTGCACATTCCCATCAGCATCTTGCTTTGTCTTATAAATTCATTTGACACTGATTACATCTTTGTCTGTTGGTACATCAACCAGTTCCCATGTCTGGTTCTTCTGAATGCATTCTATTTCTTCATCCATGGCTTGTGCCCATACTTCTTCTTCAACAACTTCTTCAAATGTTAGTGGATCATATATAGGTCCAAATAATGCAAAGAGAGAGAATGAATTAGGTGTACCAGCTTCATATATCTCTCGCAGACTTCTTGTCTTCACCGGTTCTGTCGATGTCGACCTTGACTGAATGCTTGATGGAGTCTACTGTCCTCTTGGTGTACTTGTTGGTGTAGCTTGAGCTGCTACTTATGTCAATGGTCCTTGTGCTGAACCATGTCTTGGTGTCATGGGAGTCAACGGTGCTCTGACCGGTTGACTTACATGTGGTATTTGAACCACTTCTTCTTCCATATCATCATTGTCGACATTCGACACAATGTTGACATTTATGTCGACGGTTCCATCCCATGATTCATTCTCGACAAATTGAACATCTCGACTGATTATCACTTTCCTTGCGACAAGGTCATACAACTTGTATGCTTTTGTGTCTTCTAAATAGCCGACAAAAATATATTTTTGTCCCTTCTTGTCTAGCTTCCTTCTCAGCTCATCTAGAACATGAGCATATGCAACACAACCAAAAACTTTTAAATGTGAGACACTATGATTCATACCTGTCCATGCTTCTTGGGGAACTTTGTTCTTCACACTCTTTGTCGGACACCTGTTCATAATGTATACGGCAGTTGCGACTGCTTCTCCCCAATACTCATTTGGAAAATGCTTGGCTGCCAACATGCTGCAAGCCATCTCCATGATGGTTCTGTTCTTTCTTTCGGCAATACCGTTCTGCTGAGGTGTATACCGTGCAGTGAATTGTTTTTGTATGACATGGGTCTTGCAAAAATTCAGAAATTCATTTGAAACATATTCACCTCCTCTATCGGTCCTTAAGATCTTGATGTGGTGACCACTCTGGTTCTCCACGAGTGCCTTGAACTGCTGAAAATAACCAAATGCATTAGATTTATGTTTCAAGAAATATACCCATGTTTTTCTTGAGCAGTCATCAATAAAGTTAGAAAATACTTGCAACCACCAATGGATAATGTCTGCATTGGACCACATATGTCAGAGTGCACAATTTCAAGTGGTGTGCGTGCTCTATAGGACTTTCCGACTGGAAAAGTCTCTCTGTCCTGCTTGCTGAAAATGCAGCCTTCACAAACCCTCTCTGGTCTGTCGATCAATGGTAATCCCTTCACCATATTCTTTGTGTGCAGTAGCTTCAGCCCACCAAAATTCAAATGTCCAAATTTGAAATGCCACAACTAGGATTCATCCTGAACTTTTGTCTGAAATGCAGCTTGCAAATTAGCGCTGCAATTTTCTCTCTTGTTGAGGAGCTCGACTGTTTCTTCACTTTCTACCTTGAATGCAGCTCCTGTGTTTGCCTTCCCTTTTATGTCGGGAACTATCCTCAATGGAAACAAGCGGTTGCTTGTCATTGGCACTTTTGCTATCAATTGATCGCTTGGACGCTTGTCTTTGATCACACAGTGATCATCTTCCATGTAGACTCTGTAGCCTTTTTGTAACAACTGTCCAATGCTTAACAAATTATGTTTCAGACCTTCGACATGATAGATATTAGGGATATACTTACTCTCCCCCTGTTTGGTTAGAATATCAACAGTGCATTTTCCTAAGATAGTAACTTGGACATTGTTTCCAAGTGTAACATCGATTTTAACTGAATTGTCTAGACTGGAAAACAAATTTAAATTACCAATCATGTGGTTGCTGCAGCCTGAATCTAAGTACCATATGTCATGTGGACTTTCTTGAACATCATTGCATTCAAGTGGAGATGTCGATGCCATTAACATTGCGCTTATTGAAGTGTTGGTGCTGGTCGACTGACTTGGCTTTGCCTTCCTTGGTCATATTGCTTCTTCCTGCATTCATATGCATAATGACCAAACTTCTTACAGTAATGACATTGAATTTTTTATTTATCAAACCTCTGGCCACTTGGATGACTTGGGTTCTGGTTATCTCCTATGCCACCGACATTTGGAGGACTTCTGCCTCATCCTCCTCTTGAAGAACTTCTTTCTCTGCCTCTGAAGTTGTTTCTCCCCCTGCCTCTACCACAGCTTATGGATGACTGTGCTGCAAATGCACCTTCCAGTGATGTCTGTGTTCTGCTAAGTCTATGTTCATGATTGATGAGTGAAGCTTGCAACTCATCAATGGTAAATGTTGTCATGTCTGTGTGTTCCTCTAAGGCCACAACCAAGTTTTCAAATCTTGGAGGAAGAATTCTAAGAATTTTTTCAACAACCCTTTGGTCTGCTATGGGTTCTCCATGAGATTTCAGTTGGTTTATCAACCCAACAACTCTGGTGTAGAATGTGTCTACATTCTCTGAATCTTTTATGGACAGAGATTCAAAATCTCTTATTAGAATTTGCAGCTTGGATGTCTTTACCTTATCCAAACCTTGATAGGCAGTCTCCAATATATCCCATGCTTCGTTAGCATTAGTATTTGCTGCTATTCTTGGGAGTATGCTCTCATGCATAGCTTGATGTATGAAAAACATAGCTTTTCCATCTGTCTTCCTCTGTTCTCTCAAGACATCTTTCTCAGCTTGTGTGAGATTGTTATATGCTGTCATGTTTGTTGGTTCTGCATAACCATGTTGGACTATCTCCCAGACATCTTGACCTTTGAATAAAGCCTTCATTGTTAAAGACCAATATTCATAATTCTTTCCTGTAAAGATTGGAGTTTGCAATGAACCAGAAGTGGAAGCCATTTTAATTTTTAATTAACTTTCCTTAGAAAATTAATTTCCACCTTTTAAGATAAGATTTATTTCCTAAATCTTGCTCTGATATAAACCTTGCTCTGATATAAAACCAAGCTCTGATATGAAACCTTGCTTTGATACCGGTTAGCCAAAACCAAGCCGACTAAACTTGAGTTTAGGGCTCACTCGATATTAAAATTTAATTTTCACTTTTCACGCCGACCACTTTTTCTTTTTCACTTGTCGGGTGAAACTTGTCTATCTCTCGACTAGACAAGTTTATAAATTTTAGTCGGTCTTTCTACTCGACTAAATTTACTTCGACTTACTTGTTGGTTCTACCGATGGATTTTTACCTCGACCACTTGTCACTTCTAAGTCGGCTGACTTCTTCGACTTCTCAAGTCGGGTCACCTCTCCGACCACTCAAGTCGGCTGACCCCTTCGACCACTCAAGTCGGCTGACCTCTTTAACCACTCAAGTCGGCGACCTCAGTCGGCTGACTCAACCGACCTCTCAAGTCGGCTCACACAACTGACCACTCAAGTCGGCTCACTTTGGTCGAAATATACAGAGTGTATTTCTTAGTCTAAAGACTTAAGAAATTACAAATGCTTTTCACCTATGAGTAAGATGAAGTAAAATAGACACATTAACAAATCCAAACAACTTATAAAAACATATGCCCAAATATGTAGGAAGACTTGAGTCGACCAATGTGCCATAAAACCTGGAACTTTCACGCGGTGAGAATTTTATGAGTTCTTTGATCTTTCACTTAACAGTAATTGTAAAAGACATTTACAGAAGTAAATCTGGAAATATGTGCAGCCAAATAATCATGCATTCAACCATAAACTATTTCATATATTTAACTATGCAGAAATAACAAAGTATTACAAACTTGTCGGTCCAGACTTGTCCTTTTACAGAGCTTCAACTCTTCGACTGAATCACTTACACAGAAGCTTGAGCTTCGACTTCTCTTTCTCACCCAGAGTTCCTCTATCTCTCTGTTGTGTCTCTTGTGTCTATAACCTAATTTACAATTTGCTTCTTCTATTTATAGGCAACCTGAAGATTGCTTCTACATGGGCTGATTGACTCACCATTAAAGACTGTAATAACTATCTACCTAATAACTTAGCTTGAGAAATAAATTCAACTGGTTTACATTGCCGAATCGTGGACTCTTCCCTCTTGTCAGACTGACAGACAAGATCTTGACTTGTACAAAATTTGACAGAGTCGATTGAGAGTCAGGTACATATTTGCGAGTAATTACATTTTTCCAACACTATTGGCACCTTTCTTTCCTAGTGAACAAGTTTAGAGAAGCAGTATTTTAACCTATTTGGGGATGACCAAGGATTATCTCGCCCTACGAATCCAGATCGATATTAATATGCACTCACAGCAAAGGGAGCAAAGGCGGTTGGAGTTATAGTTTACCAAGATGATGCATATTAAATGTTGTTTTTTTCTATATCAAAGCGGCATTTATTTGAGGTCCTAGGACCCCTAACTCGAACTCGACCTCGACCATTGGGCTAGCACGTTGGCAGAATTGCCGAAATTTGCTTTGATTTTTTAGCCACCCTAGCTTTCTAATTTGGAGAACCAACACTCTGTCCTGAAGGGAAAGTACTTTTTTTTTAGAATTAGCTGGATTTGAGGGCGAGTCTGTTACCTTATTACCTCTCGTTAATTGGAAAAAAAAACATACATAAAAAAGGATTGGATTTGATGATGGCATGACATGGCACTTCGCATGGGTAGAGCCTCAAGGGAAACGACGTACACAAGCATACCTTGGCCCTGGATTTCTAATTTGGAGAACCAACACTCTGTCCTGAAGGGAAAGTACTTTTTTTTATAGAATTATCTGGATTTGAAGGCGAGTCTGTTACCTTGTTACCTCTTGTTAATTGAAAAAAAAACATACATAAAAAAGGATTGGATTTGATGATGGCAAGACATGGCACCTCGCATGGGTAGGGCCTCAAGGGAAACGACGTACACAAGCATACCTTGGAGCTTGTTATTTATGTGTTTATTAGAGCTTTATTGTGTACATCCCCACTTGAACAACATTAGGGTTGTGATTTGATTCTTAAGGATGTGCTCGACCCCATGGTTATAGCCTATGAATCGTCGGATAGATAGACCCCACAGGTGGGGCACATTCTATTTATCCATAGACACGTGGGTCACCCAGGAAACAGTGTCAGGTGTGAAGGATCTTTATGCATGGAAAAACGTTGCAGAAGAGCAGCTGACACATGAACCTCATGCAAGACACTTTGCCACATGCACCTCACGCACTTTGCTTCTCTAGCTGACACATGAACCTCATGCAAGATACTTTGCCACATGCACCTCATGCACTTTGCTTCTCTAGTCACCTTGACTCTCGACATTGCATTGGTCATTCCCAGTAAAGAGATTTGACAATTCATCTACATAATAATCTAGTTGATTACTATTTTTGGAGCTTTGAAACATGGATAAAGTAGTGACACCTATGCAATAATAGACCCAAAGTGGATAGAATCAAAACATGCAACTCAGAGTTAAAACTTGTACTATTAATAATAAGTAAAAGCAGCTGACGTCTGGAAGAAAATAACATATTTTATGCCCCACAAATGCATTATCAATAAATTTTCACAGAAAATGGAAAAATGATGGGAACCACATATACATTATCATGATCCCTCTACAACTAGGGGATCTTAAATAGGTTATGGAATTGGACTCGTAGCACAGTAAAAAATTTCAAATGCCATCGACAAAAGCTTATTTGGTTATTTTATGTTTCTGAAGTTTCTGAATTGGGAATCTGGTCATCCGAGAGGGAATATTTTTCTTTGTTTTCTGCAAACATGTCTGTCATGGTCTCTGTTTTGTGAGTCATATATTTGAACTACATGCTCTCTGTTTTGTGAGTCATATATTTGAACTATATATGTACACAGACTGAACTAGCAGTATATCATTCACAGCAGTAGGTGGTTTAAATTTATATTTTGATATCTTCGCCATAGACTAGAATTATCTGAGTCTTGTGCCAGATTAGTTGATCCTTTTTAGCTTTGATGCACTTAAGAAGATGAGGTTGGAGATACTCAAGGAACTTATTGATGCATTACCTTTTGCTGGTTTTCAGGGTAGTATGTTTACTTTTCAGGGTAGTATGTTTACTGCCTTTGGTTTACAGTGGCCACTGGCCATCCATTAATTTCCACCTTCTCAAACTACAACTATCGTGAATAACAAATCCTTTTATAGCTTCTGTAAAGCCATAAATTTACCCTTAACCTAGAGGTCGTACAGGGCCAAAATAATAGTTACAAATGGTAGTCACTGCTTCTGCATTAAAGGCGGGTCCAGCAGTTTTCTTTTTTTTTTAATCATAAATTCCAACGTTCAAGTTATCTCATCAGTATTTACATTTGTGGCATCTAGAGGACTTGAAATATTCTTAAATCTACTTACTGCAAATGTAACCCAAGAATGTCCAAAAGCTAGACCCGTCTTTCCCAAGTACCTCTTTTCCATGATCATACATATAATATGTGTAAAAGATTTTCTAAACCATTTTGCAACCAATCAATAGAAAATTTCTGTAGGCAAATTTATAAAATTCAATGTATCCAAAATCAACCGGTGAACCATTTGAAATGCTCTATCTTATTATGATGTGGTGATGATTTTAATTTGTAATGTACTGCAAGAAATGGAAATAATAAATGTCATGGCTATCAAATTCGTAGAGAATTTATATTTGGGGAACAAAATATGAGTGATCAGAAAATGTAAAGAACGGAAGGAGGCTGACTTTGAGCAATGTTTATGAAATTTTAAAATCTAATTGCAGAGGACTACATATATTTAATAGGCATAAAATATCGCCTGGTAACTGAAGTTCTGAAATTGTGAAACAGGAAGCGTGGACGATCATTAATTCGTTAGATCCTTTCTAATATTTCAACAGCATGCATGATTAAGCATAACAGCTGTGGCCGGATTCAATATTATATTATGTGGATAACATTAAAGCAATTTTCTAACTCCCTCCGAAAACTTCATATACTGTTGCATTTCCTTCGAGGCAATGCATAAATATCGCTCTTTGTTCGATTGTGTGAAGCGGACTGTTTTGGAATATATCAAAATATTGATTTTGTACCATGCCTTTGTAACTTTGTCACATAGACCTGAATTTTGCAAAAGATAGTTCATTTTGCTTGATCTGGATTGAAACTGTACGAGTATTGGTTTTGTAACCTGAAAAAAGATGAACATATTCATGGTCGAAAATAAGTCTTCTGTTATTTGGCTCTTGAAATGTTATCAATTAAAAAATTGCAGTCTTGAAATGTTATCAATTAAAAACATTGACTGTCATACAGCCAAGATTCAGTTTGATAAATCGATAATTCTTTCCACGGTCTGCTTTTGTAGTTTGAGGATCATTTTAAATTCAGTAGACATTGACTGTCATACTACCAACATTCAGTATGATAAATTGATATTCCTAATTGCATGCTTATGTCAGTGCTAAATAAGGATGAAAGAAACGGGAAGGCTAAGTAGTTGCTCCCTTCATCTAAATTCTCTTATGCTTGTCTGAAACCTTTACTAAAACACATATATCTTGAGTTAGACAATGTTCTCATAATAGTGGGATACTAGCCATGGTTATATGCACTTCCCTTTGAGTTAAAAGTTGCCACTGTACGATACTGTAGGATATGATGCTACGCTTAAAAGTTTGCAGGGGAGTCAATAGATGTGGTGCGTGTGTCTTTGTTTGACAGAGTGTGTCCCCTAGCAGCATTGATATAGGATCTGGAGGACCTAACCAATAAATATACTTTTAAATTACCATGCCTGCATTGTAGAAGACTTAAAGCAATTCTGAAAATCATAATAGAATCTCAATCTAAGGGCAAAACACAGTATTTAATTGTATGAGATGCTTATTTGGATTACCCAGACCCCATTAACCTAGGCCACTGTGAATTTATATACATAGCTACTCACCCATTGCGTTTGCATTTCGATTTGTCATCTTACTAAATTAGATGTACCTTGATCTTTATTTGTTTCTGATAGTGAATTTAAGTAGACAACTACTCACCCCTTCTATTTGTTTTTATGTTTATCCTCCACAAATCTTTGACTTTGCAAACAAATACATGGGAGATCCCAGTGATAACCTCAAGGAGTTTGGGCATTTTACTGCAACTTTGGCGGATACCATGTCAGTTTTTTCTTCACTTCATATAGTTTACACCCCTAAATGTTCCGTCAAAAGGCCAAAGCTAATTGTATAGTTTACACGCGTAAATTTTCTGTCACAAGGCCAAAGCTTCTTTTTTTTTCAGTCGAAAAAACTATTCCTTGTATTCATTGAATCAAAGGAACCTTTTACATCTTCAGTTATAACAGAGATGCTCCAAGGGACAGCACAAAAAATAATAGGTGATATTCACCAATACAACAAACATACGTCCAAAACAAAACAGAAAACCGCAGAAATACAGGGGTACCCAAAGCACCTGGGAATCACTACAATAAATCCCTCTCATAAGAGAGCTGTATGAATCAGTCATCTATGTCCCTAGAGAAAATAACAGGAGTCCAGAAATCTGATCCAAGCAAAGAAGGTGACTCTTGTATCATGTAGTAGCTTGCTCAACAATACCTGATAGTAGCTCAATGAATCATGAGAGATAAACTATAATAGAATGAACATATTCTAAAAGAGATGTGATGAGTCAACCCCAATTGTCTCATTTCCAAATGATCCAGTAAGTAAGAGATGGCCCGGAGCCAAGTGCAATCCTTCCTTGGATAAGATATCTGCCCTCTTGTTATGTTCCCTATAGACATGACTGAAATCCACCCAAGTAAATGAGGACATGAGAATTCTGGTGTTGAAGCACCAAGCCTCAAGATTCACCATGTCTAGGGTAGATTCTTTTTTTGCCCAGTTTATAATCACAGAGGAGTCGCCAAAGATATGTAGGTAAGGCAACCCAATATCCTTGGCGACCCGTAGTGATGCCCAGAGTGCTAAGAGTTCTGCTCTAGTATTAGTGCAGCTGCCACATCCAAGTTTACAAGCAAGAAGGTGATGTTCATTCAGCCAAATACAAAAGCCCGCTCCACCTATGTTATTTGCAACTGCTCCATCAAAAAAGATCATAGGAAACACTGAAGTAGGAGACTTTCCACTATTCCTAATTTTAGGCCTGTGCTTCAGATGAGGCTTAAAGGTATTTACCTCCTCAAAAATAATATGTAACAAGCTAGTCATAATAGGTTTTTGATCATCAAAACATAATCGGTTCCTGGCCTTCCAAATAGTCCATATAAAGAAAAGGGGCAGATACAGTAAAGAACCCCTATTTGATACCCAAATAGAGAGATTTTCCAAAAAGGTAGGTGCATTCCATAGTATGTTCACATCAAATATACTGTTGAGCCCACAGATCACCTCCTTTAGAAAATGATAGCTAACAAATAGGTGATCAACTGATTCAGCTTCCTCTTTACAGAGACAGCACCTATTAGGTCCGATCATTCCTTTCTTGCTTAAAATGTCCCAAGTATTAATTTTCTTATTGCAAGTGAGCCACATAAAACACTTAATCTTAAGGGGAATATTAAAGTACCAAATCATCATCATAATATCATTTTCCAAAGCAGTTTTGTGATTGGAGACAATAAATTCATATGCTTTCTTTGTTGTCACCTTACCCATCTGCTCATCAAACATCCATAACAGCCTTTCCTCAGTATGTCCAATCCTAATACCCCCATGTGATAGACCTTTTACATAGGCAGACCACTGAGTAGCCCATTCACCCCCCAAAAGCAAGTCAGAGGCAGAGTACCAACCTGTCCCATCCATACCACTTACATCCAGGTTTTGAGCCTGTGCAAGGTATGTAATCCCCAGGTCAGTGAGATATTCTCTAAGCTCCTCTGAAAGAAATTACTGTGAGTTGAGCCCCACAATGGGGTCAATGCCCACTTTGATTTTTAATCCATTACCCACCTTTCATCCCAGCTGACAGGTGATCCACTCAATAATCCTTATAAACCCATTCCAAAAATAAGAAGTACCAATAATACTGAATGTCCGACCACGAATCCAATCTTCAAGAGGTCTGTTCTTTAAGTGTTTATGGACAATAATCCTGCTCCAGATCCCAGTACCAGTAAGTAGTTGCCACATACTCCTAAGTCTCAGAGAAATACCAAACCATTCAAGATTCTTGATATCCCAACCACCGAATTCAATAGGTAAGGAAAGAGTTTCCCAGTTTACCAAATGAGAAATCTGATGTCCTTCAGAGGAACCCCGGAGAAAGGAAAAAATAAGTTTGTGCAATGCATTTAGTATGGCTTTAGGGCATCTTTCCAAAGCAAACCAATAGACAGCCAACCTAGTTAGTATAGCTTTTATGAGGACCACTCTGCCACCAAGTGACAGATACTTGTAAGTCCAATTATGAATTTTACTTTCAAATAAGCCGATCATCCATCTCCAATCCAAGGTGTGGTATCCCAAAGGTTTAAGATGATAGCCCAAGTACTTGAAACCCACAGTAATAGGATCCATCCTGAAAGGAAATAGCTCAGCAATTTTTCCCCTGATGTCAGAATCCACATTCTGATATAGAAAAGTAGATTTTAATGGGCTAACAGACATCCCAGATACTCGACAAAATAAATCAAGAGCACCTTTATAAGCATTCCATTAATCAATAGTGCCCACACCAATAAGAATAACATCATCCACGAAAAACAAGTGCATTAAGGACAAATGTGGAGAGTACTGATAACCCATAATCAATCCATAGTGTTGTGCATCCATAATAATGCGACTGAGGCCCTCCATAATCAAAATGAATAAGAGGGGTGACAAGGGACAACCTTGACGAAGCCCCCTGGAGACAGGAAAAAAATCAGAGGGTGTTCCATTTACTAATACAGCAAAACAGGAGTTCATGACACAACCCATAATCCAATTGACACCCAAAAGAGGGATACCTATCTGAATGAGCAGCAATCTGATGAAGGTCCAGTTGGCTCTATCAAAATCTTTAATCAGGTCCAGTTTTAATACCAAGACATTTGAATTTTTAGTCTTAATCGAGTGTAGTAATTCCTGGGTAATACCAACCGGTTCAGTAATCTGTCTGTCCTTGAGAAAACCAAATTGATGTGCTGACAGTGAACGGTTTAAGATAGGCTTTAGTCTGATGGTAGCAATCTTTGAAATAATCTTGTAGACTAGGTTACATAATGAGATCGGACGGAAATCAGCAAAAGTCAATGGCTTGTCACAGTTAGGTATCAGGGTTAAAAAGGTAGAGTTTAGGGGCCCCGTGACTTTACCATGTAATCTGGCATGTTCCACAGCCAGTACCAAATCCTCCCCCACCAGATCAAAGAAGGCCAGAAAGAACTCAATAGGCCACCCATCAGGACCAGGACTCTTATCCTTCTTAAACCCCTTGAGAACAGCTTCAACTTTCGGCCCCGATATGGGATTAAGAAAGCAATCAGAATCTTCATCAGTAGTCATGTGCGGAAGGAGCCTAACAACATTCAGTTGTTCAGCAATATCTGAGGACTTGTCATCACTGAAAAGGTCACTAAAGTGATTTTTGCCAAGTGACTTAAGTGCCTTGTCCTCCGATACAGCGATTCCTTCCTGGTCATTTAGAGACCAAATGGTATTAGTATTCCTTCTGGCAGATGCCAAAGAGTGAAAAAATATCGTATTTGCATCCCCCTCATTTAACCACAGTGCCCTACTCTTCAGCCTATGAGTAGTGATCTCATGGGCCCAATATTTTCCCTTCATTTCCTGAAGAGTTTCCCATTTTTTAGCATTTTGTACCGATAAATTACCAGAGTCCTCCAATAATAATTCCGAGATGCCATTATTTATATCCAGAATCTGCTGCTTCCTTTCAAGATTCTTAGCCCATTCCCAATCCTTCACAAAGCCTTTAAGTCTATGCAGCTTGAAGGTGAGTGCATCCATATGGCAATTAACAGTCAGATCCAGAGGAGTCTTCCAGGAAGAAAGAACCAAATGTGAAAAATCCTCCTCCAACAGCCAAGCTCTATTAAATTTGAAAGGCCTACAAGGAGTGCAACTTTTCGGACCCCATTCCAAACAAATAGGGTAGTGATCATATACATCAGAAGGAGTAGCCCAGGTCCTATAGAAGGAAAAGCTAGGAAAGAGAGACTCAGAGAGAAAGAACCTGTCCAACCTTTTGCTAATACCAGTAGCCCCCGAGCACCCATTTCTCCAGGTAGGGGCAGAAGGGTACATAGCAAGATCAACCAACTTATTCCCAGAGATGAGCTGGGTAAAATAGGATGCCAAGGGATCCAGCCTAGCTTTAATCCCCCAGACTTCAGCAGAAGATAATGTGAAGTTGAGATCCCCTGCCAGTAGTAAATTAGGCATTCCCAGAAGACCACCAGACACCAAGTTGTTCCAATAGGTAGTTCTTTGAATATAGGGGCCATAGCAGTTTATAACAGTAAAGGTCTCTGCCAGACCTTTAAAGATAGCTTTAAGTACAATACCAGCCATAGAAGAAAAATCCTTGCAACAGACCAAATGAGGGTCCCAACCAGCAAGTAGTCCACCAGAGAGACCAGTAGCATCAGAAGCACAAAATTCCCAACCAGGTTTAAGTTTAGAGAACAGGTGAAGAGCATGTGCATGACCACACATCCTCTCTTGTAAGAGGATCATATCAGGTCTAAGGTCAGATAATAATACACCAAGGGATTTTTGTTTGGCTAATCCCCCAAACCCACGGATATTCATAGATAAAATCTTCATGGAGAAGTGGGCTCCACAGGTGTACATGCTCTAAGTACTTGAGAGGAAACAGGAGAGGAAGGTGAGTGTCTGGCCACCTGCTTTAATCAAGTCGAGAGAGGGATATAAGTCTTTGGTTCCCCAGTGCCCTCCCGAGGAGGCTTCTTTGATTTTCTGATGGTCACATCCTTAAACCGAATAGAGTCCAAAGGTAAGGTAGAGGGGGATAAAGGAGTCGTGTCCGAGAAGATAGAGAGAGTAGTAAGGAGAGAAGGATCCTAGAAGGTCGGAGCTTCAGGTGGACTAGATGAAGTGGTTAAAGAAATAGGCATAGAGAAGCCAGCAGGAGAGGAAGGGGTGGATGAAGAGGACAGTCCAGAAGAGCTCAGAGGGAGGGAGGGATAGTGCTCCAGGGTAAGAGGAGGAGGGCCAACAGCATCAATCTGTTCAGAAGATAAAACCGGAGCTGAAGGGACCAAGTTCTCCACTGGTGCTACACATGAATGAATAGCCACAGCTTCCATGTCTTCAATGTACATTAGCTGACCTTTCGAGAGGTCATCAAATGTGGAAGGAGAAGACGAATTATAAATAAGATCAGTGGAGTCCACTAGGGGAATAAGAGGCTGAGAACAAGAATCAGGACAGGTTTGAATGGTAGAGTCAGTGGAGTCCTCGAGGGGTGCAATAGGTTGGGAACAAGGTTCAGGACGGGGCAAATCACTGACCGGTATGTAGTTAAAACCTTTCCTGATAGGTATACCAGTACAGAGACTATGACAGGTATTCCGAAGGTGTCTAGTTTCATGGCAAAAGTTACACCTGAATGGCATATGCAGATAATCCAATCTTTGGGTGATAATAATATCACCACACACAATGTCAATTTCTGAAATAAGTCCCTTGGTGATATCCACTTCAACCAGTATCTTTGCTAATCTTTTATCATAAATAAGGTGAAAATCCCTCTCAAGTGCAACAAATTGACCAAGAAGGTTAGCTAGATTTATAAGGACATCATTATTCAAGAGAGGGAAGGGTAAAGCAGGTAACAAGACCCAGAGATGTCTGACAGTCACTCTTTCAGTAAGAGGATCAAACCCCGAGTGCCACTTCTTCAGAACAACAGAACCTTCAAGTACCGGCCAAAGTTTATCCAGAATAAGTAAAGCATCTGACCCTTCTAAGAAGACAAATACTAGCCATTTATTTTCCAGTAGACTAATCGAGGGTACATAATGTATGAGAGGTTTCCAATGTAGGGTTTCCCACTCAACCCAACCCTCTTTCAACATGGTACAATACTCCAGTCTACCGATCAATGCCCTACGGCAAAGGGTCTCCACCTTGTCCAAATATACATCATGTCCAAGTACGAAATGAGGTTTATCTTCAGAGTCCTTAAGGGCTTTAGCCTTACGACATGATGAATAAAGAGACCGTCACTTGCCAGGGTGTGTAGGCTGACAACCCACGGTCGGGCTCTCCATATCCCAAAGGAGCGGGTTAACAAATAGTGGCAGACACAGGAGCTACACAAATCAGAGGGGAAACAAAAACCCAAGTACACCCCCGGGTCATATCCAGTCAAGGGTGACCAACAACCAGCCCCGAGACACAACGGGTAGAGTAAAATACACCATCAGGATACCGCCAAATAACCAAAATATGGCCCAAGGAACAGCCTAGATGTAAACCCCAAGCCCCATACCAACCACAGGATTAAAGGGTTCCATACAGCCCCCAAAAAAACAAGGTAACAAACCCTACCACACAAATAGATCAGGCAGGTGTAAATGTGGAAATTTAAAAATACCAGAAGACAAAAAACAGCCTCAAAGCGCCATCAACAGTGCTCATACAATACCAGAAACCACATAAAAAACCCCACCTCAGGAATCACATACAGTGCCAGATAAAAATAAAAAAGAATAAAAGGAAAATTCCCACTTTTTAATGGTTGGTACTAACCCTCATATGAGGGTGAACTCCAGAAAATAATCAGGAAAAGCCATTAAAAACCCCACCAAGTATAGCCACAAAAATACCCCTCCAAAAATAGAAAAAGAGCTGTCAGAAACAAATAGAGTTACCTGGAGTCAGGCAAACTTGACAGCAGAGCCATGTGCCGGTGAAAAAGTGTGCCCGTGACCGGTTCAGCCGCATTCGTTCACCAGAGAAAACCGACACCACGGACTGGATACATTCACCGCCCCCTCAGTCAAAACCGCTCCCACAAAGTAAAAGATTCGAAGAAGAAAAGCCCCGAAAGGGGACAGGTATGACCCCAACCTCCACCGGTAAAAAACCCTCCTCACAGGTAACCCTCCAGCTGGTCCAATATTCCACAAAGCCTTACACCAGAGACATATACAGCACCTACACAATTCTTCACCGCACCCCGTTCCAGGAAAATTCAGGCCGCAAACCCAATGAAAGTTTTGTCGGCCCCCCAGCTCAGCTCGCAAGGGATGCCACCGGAAAAACCCCACCCCACAGGTAACCAATGTCAAAAACTGTTCCAACTCGAGGGCTACTCCTCTCCCCAGTCCGGGAATTCTAGGCCACAAACCCCACTATGTTCGTCGGTCCCCCAAACCAGTCAAGGATCTGCAAGTTAGTCTTCCGACAGGCGCCAGAGCTCACATAAGATAAAGCGAGCTAATCCCCATCATCCCATGCATGCTTCATCGACCAACCCAACATTCACCAAGAGGCATGTGCCCCAAGGTCAACCCCCGTGCAAATAAACATCAAAAGATAATACAAACCCCAACAACAATCCAAAAAAGTGCACCAGCGCGACACCGGGTTAGTCTGCACACCGCAGAAAGATACCACTGGTGGGTAAAAAAGAAATGGCTGAGGAAATAACCCAGTGTGCAACCCACCCGTCCAAACCACCGAAGATACCAAAAGTGGAAAAGGAAAAGGAGGGAATTGAATTTCCCAGTGCAGCCCCCCAATACTCCAGAAAATACCTCAGATACCGGTGGAGGGTCAATGCCGATGTAACCCTATATACATCTCCATTCACCATGCCACAGAGCTCCCACAGTTGAGCATGGGGTTATCCCGTAACATTTTTCACCAATGAAACCCTAGGTTCATCTCCATTCACCACGCCGCAAAGCTCATTCACAAGGCCAAATCTATTTGTATAGTTTCTTGTAATAGAGATTCAAAGTACAAGTCTCCATAATAAATATCAATAACAAGTCGGAAGCATATGCAGCCATATAAGTATCAATAGCAATGGTTTCTGTAGTGACAAGTCTAGGACTAGCAGTAGTAGAAGTACAGCATCACCTGCGCCTACAGATACATATAAAGACCCAGAACAACTACCAATAGCAAAATGAGCAATGGGAGTAGCAGTATTTTCGATTGATTTGGCTGGTTTTTGGTTTCCCCACCTTTCAATAGTGGGGTATAAAGAAGTGGTTGCCCCAGCGATATCTAGTTTATTACATGATATGGCTCAATCCATGAGAGATGGTTTCGGTTGATTTCAAAACCTTTGGCAACCGTGCATTTAAATGAGACACTGAGTGGGTTTTTACAGGGTCGGATATAATCCATCTGGGTTCAAGAAGTATCATTTGGGCTTGCTTGAACTCAATTCATTTGTCTAATACCTGAGCATCCAAGAATGAAAAGGCTATAAGCAATAACTCAAAATGTGACTGTAAGCAGCACAAAGAAATAGAGAGTTCATACCGGCCCATACTTCTGTTTCTTGATCTCGAAGAATATCCTAGTAGAATGATGGTTGTCATCCAAATTGGTAAAGCACAACAAGTAGCTCTCGGCCTTATCAAATTTCCGGTTTCCGATTACAAGGTCTTCAAGACACTTCAGTTCAAAGTAAAGACCTTCTTTCTCCAACCTGGTGCAGAGACCTGAGATGTCTCAATTATAAGCACAACACATTCGCAAAAACTATTGAAAGAGAATAATTGAAAATAGGCTAGCGCAAAACTCCAACACATTCGCAAAAACTATTGAAAGAGAATAATTGAAAATAGGCCAACGCAAAACTCCACCAGCGCAAAACTCCACCACCTTCCCGGAGCCCAGTTCTTCAATTTTGGTCACCTTTGTGACCAAGAGACAGGTGTCATTTGCATGAACAATATTGAGATAAAAATATATCAATTTGCAACCTATGCATCATATCCAAAGCTATCACTCTAGCAAAAAACCTGAAATAGGTAAGATGCCTAGGATTCACATCAATTGGGAAAGAACCTTGGAAGACGTTTCAACCACGTTGAATGCAATTTTCTGCTAGTTAATCCAGGATACTAGGCCTTCCTCGAGAGAATGAAGAAGAACCTGATCGAACAATGACCTGATCATGGCCATGGTAGCCTCCTTGCATCTTTGCTAGTTCATCCAGGGTATTAGGCCCTCCTTGAGAGAACGAAGAAGAACCTGATCGAACAAGGACCTGATTGTGGCCATGGTAGCCTAGGCTTTGCATCAAGTATAGAGTGAGGGTACATATAAGGTCTCTTCAAAACCATACGGGTACGGGAAGAGAGAGGGACCTGGCCTGTCAATCTTGTGCCAAATGGAGATACATACACATGGTACAAGACCAAGACATGAAGACATGTGCACTGCATGCACCGCAAACAAACGATGAAGTGTGAGAGCAAACAAATGATGAAGTGTGAGAGGAAATGAAAGCAATATACCTGAACTACATTTTATAAACATGAAATGCTAGCAAACTAATGCTAACATTAGTCTTGTCTGGATTTAGTTATACTCTGTAATACAACCAACACCTAACAAAACCATAGCAAAACAATGACCTTGCCTCCGGATGAGGCCGAATAAGAGGTCTAAATTGTTCATTGGCAAAAAAAATAGTATTCATTGTCTGATTGGTTGAGTAAAATAGGGATTAATTAAATGTTCTGAATTTTGTGTCATTTAATAGAAATGATGGCAAGCCGAATACTATAGTCCCTGCTAGCCAAGACAATTGGTTGAGTAAAATAGGGATTAATTAAATGTTTTGAATTTTGTGTCGTTTAATAGAAATGACGACAAGCCGAATACTATAGTCCCCGCTAGCCCAGGGGTAGGGACTAATAAGAGCAGTTTTAGGGGGCGCATAATTTCAAGCTGTCTTGTGACTATCTGCACAATTATCAAAGCATTGTTTTATTCTTACAAGGAAAACTTATATATGTGTGATTGTTTGTAGAACATTAGTGTAAACTTGGGCTCTGTGCTTTCATTCTAATTTGAACCTGCAATTACAGTTTCAAACTTGTATTGTTCTTTATCTATTCACTGATTGTGTCGCTAAAAAAGAGCTGCAGTTTTAGTTCTTGACCAACATAAAGCAAAAAATCTTCCTATATATTGAGGGCGTCATAATAAGATCAGAGATGGTGGGAGTTGGAGACACTTGAAGGTTTTCCACAATGCTTTACTATTACTAGGAAATAGGATGTCTGAAGTTCTCAAGTAAGCCTTTGAAAACAGAAGGTGCTTGCATTCTTGTTAACGTGAAGGATGGGTAGCGACTATCTACTCTGTTATGGATCAGTATGGGGAATTAAAAGAAAACTTGACACTCAAAAAATTGATATATACATGAATAAAACTACAATAAGTAACTGCAATATAAAGAGATTAAAACAGGCAGTTTAAGTTGCTTCGGTTTGGTGACATCAAACAGTTTTTGAGAAGGGAGAGCTGTCAATGTATTATTAAATGCTCGATTCATCATTTCTGGCCTTTAGTGATAAAAGCTAAAGCTATATAGTGAAAATCTGATAAAATTGGGTCCTGGTTATTGTAAACAGAAAACTTGATACTTCTGTAACGTGAAAATTTAACTTAGGTTTTAGATAAATTGGTGAGAAAAGTTTCAATAATTGGAACTAAACTGATGGCTGATAATGGATGCTAAAACTGGATGCTTATTTTTCCAGAAATGACTAGATAACAATATGATGAGCATTGTTGGAACAAAGGAATGAGTTTTTCTTCATGAAGTGGAAAAGAAATTCAGAGTACTTGTTATACACCTCAATGGCACCTCTCCGTCCGAGTGCCGACATCCCTCATGTTGGCACACAAAAGGACATCTATGGATTGAGGTTTTCCCAAAACACTATAGGTTGGCTTAGTATAAAATACATTTCTCCTCCATCCAGCTGGTTACTTTGCCATTTTGCTATGTTAAGTTGTATTCGCGACTCTCTACATGTACAACTCGCGGATCATTCGCGAGTGTCGGTTGCTGCAAGTCGCGAATGGATGTATTCGCGGGTTTCTCTTATAGCAACTCGCGGATCATTCGTGGGTTATTCTTCTCCATACCCGCGAATATGTCCCTTGACATTTAAAAATAAAAACACGCGATGATTTGAGATTAGTTAAGCCATTTACCTTAATCCTCTTAACTGTCTCAACCTCCTCAACCTTCGAAATTGCCTTATTTCCTCCATGTAAATACAGGCCTTGGGGAGGGTGTTTAGATATAGACTTGGAGAGCAAAGTTATGCTGGTGGATTGTATACAGAAGTCTTTGGAGCAGTGAAACTCAGAATCCTTTGGTTGCAGAGGAGTCCTTGTCTCAGGCGTTGGGTTGTAACCTAAACTCTTTCCATTACTGATAATAAAGAGAATCCTTCTTCCATATGTGTTTCATGTATTGTGGTATGATAAATGTTTATGTTTCTGTACTGTATATGATTTATCTAACCTGCTTATATATATATGAATCATCTTGTATCTGGAAGATTGTTTCTTGACAGGTGAAAGAGGAGAAACTTTGAAGACTTTGGAGAAGAAGCAGAACGGAAGAGGACTTGCAAGGATCGACCTTCGTTAATCGAATAAGTCTTTCTCATCCTCCTATTTCCTTTACTGCATTCTAGAGTCAATTGTCTGCAAGTTGATTGAGTATGTTGGTAACCCCAGACCTATGGTTATTAGGTGTGTAATCCTGTACAACAGAACCAACGACTCCGCTAGGGAAGCCTAGACTGCTGTAGGTTTTTTCTGTCCCCTGACCAGTCTTTGCTTGAAGTCTGTATGTGATGTTTTATCCTGGTTCATACTTGCCTCAGTATTTGAAAGTCTTGGGAATTTTTCTTGATTTTTGAGAAAAATCTTGTAGCTATTCGCGAGTTGCTCTTCTGAATAGTCGCGAATACAATCTTGCATTCACGGGTTGCTGTACTGAACAGTTGCGGATCATCCGCGGGTTGCACTTATAGACAGTCGCGAATATTCCTGGAAGTAGGGATTTTTTTAGGATTGGGTTTGTTTGTCCCTCTCTATGTGTATTTCCTGTTTCTGTGTGGACTTTCTTTATGAATGTTGTTTGGCTTGTCTGTTGTGCCTCTGTTGATCACACTTTGTGCTTTTTCGAAAGCCCTTGAGTCTCTTTTACTTGGATTATTTTCTGTTTGCATGCTGAAGTGGTTGGCCTGTTTGGGTTGAAGGTTAAAGTGTCTTTGTCCAGATCTATGATCAGGGTCTTAGGCTCTGTTTTTCCAGTCTGTCTTCTGACAGTGGCTGGTTGTCATTTGCCTTTATAAGTCTACAGTGATTTTTGTCATTGTGTGCACCCAAGATAGGGTTCCTAGCCTTCTTTTTTGGTTGTCTTTTGTTTCCGTCAGCCTGTTCACTTCGGTTTGTTGCTGTTTTATACAGTTTATTTAATTCAAGTTTGCTCAAGTACAGTGCATTGTAGGTGCATAACTCTTGGGAGTTTGTGTCATCCTTTTTGCTTGTTCTTTATTTATGTGATAAGTTTTTTATAGCATTAGGGTTTGCTCTTTGCTCTTTCCCCCACCTCCTGTGCTTGGCATGATTTTTTTCTTATGTTTCTGATCAGCCTCTGTTAGTGATATTTGTCTGAGTTTAGAAGCTTGTTGGTGTTGTTTTCCTTCTTGTTTTGTTGGTTGAATTCACCACGCCAAAATAGTTGACTTGTCTTTTATGCAAGCCTTCCTTCCAAGTAGGGTTTATGCTGACTTTAGTTCAGTCTAGAGTTTGTTTGGTGGTCGTATAGCAGAGTTCCTTTTGCTTTGTTCTTGTTATCTGCATGCTTTTGGTTTGTAGGTAGTTTTTCTTTTGCTTATATAAAAGAAAATTAAAAAGAACATATACTTGTTTTTGTTGCTTGCCCCCCTACCTCCTTCTTTGGCTTGACCTTGTTGGACAAGGTACTGAGCAACATTTGTTTGTAGGTTTAGATTGATTCTTGGGACTTCTTGACTTTTGTTGATGTAAGTCTTATTGCTCAGTCTCTTCATTCCAAAGTTGTTGGCTTGTTTACATTTGTGAGCTTTCCTTCCAAGAGAGGTTATATCTAACTTTAGGGAAACCTAGGGTTTGTTTGTGGGGTGTAGAGTAGTTGTCTATTTGCTTTTCTTTCAGTACTTGCTTGCATTAGTTGATAGGCTGATTTTTCTTTTGCATTTATAAAAGAAAAAGACAAAAACACATGTTTGCTTTATATGCATGTAGATTAGGTTTTTAGTCTAGATTGCATGGCATATCATTGTTTTTGAAAAAATTAAAAATATAAAAGAATTTGTTCTTTTGTGGCTTTCAATTTTTCTATTTGAAAAAGAAAAAGAGAATAGTTTTTGCTTTTGGATTTCATATCTCTTTGCTTAGTCATTTTGTTTCAACTTTGAGTCAAAACACCACATAAGTTTCATGCCATTTACCCTCTAACTAAAAACAACCCTTAAAATAAATGATATAATTTAAAATTTACTAGTAAGTTTTATTTTATAGGGTCATACACCAACTAGCTTAGGCTAGACTTGTGGGTTAGGGAGTTTAAACTCCCCACAAGTGTTAAATCTCAGACGTAGTTGGCCAATCACTAGGTAAATCCTTGACTTTATCGACTGTATCTGGGAAGCTCCTCTCAAATGGGAGTTAAGCACGAGGCCGCGTGGAGGCTTGGACAGAGGAGATAACCCTCTGAATCCTTGTCAAAACGTAAGTCAGGACTTTTACACATCTAGGGATTCTGTCCTAGACAGATTTTCGGGCTCAGCTACCTTGCCCATGCATACGAGTCCGGCTTGCAACTATCCCCCCAGACTGTTGGTATAGCCAAGGTAGCCTTTAGTCTCTTGACATCTAGGGTTCATACACAGGTACACCAGAAGGTTTTTTCTGGTTGACCTTGGATGGGCTTGGAAGGTAACCCCGGTAGAAAGTGTGGGAGGGCGGTGGGTGATTCCTTCGCTTGTGCCTAAGAACATCTACAGGGACGCCAAGTAACTGTCTATCAGCTTTCTTCTAGAAAGTATATCTTATACCTATTTGTTTGTTTGGCTTTAGGAATTTTTAGTGAGTGCTATGTGGTTTGTCTGTACTTAGTGTGCCTTTAGGTGTGTGCTCTGTAATTTTGGTTGTCTATCAACCTCAGACTTTGTCTCCAAGTTTGAAACTATGGCTAACACCCCTTCGAACACCAACCAAGAGATCCCCATGATGGGAACTCCTTGTTCTATTCCTCTCACGGGGAATGTTGGTGTTCCCTTGATGGCCACCCTGAATCTACCTGGATTCACCTTAGGACTACCGGTGTGGTTGTTTTCCACTCCAACTGTCCTGAATGCTCTTGATGCTTCTCAAGCAAGCTCCTTATATCAAGGACATCAAAAAATTGCTTCCCCTTCACCTGTAGTTGATTCTCCTCCTCCTTCTACCTCATGCGGTGAAAGTACTGATACTAGTAACCGACAGTCTAAAAGGAGTAAAAGAAGGAGGAATAGGAAGAAGGCACATAAGCAAGGGGGAACCCGTTCAACCTCTGCAAGTCAAGTTGAACCTCACCACCCAGCCTCTGCAGTTCATGCTGAAGGCACCTATCCAACCTCTGCAGTTCATGTTGGATCTCAACACTCAACCTCTGCAAGTCAAGTTGATCTTTACCATCCAACCTCTGTGGTTCATGCTGGTAGGATCCTTCCAACCTTTTCAGGTCACGTTGGATCCAGTCACTCAGCCTCTGTGGTTCATGCTGAGGGCACCTGTTCAACCTCTGTTGTTCAAGTTGAACCTCCCCATCCAACCTCTATTGTTCATGTTGGATCCATCCACCCAGCCTCTGTTGTTCATGCTGGGGGCACACACTCAACTGCTGAAAAGCATGTTGATCCTAACCATTCAACCTCTGTTGTTCATGTTGGTGGTGCCCATCCAACCTCTGCAGGTTATGTTGGATCCAGTCTCTCAGCCTCTGCAAGTCATGCTGGGGGCAATCTCTCAGCCTCTGCAAGTCATGCTGGGGGCAGCCTTTCAGCCTCTGTGGTTCATGCTGAAGACAATCTGTCAGCCACTGCGAGTCATGTTGACACTGTTGAGTCATGTTGACACTGTTGAAAAGACTACCCGTTCAAAACACAAGCCCAAGTTTCCTTGTAAGCTTTGTGAGGGAGACCACCTTACTTATAAATGCCCTTCTATTGCGGAGGTGCGAAGAGTTTGGGTTCATGGTCATCCCGTTTTTTAACATTCTATAGTCTCTCAACAACCAGCCTCTCTTAGTCAAGTTGGACCCAGTCACCCAGCCTCTGTAGTTCATGCTGGGGGCACACTCTCATCCTCTGCAGGTCATGTTGAGAGCAAATAGTCAGCCACTGCTAGTCATGTTGACACCGTTGATAAAACTGGTTGTTCGAAGTGAAAACTTAAGTTCCCTTGTATGCTATGCGAGGGAGATCATCTTACTCACAAGTGCCCTGCTATCGCAGAGGTGCGAAGAGTGTGGTCCAAGACTCAAGGATTTCCTTCTCAAGAACAACCTATAGTTTCTCAACACCCTACTCAGCCTTTGGTTGATCAAGTGGTCGAACCAATCTCAGATTTGGTCGATCCCACTCTTCTTTCGAAGAGTGACCCTGATGTGATTGAACCAATGTCATCTTTGGTCAATCCCACTCTCCCTTTGGAGAGTGAATTTCACGAAGCAGTTGAATCGAGTTCAGTATCGATCAATCCCACTCTTCCTTTGGAGAGTGAAGTGTCTACTAGTCACATTTTCTTCGCTGCCAGTTCAGAACTTACTGAACAAGGGGGCACTAACCTTGTTTCAGATCAGCCCCCACCAAGCTCTCGGATTGCTTCCTTTGATTGGGATAGCCTAGTTGAGTCGCGCCTTCCTTCTAATGTACCTTTCCAGATAAAGGTCAAAGTTGAACCATACACAATTGCTCGTTGTATTGTTGATGAAGGAGCCTCAGTTAGTATTTTGTCTCCTCGTGCTTGGCGAGGCATGGGATCTCCCAGCCTTGTGTCGACTGCTAGTCAGTTATTGGCGTTTGATAGAAGAACTTGTATAGCCTTGGGAATTCTTGCTCAAACACCTGTTACTTTGGGTGGGAAGACCGTCTTAGTTGACTTCATGGTGATAGAAGACCCCTTGGACTTTAATATGCTCCTTGGACGTGATTATGTCTATGCCATGCAAGCTGTGGTGTCAACATTCTTTCATGTGATGTACTTTAATCATGGCGAAGAAATTGTCACTATTGATCAGTTGGATTTTCTTGATCTGTCTCCTGACCCAACTAGAGACCAAGTCTTTCCTTTATTGATTCCCAGTGTTTCTATAGACACTGCCCCGCCACAGGTGAACTATGTGCCCTCTTGTCCTTTGTGTTCAATTGCTACTGAGAAGCAGCCTTTGTTTCCATGCTTACCTTCTCGGGTCTTGGTCCCAGCAGTTGACCGGGTGAGTCATCCTATATAGACTGTAGAGCCTTCTCTCCACTCTGTCGATCCATTTGAAAGTTTAGACATGTGTCCTATCTCGGATGATCTCCTTCCTTCGGATGAAGTATTCCTAGAGTCTTTGATACAGTCTGACCTTCTTTTGGATGTTGGTTCAGTTGTGACTAAGTCTAACCCTGATTTGCCTAGTAAGCCTGACCTTTCTTCTTTTGTTGGTCTTGTTGAGTCTTTGGACTCTCTCTTCGAACAGCAAGTCAGTGATCCTGATGAGTTTGATTTTTCTTATGAATTTTTCAACTCCTGTGATATTGAGTTTGTTCCTACAGACTCTATCTCCCTTGTTGATTTTTGCTCTCCTTCTGAGGTTGATCTTATTGATTATAAACCCTCGAGCCTTGGTTCTATAGAATCTTCTTCGATTGATTCTTCCTTGACTTTACCTTTTATAGAAGATAGCAAAGTCACACGTGTTTCTGCCAAAGTGACCTGCATCGGATCGTTTCTTCTGAATATGATCCTGATGTTGTTGTTTCTTGGAGACAGAATTTGTAGTTGGATTCACAACTGTTTACTAGCCTTGTCTTGTGTTTTAAGTTGTAATTGCATTTGCATGTGCCCTGCTCGCGCTTTTGAGCCTGATGCCAGCTTCCACGCTTTTAGCTCGTTGTATAAGCCCTCATCTCTATTCTCATCGTCGCTAAGCCTTGTATCATTTTGCCTTTGCAACTTGACACCTTTTACCTTGAGGAGACGTTCCTCGAGTGTCCTTATCTTGCTCACTTTCCTTGCATTATGCATAGGTTTGTTCCTTGCGCTTGGAACTAGTTTCGCCTGTCTATGACACTCGTCTCCTCGCATTTAGAGCATTCTTTCTGCTCTCCTTCGAGCTCGTTAAAAACAGTAAGGAGGCCACGAGTTGACTTTTTCGGACTCGATAAAACTTCACGGGAAAGATTTTGAATTTCTTTAGGCCCAAGTCTGACTCCTCAAAATAGACTTGGCTGCCGAGTAAACTTGTCCATTCAGGCTCGTTAAGAATATGTGAATGGGCATCCACATTGGTGGTAGGTTATCTCTTTCTCGGACCATGTGGAATAATACGAGAAAGGATCACTCTCCTTTTCTTCGGAATTGAGAAGAGTATTCTCAGGCATAGGTTTATCTCTTTTCCGGACCTGAGGGACTAAACTTACAGAAAAGGAACCCCTGGTATGAGCTTAGTTTTCTCTTTTTCGTGCTCTGGACCAAAACATGAAAAAGATTCTGAGTGTACTTTATGTCTTTGTCATGCTCGTTAAACCTTAAAGAACAAAGCATCGAGTTTATTGTTGTAAGCCCCATTTCTCGTAATCAAATGGATCTTTCCGAGTGATCTTGCCTTCCTTCACACTCGTAAAACTCAGGCTATATACTGCTTTTGAAGGAGCGTTGGGTAGGTGGTAATTTAACCTTTTTCGGACCATCCTGACTAAGTACGAAAAACGTGTGCCTTTTCTTCTTCGGAAGTTAAGAGAGTTCTTCTTTGGTATGTTTTATACTTTTTCGGCCTCAGGAGACTGAATTGTACGAAAAAGGAACCCCCCTGGAGTCTTCTTTGGAGTTTTCAGACTCTCTAAACTATGAAAACACCGTCGAGCATGTACTAGTTCGGGCTCGCTAAATCCACGAATCAGTGACACTATCAAGCATTATTTTCCCATCTCTTCCAGCTTGTTAAAAAATGAAGAGGGAACCGAGTTGACTTTCCTGGACTCGTTAAAATTTAACAGGGAAGGTAAGGAAGAAGTTTTCTCTTGTTTTCAGTAATGGCAGCATGTCATCCTTGAACATAGCACTCTTTGTTTTCCGATATCCATGTTTCAGTGTTCACTTGTGTTCAACTATCACTTTGAGTTTCTTACTCCTCCTCTTGTCCATTATACCTGGGGAATCTGATCATGTCTCCTACATGACAGATAAGTCTAGTTGTTCTCTCTATATCTTATGCGCTGCCTTGGGTCATCTCTGTGTTGTGCTCACTATTCAAGGACTCTTCTCAGTGTCTGATCTATAGCCTGATTCCATCATTGTTATATCTGTTATATATTTGTGTCTCCCTTCTTTTTGCCCAGTTCCTAGTCACTCTTGTGATCCGTTGGAGGATCTATTTCCTTTCATATCACATCATGGTTCCGTTTCAGCACTTCCTGATGACGAAGACCTAGAGTTTTGACGATGGTACCTCAGGATTCACTTTCATCATTGGTGAATTCCTTTGATTCAGTTGTTGATTATCATCTATTGATTGACAAACTGTTGAATCCTTTCCATGTTCGACTTCAGCTTCCCTTATTCACATGGCTTGGATTGTACTGGTTCTTTGGGATCCTTTATGAAGACCTTAGTTCCTCACCTATGGACTAAGTTGCGCAAGATTATGTTCTATTCCTATACACAGCTTCCAGATTTTTGAAGACTCATTATTGTATATTGTGGCTTCGATCCACTTTTGTAATATACGTGGTTTTATACGCGTATTATATGATGTACTCAAATATTGTAAAGGAGCTAGTGTTCCAGTAAATTGAACATAGCATCCTCAGATGTAACTTTGTATATGACATTACTATGTATTTGTTTCAGGTACTCTCTCTGCTCCATTGGATTTCTGAGTTCACCAACGATTCTAATTATAATTTATTTCGGCCATCGTTTCCCTCTGACCTCACACATTAGGGGGCATATGTTATACACCTCAATGGCACCTCTCCGTCCGAGTGCCGACATCCCTCATGTTGGCACACAAAAGGACATCTATGGATTGAGGTTTTCCCAAAACACTATAGGTTGGCTTAGTATAAAATACATTTCTCCTCCATCCAGCTGGTTACTTTGCCATTTTTCTATGTTGAGTTGTATTCGCGACTCTCTACATGTACAACTCGCGGATCATTCGCGAGTGTCGGTTGCTGCAAGTCGCGAATGGATGTATTCGCGGGTTGCTCTTATAGCAACTCACGGATCATTCACGGGTTGTTCTTTCCCATACCCGTGAATATGTCCCTTGACATTTAAAAATAAAAAAGCGCGATGATTTGAGATTAGTTAAGCCATTTACCTTAATCCTCTTAACTGTCTCAACCTCCTCAACCTTCAAAACTGCCTTCTTTCCTCCATATAAATACAGGCCATGGGGAGGGTGTTTAGATATAGACCTGGAGAGCAAAGTTATGCTGGTGGATTGTATACATAAGTCTTTGGAGCAGTGAAACTCAGAATCCTTTGGTTGCAGAGGAGTCCTTGTCTCAGGCGTTGGGTTGTAACCTGAACTCTTTCCGTTATTGATAATAAAGAGAATCCTTCTTCCATATGTGTTTCATGTATTGTGGTCTGATAAATGTTTATGTTTCTGTACTGTATATGATTTATCTAACCTGCTTATATATATATGTGAATCGTCTTGTATCTGGAAGATTGTTTCTTGACAGGTGAAAGAGGAGCAACTTTGAAGACTTTGGAGAAGAAGTAGAACGGAAGAGGTCTTGCAAGGATCGACCTTCGTTAATCGAGTAAGTCTTTCTCATCCTCCTATTTCCTTTACTGCATTCTAGATTCAATTGTCTGCAAGTTGATTGCGTATGTTGGTAACCCCAGACCTATGGTTATTAGGTGTGTAATCATGTACAACAATACTATTTTCAAGAGTTGAAGTTAAATTGAAACAAACTTCTTGAAGCATTGCATTGGATATCAAACTGTATTATAATTTTATCAATATAATGTGACAATATTCGGCAGGAGATGTCCTAGATAAATGTGTACCTCTCTAGCATTTTCTAAGGAAGGGATGCTTGAGGAACTTATAAATAGCCTTTGGATTTATTTTTAATACTGAGGGAAGGATGTTAAGTTTATAATTAGCTTAATAATTATTCGGTGCCATTCAAAAGGAGAATTCAGAAAAGTAGAGAGTACATATCCTATGAGAGTTAGGGTATAAACAAGGGTATTTTAACATTCATCTATGATAAAGCCATAACTTTTGGATGCTAGCTGAGGTTCCGTAGATGCACAAGAGGCTAATAGATAGGGATGCTTGTATAGGTGAATGTTGGGTATTTCCAGGTGCTTGTATATAGTTTTTAATAAATGCAAAAGCAAAAGCGAGATACTAACTCAAATTCAAATAGGAGGAGGAAATCGACTATGGTCAAAGGTAGAGAAGTGAAAAACCAAGAGTTTCTTTTTCCTTTGTTTGAAAAACAGGGCCAAATACAGCCTACGGGATCTTAAATCATGAACATATGTGTTAACGGTGCATAAATGTCTACAGCTAAAAATTTAAGTACTCACAACATGAAAACTTATGCTAAATAGCATAAAATTGCAGCAAGAAACAAATATGTTCTCAACATTTCACAAAGAAATATCAACAGAATACACAGAGTACAATACTACATTATTATTTACGAAATTTCTGGAGAACTTCTCCCTGGTCTGAACCACCATCAAAATTTATTTTCCGGTATGAACTTAATTTCTCTATTATCTGCTACTTTGACTATGATTGCCATTACAAAGAAAAAGAGAAACCAACTTTTATATGACACGTAAAATGACGTTAAGTCTCCTCAGGCCAGCCCCAGTTGCCCACGGTTTTGAGCCATTTAATCGTCATATTTGATCAGAAAATATAACGCATATACAGAGAAAGATTTTAAAGGAAATTCTCCCTTCGTTTTACACGCTCTGGTACAGGTATTTGTGGGTATATATCTTCATTGAATGAAACCAAACTATCAGTCCTAGTCCGGTGAGAAGAGCAACTAGAAAAGAAGTGACTGAGTGCTCTAGTTGTGCATTAGCTATTGAAGCAACAAAGCCTCTAGTTGAAGGAAGAATCAACGGTGTCAAAGGCCATGACCCTCCAAATGTGCATAACCGAAATTGTATGTCTCCTCTTGGACATTTTCTCTTTGTTTGAAATTTTGTATTTGGGGTTTTACTTTTTGGTCGTATTTTAAGTGAAGATTTAATTATGAAGCTAGTTGGCCATGATAGTTTTTGTCATTTGCATAAGGTCATGGCTCTATTTGGGTTCCTTTTGGTTTCAAATCCTTGAGATATTTATCTTCGCACAACATAAGATTGGCATGCCAAAAAGAACAAACATAAGATCATGGATGAAAAATAAAGACGATGGGCCTCTCTCTCTTTTAAGCAACTTTATGGATTCATTTCTTTATTCATTTGAAGGTATGGGTAGGGTTATTTGGCCTTTATCTTACCACCTTTTCCTAGAAAAAGAAAATTAGGAAAAATAACTTACCTTTTTAAAACAAAGGGGATGGTTGTTGTTTGAATAAAATTTTCTCATCCCTCTCTATTTTAGAAGGAATGTTGGAACTAGAAGAATATCAAGTGAGTAGGGAGAACAAAAGAGTATCTATGAGGAGGAGAAAACTCTTGACAACCTCTTAGCATAGTATGGTGGGGATTTAATAGGTGTAGTGTTTCATCTAGATTTGGCTTTATCTTAACTTTTCAACTCTTTTTTGCTGGATTTCTCTCTCTCACCACATAAAATAGATAGATCGCCAACCAGCTTGAACTTGGTGGAGGAAGTAGGGAATATTAATAGCATAAAAATTTGGACTGATTACAGTTGCGGCTTTTGTCTTCTTACAAAGGAGCTACTCAACCCTAGCCACTTAACCCTAATGGGAGAGTAAGCAACACCTATGACGGGTGACTGAGTTGCTCCAAATTATACCTTCCTCCGTTGAAATTGGCAAGTCCTCTATTGTAGCTCAGTTTCTACTAAGTACTAGAACTTACCCTACTTGTTACTTATGCATGCCCCAACCTAGTGCTTCAGGTAGGAATGCTTTATGGGGTAACACTATTTTACTTTTCGGGACGGGCTCCCTCTCTGCTTGTTGGATGGAATAATTTAGAGGTAGGTTCGCTTTAAATCCAAATATAATTATGAAAAGAGGGAGGAAGGGCGGGGTGGAAGGAAAACCATATCAATTAATGATGCACTGTGGATTATTATTACATATATAATACAATCAGTTAATTAAAACTGCTTGAGTTACTCCCTTCGGTCATTACTGGATGGAATGTTCAAGAAACAGGTTGGGACAAGAAACCATGGCTGCCACAAGAAATGAACTACACACGCTAGGATACAACATGTAGTCGTTTTCCATAAAGCTCATAGAAATTGCTTTTAGAGTAAGGCAGGAATAATCCCATCCAAAATAAAGAAATATTTAAATGCTTGCTCCCCCAATCCATGATCCTTGTACTTCTGAGATGTGTACTTGAATTCCATTTGTTTGTCTTGAGTGGTCTTAAATACTATGTTTTCTTGTATGCTTGATATGCAAGGATATTATGGCTATGACACTAACAGGTTATTCCTTTATCTTCGATAGGATTCTTTATATATTTAATTATGTAAGGACAACCATGGCGTCATTTTCCAGGCTATCATCTCTTTGAGGAAGTTGGCAATACTACATTATTATTTAAGAAATTTCTCGAGAACTTCTCACCTGTCTGAACCACCATCAAAATTTATTGTCGGGTACGAACTTAATTGCTCTACTAATTGCTACTTTGAATACGATCACCATTACAGAGAAAGAGAGAAACTAACTTTTATATGACATGTAGAATGGCATTAAGTCTGCTCAGGCCAGGCTAGGCCCAACTTCCCACAGTTTTGAGTCGTTTAACAGTCTGATTTGATCAAAAAATCTAACGCGTATACAAAGAAATATTTTAAAGGGAATTATCCCTTCATTTCACACGCTATGGTGCAGGTATTTGTGGGTATATATCTTTATTCCTTGTCCTAAAAATCTGCATTTGAAATGTCAAACCAAACTTCCATAACTTACTCGTTTAAAAATGATTTATGGGAATTAAACATGAATGTGAGGAGAGCCCACAATGGCTTCCTGAACATTCATTAATTCTTCACAGCAACCAAGAGAACAAGTTGGTTGGCTCATTCATGCAGATGAAGAAGCTTTGAAGCTCTTTATATTGATTTCAAACCTAATTAAATTTGGACTGAGACCGTAGATATTGCAGTGTTATTAGGGTTTAAGGAGGGTTTGGGATTTGTGACTGAGTAGGAATCGAGGGTGGAAGATTCCTATTAATTAAAATGTGTGTACGTGGTTGGGAGGGGCAGATATTAGTGCATCTATTCTATGCATTGATTGAATTTTAAGGTTGTCGGGATGTTAATGGGCCGAGGATGGTAGTTTAAGCGGGCGAGTCATTTAAGGTACTTCGCAGGGTGGCTACTAAAAATTGCGTCCATGTATAAATCAAATTATCCCTCTGGAAAATTTGTGGTACCCTGAAATCTATATTCCCCTCGCATTTCAAATTTTAACAATCTACCATTAGTAATTAGTAATTGGAGTTTGATTCATCCCAGTAAAGGCAGATCTAAGAATATGGTCTTCTGCCTACTTCTTCAGTTTTCAACCTCTTAGGCATTTCAATTTTCAAGCATAGAGGTGTTTCAATTTTCACCCACGAGTATGGCATTTTGATGTCCAGTCACAAGGTTTCTCGAGATGTTCTAGGCGCTGAGAAAAATAACTTCTGAAGTCCGCGAGTGCAAAAAAATGGTGAAATCAAGCATTTCTAATAACGCATTGGTTTACAATAGCAATTGTTGGGAGGTTAATTTTTTTATTTTACTGAAAAATAACTTTAAAGTCATCTAAAGTTATATTAAGGAACAAGAAATACTAGAAAATTGGCTCTGATTTACTAGCACGATCTAATTCTGTGTATTTATTATTATTTTGTTCCAGAGTGTTAAATAGCACGAAGCTCGGCTCTCAAGTGATTTCAGCCACTGTTCGTTACTCAATAATCTAACAGAACTAAAAACAATTGTCTCTTCAATTTAGATGCCTCATAATTGTTGTAATCCACACTAAAAAGTTGAGCAACTTGTTGTCACAAAAAATAGTCTCTCCGCAAATTAATTGTAATGGCTACAACTAAACAAATTACTGCAAGACAAAACAAGGGTTTCATGCACAAGTATAAACAAGTCTGCCACAACATTATAAATATGATTTTTACAAAACATGTCTGCTACAAGGCCAAAATGGGGGTTCTAAGACTTACATAGTAGATTCCACTCAACTTTTCCCAGCCAAAATTTAAGATTCTTAAGGGCATAAAAAATTATGAACACTCGGAGTGCTTAAGAATTGTTCACCAATTAGTTTTTCACTTTGATTTATTCCACTTGTCATGCCATCACAACAACCTGCTCTCATACTATGAAAATGTGAGTGCACATCAACATCACAACAAGATAAAGATCAAACACACATAGGTGCAAACATGTGCTCAAACAAATTGTTCCCAGGAATTAAAAATCTTCCTTATGGATACAATATTATGTAAAGGTTGGGTTATTGATTTAAATACTAAATATTATTTTGAGTCTTGAGCATCGTTTATTATTTATGATAAATGTAGCCATTAGGATGCAACACCTAAGTTCTATTACCTTCCATTCCAACAATCTCAAGGCTTTAACTTGAGTGCCTGTTAAAAATAGCAACTAGCAATGTAATTTGGCCATCTCAGATTATGTTGACAATATGTATAAATAAAATTAATAATGTGTACTATTTCAGCAATTGTAGACAGTCATGTTGCATGAAGAGTGAGGAAATATTTTGCCAATATAAGCATCTGGAACCTTGAAACTTAAAAAAATTGTAATTGTTGGCCAAATATGTTTGAGCATTCATGCTTGCTAGTTTACATTTTTGTTCATAGTTTCTTATGTACGTTGTCTCCATGGTCAATGCTATTGCATTCTTTTGTCACATTGTCTAAATTCTCAATGCTTTCAGGGATTGAAGTTACATGTTGATAGCTCCATTCTAAAGGATAAGAATACTATTATGTCTAGAGACTCGGTCGACTCTGGATCTTGCACAAAGGCATTTCTATTCTCCATCATACAGTACATTTGTTGTAAGAATGGTTTTTTTGGCAGGTGTTAGCTTCATTGTATATTTGAAAAGTTCGTCCAAGTAAAAGAACTGAACATGATTGACTTACAACATCTCAAGGAAGATAAATGATCTGGTTTTAAAGTGATCCATTTAGTATGGACAAAGTTTGTTCCTCTTTTATATATATAATGTTTGTGATTAACTTTTTTTTCATTATTGTTATGAAAAATGTTGGGTGAAGTTTTGAAAGGGACACAAAATCCAATATTGGTTTTATGAATTGAAAGGCTCACAAAATCCAATATTGTTTTATGAATTGATGTATTGTTTTGGCAAGACCATAACATTATAGATTCTCTTTTTGACCTTTGGGTGGTAGTTAAATAAGGTGTTAATCATTAACAAAAAAGTACAACATTTATCTTTCCATTTCTATTGAAGAATCTTGTCCATCTAATATTATATATTTAAATGACGACAAAACACTAATTTATATATTTTATAAAGATGTTAATGATTTTTTTGTTTATATTAAAATAGAAAATTCATATTCAAATTTATGTATAATATAAAAAAAAACACTACATTTATATGTTTTATAAAGATGTTAATGATTTTTTTTGTTTATATTAAAAGCAGAAAATTCATATTCAAATTTATGTTAATATAAAAAAAAAAGAATAAGGGCAAGTCAGCTTACTTGCTTACTTAATAGTTGAAAACAAAGTTACACCTTTTCTTTTTACATAAATTCTGGGTTACACCTGTGGAAATGTCGGGGACATTGCCACCTCGTGGCTCTTGTTAATTAACAAATGTGTTTAACACTAGAGGATGTTTTACACAAAATTAATATGCTCTTTAAGCAAGCTTACAATTGCAAACCATTGATAAATATAAAATCATGATTACAAGATTTGGATCGAAGTAGTATCATATATTAGTTCTAGGGGTTGAATCACTGGAAATGAAGCCAGGGTAGAATGGATTCTAAGGGATCCCTCATTACTGTAGGAATTTTAGATCATTTTGAAGTTGTGAGTGAACTAATGGACTATGGGTTTGATTCACAAGAAAATGTGCAGGCATTTGAGTACCCTCTCTTTTAAGCTTTAGTGGAAGGTGATGCAAATAGGACATACATTTTGTCTATTGTAAACAATGTTTGTTCATGGGGTACCACTGAACTTATCACAACAGCTTCGTATTTTCTTGCATAATTGGATGGTGTGGATTTGTCAAGAGTTAAATCGATGATATTAGGATTAATAACTTTGGTTGTGAGAAAGGATTGGGGGTTTCAAGTTGATAAGGTAACCTCTTTTAGTGAGAGAAATTTGTGACTACTTAGGAGTAACAAATCCTCAAGCAAGGCCCCATACTTGGTATATGCTTCCACTTCGTCAATGGATAATTCAAGATCTTTGTTTGTTTCTCCTATTAGTGTTATCCTTCTAGTGCCTTTGACAGACCCAAACGTTGCATGATTTTTAGAGGCATTGTTCAAAAGAAATTATGATCTAGGTACACATTAAGAAAATTGTGGGGGATTATGGGGAGGACCTTGTAGTTGGATGCATTAAGGGGTTCCAAATATATGTTTCTAGTTCAAGACTATGAAAGGGAGATCACAAAAGGGAAGGGAAAAAATTATAAGAAGAAGAGAGTACTAGGTGAATATTATTGTAGGTGAAGACCTATGAGTGGATCAAATATTGTATTTTGTGGGAAGGGCACTAATTGTTCATTTTGTCAATGTACATTTATCTAAATATTCTCTCCATGCTTGGGTAAGAGATACTTGGGTACAGTTACTAGGTTATAGTTCGTTGTTCCACATTATAATGAATGGTTGGCTCAGTTTTTAGTTATGGTCTAAAGAAGATGCAATGAAAATCTCGAGTTCCCATTGGCTTTAGGGTTCATGTCTATTAATCTTCAAATTTTGGCATCCATGTTTTGATCCATGTCATGAGGTGACAGGGGTGGCTCTTGTTCAGGTTAAAATTTTGGGCTTGCCACTTAATCTTTGGAATGACATATAACTTTGGTATTTGGGGGATAACCTAAGAAAGAATTCGTTAATAGACCCATCATACAAATACTATGCCTATTGCTCGGTTGCTAATATCTTGGGTGAATATCAACCTTTCTAAGGGACTAGAGAAAAACATTATTATAGAAGTGGGAATTTATGTGTACAGAAATATACTTGACTGTTGTAATTTTCTATTTCACTATGTAATAGGCCACTTATTTGGCAAATTGTGGAGGGTTGTTGGAACCTCTTTTTGAAGAAAATATGCCAAAATAAATATTGGGACTTTCTAAGGATTTCTACTAGGTGTTTATATCCCCAGACTTCTACTAAGGAGAACTTAGATTTAGGCTCACTTCAAAAGTTGAAGAAAGGTCATAGAGGTATTTTGGATATTACTTATGTGGCTCCCGATGAGGAAAATAAGGCTTCTCCTAAATTCTCTTGTTTTCCAATAAAATAATCTAAAAAAACTCATTCTATGAAGGGAGGGGACACTTTGAAATCTATAAATCACTCAAGGTCAAACTTATTAAAGTGTAGGGTCTTTTCGTTTGGATAAATCATGTGGTATCTTAAAGGATATATTTCTAATAAGATAATGAGAAGATAGCTCATAAATAACCTTATCTCTAAATATGGGAGATTTAAGGACATGTTCCTTCGTGGAAAAGAAGGGTCCTAGATCTTGACTTCACAACATCTTATAGTGTAAGGTAAGTCTAACTCTAAAGGTTGCATCCCTAATTTTTCAATTTCTAAGGTGAGGGGTATAGGTGAATGGTCTTCTTTGGATGATAGGAGTTTCCTACTTGGAAAAGAGCATAAGACAATGAAGGATGCTCTAACTAGAAGTCTCTTTCTTATTGGACTTGGGGACTTTGAACAACCATTATCAATTAAAAAAACCCTAAATTCTTGTTTCCTGGAAGAGAGGATGGCCCAATCTCTAGGTACAACGAATCAACAACTTCAAGGAATTTCACAAAAGGGAATTCCTATTAGCTTATAAAGACTCCATTTGTGTTATAAATGTTTTAGTGTCAAGGGGTCTAGGATTTGACAACATGAGATATGCAAGGAATGGAGTAGTAGGCATAAAATCAGTACTTCACCATGCATAGAATATGACAACAATTGAAATATTTCAATGGAAAAAATACAATGGTTTGGTCTCTCAGAGATTTAAACCTCTCATCCCCCAAGGTTCCAAAAGGAAAAACCTATCTTTTAATGCTCAATGTTGGGGAAAACCTACTAAAACATTATCCCTATTTAGGATAATATATAAACAATGCCCCAACATCTTCCTTATACAAGAGACAATGTGCAAGGGGGGCTTAATTATTTCAAACCTCAATTCAGTGTTTAAATGTTGGGTGTTTTAATGAGTAAATACTAGTGGTTTTTCAAGGGGTTTACTTATGGGTTGAATGACCAAAATTACTTTAATTAACATTTTTTAATCCATTCATATGTCTGCATAGCCTTCATGGGAAAGAGATTGGAAGTAAAAGTCTCTATATTGAGCATGTACAAAACTTTGGCAAAAAACAAAGTTTCTAAAACCATTTCTTCTATATTTCAATAATCAATGAAAGGAAGCTATCTATTGGAGGAGATCTGAATTTCACTTTGAGTAGTTCAAAAACCCAAGGTTCCTTTATCTAGTTTGAGGTTTTATTAGAGTATTTACAGCATCAGATAAGGTCTATGGATTTGGTTGATGTGGAGTTGGTTAAAATCAATCTCACTTGGTGAAATAAAAGACCTGGAATTGCAAGAGTTTCCAAGGGGATGGAAAAATTATTGGTTGAAAATAAGTTATTACATAGTTTATATCTATATAGGAGTGGGTATTGACTGGATCGGGATAGGATTACAATCCCATTTTTTGTAAATTATCTGAAGGGGAGGGAAAACCCTATGCTCCTTTAAAGTTTTATCTGATTTGAGTGGAGGAGGAGAAGTTCTAGGATTTGGTAAAGAAGGAATGACAACCTTTTGTGCTAGCCATCGTAGATACCTTCCATCAAATATTTTATGGATTCACTATTGGCACTAAAAGAAAATGTGGTGAAATGATCAACTATAAGGTTTAAGAATAGGGATAAATTGCTTAAAGAAGTTGAGGATGTTATTAATTCACTTTTTAATAGCATTCCACAAGGGATACTTTTAGAGGAGGAATTAAAGTTACTAGCATACTTAGAGACAAAAAGGACAAAACTACTTTGACATAGGGAGGCAGATTGGAGGACAGAGAGTCGAGTACTTTGGATGGAGCTTAGGGATGACAATATGAAATTCTTCCATCGATTTTCCAATCATACAAATGTATAAACGCAATATGGGGACTACAAATGAAAAGGATCTAAGAGTTCGAGTATCCAATTCAGAGTACTCCGACTTCACATCAGTTCAATTTCATGCTACAAAGTTTTTCAATGTTTCCAAAAAACAAAGTATTAAATTTATTTTTTCAAAAAATAAAAATAAATTTTTAAATTTTTAAATTTTGCTCATTCCATTTTCCAATTGCAGGTTATTGATGAGACATAAATCCCTTAGAGTGTGGCTTTATTTTTAAAACACAAAAAATAAAATAAAAAATATTTAATATGGATTTTTCTAAAAGTGCCATATGAAAACTTTCACATGTCATTGTTGACTTTTATTCACATAAAAAAAAATGTTGTCACTTCCCATGCCATGTTTTGAATTTTATGTGACCAATTCAATACATGTTTATTTTAATGTATTCAAGTCAAATTTCTCACTTCACATTAGATCAATTTCATGCTACAAAGTTTTTCAATGTTTTAAAAAAACACATATTAAATTGATTTTTTCAAAAATTAAAAGTAATTTTCAGTTTTTGTTAAATTTTGCTCATTCCATTTTCCAATTGCTTAAAGAGGTTATCCACAGGACATAAATCCCTTAGAATGTGGCTTTATTTTAAATTACATGAAATCAAATAAAATAATAATAATATGGAATTTTCTAAAAGTGCCATATAACAACTTTTACATGCCATTGTTAACTTTTGTTTACATAAAAAAAAGTGTAGTCACTTCCCATGCCATGTTTGAATTTTTATGTGACCAATTCAATATGTATTTATTTTAATAATTTTTTGAGGATAAATTACTTAATTGATATGACAAATTCTAAATTCCTTTTAGATTCTTATGATTCATTCTTTACTCTCAATCTCTATGACATATGTTCAACCTAAAGCTTGTTTTCTAGATTCGACAAGAACAAGCCACTTTTTGGTATATTCACTTCTTTCAAGTACTTAGTAAATTGGGCATCTACTCTATCATGGAGTGATATAAATTTTGAAAAATACCTATTACACCATATCATTTCTGGAAAGATATTATTTTTCCTTTTAAATATATCCATACAACTATAAAATAAGTATTATTAAATTATTTGAACAAATCAAAGCAAATATTACACCATATCATTTGTGGCAAGATATTATTTTTCCTTTTAAATACATCCATACAACTATAAAAATAAGTATTATTAAATTATTTGAACAAATCAAAGCAAATGTGCATATATAATTTAACATTTTTACATGAAGTAGTTTGAGAACATATATCTAAATCAAATTCATTATTAAAATAAACTAGCACAAACATATAAAATATAAAATTGGTAATATTGTAAATTTGAGCATATAGATCTGTAGACAAATACACAACTCACAAAGAAGATCTCACAATTTACTCAGCAATTGAAGAATGAAACAGTGCAAAAGGCTTGCAGCTGTGAATGCTTTCATTAATCAAAAAAGTAATTCAGATGATAATTACAATAATGTAAAATGGCTTTAATAGCCACAAGCAATTCGAATCCACATGAGGAAATTCGAATTGATTAGACTCTACTTGACTGTAGGTAACCAAGACTTTGTCTAAATCACTATTAGAGGACCCAGTAGTTAACTGTCCTTGTCTAAATCATAACCGGAGTTCATCGGAGCTTTAAAACACAACCAAGTGTTACATTTAGTGTTGACTAATGGTTAACTGACTATGGTAGGTGAGAAATGCGCCCCACATGTGTGCAATCAATTAAACCTAGCGCTAACTGAATGTAGAGGGATACAACTGAATGTAACTGACTCCTAACTTGGCTTGACTAGTCATTAACGGAAGTGAACTGACCTTGGTTGGTTTCGGCACTCCCAGTTGCTTCCTAAATTGTAGGGATTGAGCTAGGAGACTCCTAAACTTATGCAATCAAGTGCAATAAGTGGTAGTGAGCCTCAATTAGTGTTCCCCACACTTTGGTAACTAAAACATGTGCCCCAATTAGGTCAAGTTTACCCAATGGTGCTAATGACTATAAATAGACTGGATGGACTCCCGATTTAGACATATGACCAAATTTGGACAAGGGAGGATTAATAATCCTAACACCCCCCCTGAATGCTAACTTGGACAAACTGTGGGCCCTGTTAACTAAGACCATAGGTCACCCATTACATCAAGTAAAATAAAGTAACTGCTCAATACAAGAAGCTAGGGCAATAACCACATGGGAAAAAAGCCCTCCTTCTAGCTAAGCAGGTAGAATCAGGTCTCAAGTTTGAAAAGCTTGAAAATATGTTGATGCAATCTTCATCTCTGTGAGGTAGTGAAGCAGCATGCATGGTGTGTTGTGCACAGGTATTCTGGCGCCTGGCATGTAGACTTCTCCTTTTTCTCCAAAAATGATGATGGAAGGAAGGAGGAATGTAACTTTTGTCTCTTGCTGAATGAAGAGGTGTATGATCATATCCATTCTTCTGAATGCAGTAAGACTGAGCCCTTGCCATATTGCATCTTACAGGAAGTCTATTACATCTCTCTAAAGGAGGCAAAATAGTATGGCATAGTGCAAGAGTCTTTCCTTTCTGAGTGTCAGGTGAGTTTCCAGTCATCTTCCTAGCTTCCAGTTTGGAAGTAGGGACTGTATCTAGATCTGAGTCACCCTGAATCTTAATGTCATAAACTGATATAGATGGATCTGCAATACTAGTAGAAGCTGTAAAAGAAGTAGATGCAATGGTTTTACCTTCCCTTGCAGGTGGCTGCTGAGAGTGCACTGGTTCTGAAGGAGGCATGAAATGTGAGAACTCATATGCTCTTGAAGCATGATTCGCAATACCCTTTGCTATGATGCTTCCAATAGAGATATATGTGATCTCCACTGAGTCAGGACCAAAGATCACTCGCTTTGGAGATCCATTATGGTCATCTGATAGATAGATAACAGGTTTGAAGCCAAGGAGGGAACAAACAACACATCTTTGAACCTTCCATGTTCAAGTTGGATAGAGCCCTTCCCTTTGGTTTGGAATTTACTGTTATTTCCCATCTGAATACTAGGACCATCAAAGGACTGAAAAGAAGAGAATGATTCTATGGATGCAGCCATATGGTTGGAAGATCCAGAATCAATGAGGAAGGCAGGTGTTGATGTGCAGCAAGCTTTCAGTGCATGTCCTTTCCTTTGGTATTCTTCTTCTTCTTCTTCAGAGTCTTCCTTCGTTGCACTAGCAGGTACATAAATGTTGTGCCTCTTCAAAAGAAGAGCCATTTCATCAAGTTGTCTTCTCATACAGGAGCTTTCTGAATGGAAGCCCCTTCCACAGTAAGGGCACAGCACCTTGCCTTTGCCATTCTTCTTGCTTCTCTTCGAACTTGAAGGTTCTTTTGACTGTTCAGACTTATCTCTTTGCTTCCCTCTGTCATTCGCTACCTTATCTCCTCTTGCAACAAGAGCTAGATCTTTGGGAGATCAAATGATCCCCATTTGGATCAATTTATCATTCTCAGAAATAAGAGATTGAATGAAAGCATTAAGAGTGGGCATCTTCCAATTTGGAGTAGTGAGCCTTACTGTTTGGAAGGTGGATACAAAGACTAAGTAGTCTGAATTGAGCTTTGTGAGAATAGCAAGGATGAGCTGATCTTCATCCTTCTTCACTTTGCATTGCTTCAAGTGATATATCAGGTTCTTGAACTTTGAGAAGAATTCATTTAGAGATTCGAAATTTGATGGATTGAGAGTAATCAGATAATTTTCTAGCTGATGGATCCTCATCTCATCATGCTTATCAAATAAGGAAGCAAGCTTGTCCCAAACCTCCTTGGGAGTGTCCAAGTCTTGGATGTGAAATTGAAGATCCCTAGAGACTGAGAATTGCATGAGTCCAATGACTTCATCAAGCCTGTTCATGTACTTAGCTTTGTCTTTATTTGATTCTGGCTCTTCCTCTGTTTCTTCTATGAGTCTGAAGAGATGCTTGGTGCGGAGCAATACTTTCATGTCATCCTTCCACTGGTGATAGTTGAAGGGAGTGAGAGACTTTATTTGATGAGCCATTTCGAAGTAATAGGAAGAACTGAGCTGCTGTAGCGAATGCAATGAGAAGTAGAGGCTGCTTGTAGCGAAGGCTGTAAGAAAAGCTGATAACCTGTCACACAATCAAACAAAAAAAATGATCTGGTTGGAGATCTGAGGAGGAGAGGAGTCTTGTCCACCAAGGCTCTGATACCATGTAAATTTGAGCATATAGATCTGTAGACAAATACACAACTCACAAAGAAGATCTCACAATTTACTCAGCAATTGAAGAATGAAACAGTGCAAAAGGCTTGCAGCTGTGAATGCTTTCATTAATCAAAAAAGTAATTCAGATGATAATTACAATAATGTAAAATGACTTTAATAGCCACAGGAAATTCGAATCCACATGAGGAATTTCGAATTGATTAGACTCTACTTGACTGTAGGTAACCAAGACTTTGTCTAAATCACTATCAGAGGACCCAGTAGTTAACTGTCCTTGTCTAAATCATAACCGGAGTTCATCGGAGCTTTAAAACACAACCAAGTGTTACATTTAGTGTTGACTAATGGTTAACTGACTGTGGTAGGTGAGAAATGCGCCCCACATGTGTGCAATCAATTAAACCTAGCGCTAACTGAATGTAGAGGGATACAACTGAATGTAACTGACTCCTAACTTGGCTTGACTAGTCATTAACGGAAGTGAACTGACCTTGGTTGGTTTCGGCACTCCCAGTTGCTTCCTAAATTGTAGGGATTGATCTAGGAGACTCCTAAACTTATGCAATCAAGTGCAATAAGTGGCAGTGAGCCTCAATTAGTGTTCCCCACACTTTGGTAACTGAAACATGTGCCCCAATTAGGTCAAGTTTACCCAATGGTGCTAATGACTATAAATAGACTGGATGGACTCCCGATTTAGACATATGACCAAATTTGGACAAGGGAGGATTAATAATCCTAACAAATATAGGTCAATAGACTAAATTATTTTCGTCGATCGACATATATCAACCATTTTTAAGTGTTTATATACATAGATTAGCTTTATTTTTCACCCTTATTTAATAATGACATCGATTAGCCTATGTCAATCACTTTAATTATGTGGTTATACTAGTTTTCTATATAATCTCAAATCTATATCAATAATAATCAACTTAATTTTCAATTATTTTTTCAGAAAATATAAACATGTTGATGTAATTATTGCTCATTGAGGTGTAGACCAATTGGAAAAGGAGTGAAATTATATGGCATATTTTAAATAAGGTTACATGTTCAAACCCCAAGGATACTATGTGTTATATTTTAGGATTCAAATCCAGTTAATATATCTCTAGTAATTTATGACAACTATTAACTGAAACACACTGAAACTTAACAAATTCACGCAGTGGAAAAACACAGGAAATCATCACACATTTGACACATATTTTTATCCTAGAAAACCCCAACTGAGAAAAAACCAGCAACAAATGATTTTATTAAAAATCACAAGCTCTCATCCAAGGATAATGGCCCTCTCGAGGAATATACAAAACAACAAGTAGCCTAGCCTATCACACATGGTTGCTACTTCCTTTTCTTCCAATTTGCTCAATTCATCGGCCCTTGCCATCACAATTGTATGGAAGTCCTTCTCCACCCACTCAATGATATCTCATTCACTCTATGTATTTGTTATGTCTCCATCTCTCCTTAGGATTCGTTTTATATCTTCTCAAACAACCAAAATCCTAAACCTAAATCTCCAAAGTGATCAATGGGTGATATTAAATCTCAAGCCTCACTTAAGATTAACAATGCTTGTGACTTAATCTTAAGTTCACTTTTTAGTCATTAGCAAACATTAAGTTAATATTGTACTAAATTTCCTAGGTTAGATTTAGGAAAGAGATACAAAAGTCTCTTTCCCTTTCAAGAAAGCTTGTAGAGAGGTGATTTAGATGACTCGTAAATTCCTAACACCTATCCTATGCAGAAGTATCTATTTGAGCTACAAAAAACAACAATCCTTCCTATAAAGGAAAGTACTTATAGAAGAACCTCCACTTAGATCTATGTCCAATCCCTCCACATCATCCTCTAGTGTAGATGCTTCCTCTAAACTAGAATATTTCCATGCCACTTGCTTTGGAATTCGCTCTATAAATATGTTCCTCCAAACCATGCTCTTAGGAATCTTCTCCTGAGCATCTATCAATCTGAGCTCATACAAACTAGAAGAATTAGAAGAGGTAAAATTCCTCTTCCTCTATGAAGATTTACTCCCCTTACTAAAAGTCTGTGAACTCTACTCACCCTTTGAAGTTTTTTTTTCTCCTTAAACTCTATCATTGGCATCGATCCTTTTGAACTCTACTCACCCTTTGAAGTTGTTTGCACCTTAAACTCTATCATTGACATCGATCCTTGATTTAAGATCCTCCTGGACTCACATATAAGTTTCCTACTTCCAGGACTCACTGCCCACTTCATGGATTTGCAACCCAGGAAGTGGGCACTACCCGTACCGTTATCTGGGATTGATAAATCCTTTTTGGATTTTTCTTGGGTCTATTCTAGGTTTCCCAAGGATGCCCTGACCCTTCTTTGCTGTCCTGGAGGCTACTCAAATTTTTTGCTGAGTTGGCTGCCCTACTAAAGGCCTGTTGAGCTCGCTAGAGACTACCTCTGAGGTTGGAAACCACTCTTGGATGGTGACTTTCTCTGTTGGTCATCCTTATTTTGGTCAATTCCTACTATCTAGTGAATATTCCCTCCACCAGCCATTGCTATTTCATTTCCATTACTGAATCAGCTCGCACCATGTCGTCTTGATCACCAGCCACCTTTTCCTCCTTGTCCGTTGAATTCCTCCGCAAATTCCTTCTACCAGTTCTCTTCTCACATGACGTCCTCCTACAACCTTTGCTAATGTTGGGTCTTATGTATCCCGATTCTACTGTTGTTGTCCTATGCAATTTCTCTAGTGTTGATCCACACCATTGTCCATCGGGTTTTTTAGTACCTCTGCCACATGGATCCTTTACTAGTGCCTGCTTTTTCTTTCCCATCATTTCAACCACATCACCTAATCCTCCTATTCACTACGCCAAGCTCCCAACCCGCACTTGTTTTCACCTATGCAACCTTGTCCGTTGTGGCTACCTCCACAACCCACACCGTCACTTATCCTCTAGAATCGTCGACTATCTCTTACTCTATGCATCCCACCATGCTCTCCTGCGAGTGCTCCCTCACAACCTAGCTGCAAAAAATTCCCCATACTTGGTACATGATTCCACTTCGTCATTGGATAATTCAAGATCTTTCTTTGTTTCTCCTACTAGTGTTAATCTTCTAGTGCCTTTGAAAATCCCAAATGTTTCATATTTTTCATAGGCAATGTTCAAAATAATTTATGATCTAGGTACAAATTAAGATGATGGTGATGGATTTATGGGGAGGACCTTGCAAATGCATTAACATGTTCGAGAGACATGCTTCTAGTTCAAGACTATAAAAAGGAGATCACAAAGGGATGGGAAAAGAAATCATAAGGAGAAGAGAGTACAAGGTGAATAGTATTGTAGGTCAAGACCTTTTAGTGGATGGTATGAAATATCATAGTTTGTGGGAAAGACACCAATTGTTCACTTTTTAAATGTACATTTATCTAAAGTTTCTATCCATGTTTGAATGAGAGACACGTGGGTACAATTATTAGGCTATAGTTTATTGTTCCATATTTTAACGAGTGGTTGGTTTGGTTTTTAGTTCTAGTCTAAAGAATATGCTATGAAAACCTTAAGTAGCTATTTCTTTTAGTATTCTTGTCTATTGAGCTTAAATTTTTGGATCCATGTTTTGATCTATGTGATGAGGTGACAAGCATGGCTCTTTTCTTGGATAAAATTCTAGGGTTTCCACTTAACCTTTGGAATTATACATTACTTTTGGATTTGGGGAACTACCTAGGAAATACTATTGATAAACCCATTGTAAACATACTATGTTTATTGATCGGTGTTAAGATCTTAATGATGGCACATTACCCTATATAATGTAGCGCATTACCCCCCATATTGTGGTGCATTACATATTATTTATGTCGGCTTAGGTCTATTAGTGGGTCAATTACTTGTTATTGTACACCTTTGTCTCCTATATATAGGAAGGTGATATTCTCATTTTAGTCATGATTGTATATTGTCTTGTCTTGGGTACACAAGTACATTGTGTAAGGAGGTTCCTCCCTCGAAGAGGATTATTATTTATCTTTGTTATTCATTATTAAGGCATGGATTACTCTCTTTTGATCTATTTATGCTATTTTCATGTTATTTCTGGGACTTGGTTACATAACACTCTGTCGTAAAGGTCTTGGTGAATATCGACCTTATTAAGGGACTAACAAAAAGCATTAGTATAGAAGTGGGAGATTGTGTGTACTTGACTATTATAATTGTCCTTAACACTATGTAAGATTCCACTTATTTAGGAATGATGTGGAGTGTTATGGCAAACTCTTCTTGAATAAAATTTGTCAGAATAAATATTAGGATTATCTAAGGATTTCTACTAGGTGTTTATCTCCCCATACTTCTATTGAAAATAACTTAGATTTAGGCTCGCTTCAAAATTTGAAGGAAGATCACATAGGTACTTTGGAGATTACTTATGTGGATCCTAGTGAGGAAAATAAAGCTTCTCCTCAATTCTTGGGTCTTCCAATAAAATAATCTAAAATAACACATTCTATGAAGGGAAGGGAAGAGTTGGATTGACTTTTGGAGAAGGGTCTAAAAGAAGAAGTGAATAATGCTTCGGACTATGAAAATTTGGAACAAACTTGTCTAGAGGACAGTTTGAAATCTATAAGTCACTCAAGGTCAAAGGAATAAATATTAGGGTCTTGTGGTTTGGATAAATCCTATTATAGCTAGGCAAATACAGTTCTAATAAGACAATGAGAAGATAGCTCATAGAGAACCCTATCTCTAAATATGGGGAATCTAAGGACATGTTTCTTCATGGAAAAGAAGGGTCATAGATCACAACTTCACAACATCGCATAGTGTTAGGTAAGTCTAACTCTAAAGGTTACCTCCCTACTTTTTCAATTTGTAAGGAGAGAGGTATAAAGAAAGGGTCTGCTTTTGTTGCTAGGAGTTTCCCACTTGGAAAAGAGACTAAGAAAATTAAGGATACTCTAACTAGAAGTGTCTCATTGATTGGACTTGGAGACTTTGAAAAACCATTAGCAATCCAAAAAAACCTAAATCCTTGTTTCCTGGTAGAGGGGATGGTCCAATATCTAGGTACAAGGAATCCACAACTTCAAGGAAAACAAAAAGGAATTCCTATCTTCTTAGTTATGAAGACCTCATTTATGTTATAGATGATTTAGTGTCAGGGGGTTTGACAACATAAGAGATGTGGAGAAGGGAGTAGTAAGAAGAAAATAACTCCTTCACCATACAAAATATAGGTTAACAATTGAAATACTTCAAGGAAAACAAAAGGCAATGGTTTTGGCTCTCATAGATTTAAACCCCCCATCTCGAAAGTTCCCAAATGAAAAGTATCTCGTTTAATGCTTGAGATTGGGGAAACCCTACTAAAATATTTTCCCTATTTAGGATAGTAGAGAAACAATTCCCCAACATCTTTCTTGTATAAGAGACAATGTGCAAGGGGGACTTAATTATTTGAAACCTAAATTCACATTTTAAATATGGGTGTTTCAGTGAGTAGATTCTAATGGTTTATCATGGGGTTTACTTATGGGTTGAATGACTGAAAATGATTTAATTAATAGTTTTTTGTCCATTTTTTTGTATGCATGGCCTTCATGTGCAAGAGATTGGAAATACAAGTCCCTGTATTGAGTGTATGAGACTTCAACAAAAAATAAAGTTTCTAAGACCATTTCTTATATCTTTCAATAATGAAGGAAAGGAAGCTTGTTATTGGAGGATATATGACTTACACTTTTAGTAGGTAAGAAATCTAGGTTTCCTCTATCTAGTTCGACATTTTATCAGGGTATTTCCAACATCAAATAAGGTCTAGGAATTTGATTTATGTGGAATAGGTTAAAATTTATACTACTTGGTGAAATACAAGACATGGAAGAGTTTTCGATAGATGAATATATTCTTGGTTGCAGAGAAGTTATTACATAGTTTATATCTATATAGGAGTTGGGTTTTGAGTGGAGGGGGATATGATCAAAATCCCCTTTTCCTTCATTTATCTAAAGGGGAGGAAAAATCGTCTGCTCCTTTCCAGTTTGACCTGATTTGGTCGGAGGAGGTATTGCAGCACCAATGGGAATCTTCCTAGGCCATGTCATCTGCAAAGACAAAACCAAAGTTGAATTCTAAAAGATCAAGGTTATTATTGACTTGAAACCTCTGGTCAACCCAAAGAAGGTATGGACACTACTAAGACACACAGGATATTATAAAAAAATAATTAGACACTACTTTGATATCATGTACCCCTTGGAAGAATTGCTAAATAAATAAAGAATTCCAATGGTCGCATGAATGTGAGGCATCTTATGAACTCCTCGAGAGAAAACTAGCATAAGCCCATATTCTATGATTTCCAAACTGGTCGATCAAATTTCACGTCCACATCGACTCTTATGGAGTAGCAGTCGGTGTGATCCTCACTTAGCCTGAAAACGACTAAATATATTATTGAAATGCATATGCCAGTAGAAAACTTAACAAAGTCGAAATGAATTATTCAACCATTGAGCGAGAAGCCATCAACGTGATATTTTCATTACAAAAGTACAGACACTACCTTTTGGCTAATCCATTCATATTCTACACTGACCACCAAGCTCTTAAATATTTAGTGAACAAACCTCTCCATCATGGTCGGATATGTCATTGGCTCCTTCTATTCCAGAAGTTTGAATTTGAAATAGTTGTTCAACAAGGGAAGGAAGACATTGGTCCCGACCATTTGTCCAAAATTGAAACAGGCGAAGAACTAATGGGATCGATGACAACCTACCCGATGCTCACTTATTTCAACTAGAAGTAGTACCGATGGAATTGGAGGATATTTCACAATTCCTACAACCAGAAGGAATGTCAGAAAAGAAAAGGAAGCTTTTACCAATGAAAGTTACACCCTATACTTTAATGAATGGTTTTTTAATACAAGATAGGACCATATGAGATTATGTGAAGATATGTATTAGAACATGAAATACAAGACATCATCGATGAATATCATAGTGGACCCATACGAGGCCGCTACTAGGATGATACGACTACTAGAAAAATTTTGCAATCCAAATTATGGTGGATGACACTTCACAAAGACTATCGAACATAGGTAGGAAAGTGTGACAAATTTCAAAGGATGGGCAGACCATTTCCCAATAATGAAATTCCCTTACTGTCTGTCAACCCAACACTTAGATTTGAAATTTAGGCCATCGACTTTGTCAATCTGTTCCATGTCTCGGGTCGATGGACAAGAGCATGCTATATCATCACAATTGTCGAATATGTCACTAAATGGGCCGAAGATGAACCAGTGCAAACATGTTCAGGTGAGGTAGTATCCAAGTTTATTGTGACAAAAATATAATCACAATATTTGGATGCCCCCTCATTTTAATAAGCAATCAAGGCACACACTTCATCAACAAAACTATAAAAGTGTTAGTAAATGAACTTATGGTCAACCATTAGAGCAGTATGACCTATTAACTGAAGTCAAAGAAAGTGATTGAAGCATTCAATAAAAATATGACTAAGGGATTGACGAAAATTTGAAATATTGAGAAAGACGACTAGGACGACAAAATCCTGCCATTCTATGGGATTATTGGACGGTGTACAAGAGGTCGACGGGGCAGACACCTTTTAAGATAGTGTATGCATAAGAAGAAATTGTGCCTCTTAATTTCAACCAACAAACACCATTTATAGGATATGTTCTCCACTTGGACATTACCAGAGCAAGAGAAGATTAAAATTTTGAATTAAACAAACTTGAAGAACACTAACAATTAACGATCCATCATCAAGAAGTCCAGAAAGCAGCAACAAAAATATTGGCACAACCGACACATATGACGGAAGGATTTTGCAATCAAAGATATTGAATTATTATATGACAGTTGAATAAAAGGGAAACCTAAAAATTTATATATGTGGTTGGGCCCATATATAATTAAAGAGATTAATAGCAATGGGTCAGTTCGACTGAGGACTTTACAAGGATGAGTATTCTCCAAACTTGTAAGTGGTGCCCGACTACAAATATATGGAGTATAGAACATGTGCGAAACCGACTGATAGCCTTATCACTATTTGGTCGATCGTTGCATCCCTAGGGTTACGACCGATTGTTTATTTGTTAATGAAATGTAATTTTAAAAAATGGAGGGGAAACAACCAAAATGGTTAGATAATGGCTTATATCAATATAAAAATGCTTCTTAGAAATGATTGATGGCAGGAAAATTGAATGCAATGACTATAGACTAGAAAGAAAAGAACGAGCAAGAGTAAAGCATGAGGAGCTGTTGATGTATTTGTAACTTCGAAATGTATTCACTTGTATATCTTATATTGTACCTTGATGCTCCTATCGGGACAATCATTTGTATTTCATTGTACCCCGATGTTCCTATCGGGAGAGTCATTAATATAATAAAGTCATGTAAAGTCATTGAGGTTAACCCTCCATTGTAAGTCGGGGCAATAGTCCCCACAATTGAGTTGAGGTTAACCCTCCTTGTTGATCGGGGGGGAAATTCCCCACAGTTGAGGGGCACTAGGGCACCACTAGGGTTATTAGACTCTCCTAGTGAAGTCGGCCCTGGTAAGTAATTGTCAAGTCGAAAAATAGTATAAATAGAGAGTGAGCCTCTTTATTTGATACGCACACTCACTTAGCTATAGCGCATAGGTGAGAGAAGAGGGGCTGACATAAGTGAGAGAGAGAACAACTGTTGGATATCATCTTTCTGTCTTTGGGTTTTACTGCTGTCATTGGTGCTCATTCCATCTCTGAGGAAGTTGTGGGGTTTTCTCCTTTATGGTTTCCCCGAGGAAAATCTTTGTGTCTATTGTCTCTTGTGATTGATTGATGTGCATGTTATTCTCTCAGATGAAGATCCTAAGATCGTATTGTCTAATCGATAAAAATCTAACAAGAGCAACCATCAAAACCCACCTAGATCTCACTGATAGGAAAGACCGACAAGTCGGCCTATAACCGACCAGTCAATGCATCATTGAACGATTCAACCTATGAAGAAAACATCACCCATAGCAATACTCCTTGACTAGCCACACCACTGAATCCATGAAGATTGACTGAAAAAGCTTAAACAATAAGATGTTTTTCACATGAGAAGCAGCTGGCACCTTTCAAATCCATAGTTAATGCCTTCGCCTACAACCCAGAATTGATCGTTAAGCTCTCCATATATAAATATGCACCTTGAACAAGACTAGGATCACTTCTACATAGATATGAACAAGTTCTTTTAGCAACCACTCCATCCAGAACTTGTAACCATGCTCCGCTAAATGCCACCGCAAAAAATTGTCATTATTTGAATACCCCCCCATGGGAAAGCTTTGACGGTTTACAATATTTTATCAGCCAATACATTGTGAGAAAATATCATAATGGGATATTATGGTTAGACCAGCCTTTGGACATTAGTGCTCAGGTAATCGTCGTTATGATATGTTTACCGAGTAAAGGACCTTTCCTACTGGTTTAGTCCAATCCCGCACGAGTAGAAAAATTCACTGGATCAATGTTGGGCAAGAGCTCCAAAGGACTGGTCATCAGTAACATCCAGTATAACACTTACAAGCATGCAACTATCATCATGATATAAGGCTCGACATGTTGGAAGCAGTGAAGCTTGTCGCCACCGAGGGAAAATTGTTTAAATGGACATATGACTTGGTCGGGATAGTTCGATCGAACTGTGAAAAAATCGGAGAAACAAGTGTGACAATATGCTACCCATCCCTTCTTATTTGCATAGCAATGTACAGGCTCGGACTTCTCAATGCTCCCTCTTTTACTGCAAAATTTTCCACAACCATGTACAATTTTTTAGTCTTCCAGACTCGGGGATGCCTGAAGGGTCCTGCAGTCACCAAAATGTGGCTTGAAAATTGGTTTTAAGTCCTGAAAACTACATGCCAAGATGGAGAGTTCCCCAACAGATTCGTCAAAGTATGCCTCCAGCCGTGTACATCCATTTGGACCTCGACTGCACTAAGGTGTGGTACATGCAAGGAGTCATTGGTGTCGTAGCCGAGATCAACTTCTATCCATATGTAAAGGACATATTTTCGTACATTAGTGCACAATCACACACCGTGCACCCAATTCCTGAAACTGCTTGGAAAGAACTTAAAGATATCCAAGAGCCCCTGACCGACGGTGATAAAGAGGAAGTTTACGAAGCCAGATTATACTTCGACATTTTTGGCCCACCCATCGAAGCAGAAATTCCTCTTGCTATCATCCCCATACCAAATATGACTAACCAACCAAAAATTGAAGGCCCGACTTGGGAGACCACGGAGGACAATGAACCTCAAGATGACAAGCAGTCATAACCGGGCCTTTCCAAGGAAAAATTGGGCATCGTTGCAAAACAGATATACACCCAACATCAAAATTTTAAAGCAAGAGGGTCATCCAAGACAAAAATGGTGCTCTAGACACCCACAGAACATGAAATCCATGAATTGCATCTACCATATGAGTAAGCTAATAAGGATGCAGTCACAAATCTCATAACAATGGACGAACAAATTGACAAAGTCCCTGACAATCAAGAAGCTATTTTCAAGATAAAGTCCACTTCGTCTAAGAAATTAAAAATTCCTACACGTTCACAAGTGGAAGAGCCTATGAGTGGAAGAACCTATCAAGGAGGCTGTTCGACAACGAGATCAAGAGGATGTCAAACAAACATTTTTGCTTCTATCCAATCAGTACAAGCTATTTCTTGACCACCGTAAACAACTAAAGGAATATGGTGCGAAGATCAACAATCTACATCTGTTCTTAAAAATTTGTACACTTATAAACTTGAGCAACAAATTCAAATGGATTATAATCAACTATTTGAGCTTCAAAATAAATAGGCACCGTGGGATGCTCAAGCACAAATTGCAAAGACAGAAGTCAAACTGCTAGCTTCCCATATTGGTCGTCTTCTCCTTGTTTTCGACAACCAGAACTTGCTCCTCGGACATGTCTTACACAACATCAAGCATTTGTCCATTCCTGAAAAAATAAGCCGACTCTTTGATCTCACAGCATTGAGCATGGACATGTAGACCGCAACACACACATCAGAAGACTTCAAGCAACAACTTGCTAGTTCTGATCGTCGAAGCATGTATTAGTCTCGAGCCATCAACTCCCTCGACTAGTTTGTCACCATAAGAAACAACATCATAACATCTCCCTATTCTCTTAAGGACGAAGAAAAGTTTTCGAGCCATCAACTCCCTCGACTAGTTTGTCACCATAAGAAACAACATCATAACATCTCCCTATTCTCTTAAGGACGAAGAAAAGTTTTGTAGGTGGGTGAGATGTTGGAGGATCCTAGTCGACGAGCCGACTAGGTCCTCTGACCGACCATTGTTAGTTCGATCCAGTTGGTCGGTTAAGACAACGTAACTATATTGTAACTGAATAACTGAATGTAACATAATATATATAGGCTGGTGAGCCGTGATTCACATAGTTCATGATTACTTTTGTACATATTCTAGCTCTGATATAATACAAGTGTTGTTGTTGTTTCCTATCCTTTGGTGTCTTCTTGTACGTATAATGTGAATGCTTCACCTTCTATATTTTATGATTACATTCATGTAATCCCATATATTACAACATATGGTTATACATGATCTAGTGTTTTGGTATACTAACCCACAAGTTAAATGGGATAAGTGAAAGTTTGATGCTTGAGGTACTAAAGTGACCCTGATTTCCTTGATATCGAAAGAGAAATGGTATACTATGAATCATTAATTTGTGAATTATTTATTGCTAGATACATTGTTATGATATGTAGGCCAATGCAAGTTTTTTGGGAAATACAATTTCCCAAAATGGTCTTTTGATGGTGTAGCTTTAAGAACGATAACATCAACACAATATGTTTAATAATAGGGTGTTGACCCTAGTTCCATTAGGAGGGGCGGAGGTATTACCCACCATTATCCCCTAAAACCTATATTCATTGGAGGACCATGTCAAACCACACTCACCAACATGCATGATGGTGAATATAGGTTTCCTACTGTGGAATTTAGGTCGATATAGTTGACATTTATGTTTTTGGGTTATATTTATGGGTTAATAGAGTTAACACTCCAACATATTGCAACATATGAAATGGCAAGATGTGGAATATGGAAGTGGATTAGGAAGCAATGTTGATTCATAGTAGTTAAGGATGTTGTTTGGGGAATTATATATGTCACCTTAGTTATTTACTTAGTTCCTTCTGAGCTAAATCATTTTCTTATTTCATTCAAGGTAATGTTAATATAATTTCCAATTCACACTATATTATTGTCACTTAGTTAGTAAGATTGCTTCATGTTGTGTTAACTTGATTATTGTCTTGCATGCTTAGTTATGATCATACAATAACTATGCACTAAAGGTGGTGATGGCTATCATTATTACATGCGCAAGCTATGTGTATGCTAGATACACATGCATACCTTGCACGTCTATACTAGTATTCTTATAACGTATATTAGTTATGAAAATAATATTATTAATGATTTATGCATGGTGGGTGTAGTAAGAGGTTAAAATTGTATGCTTTTGATTTAACCTTCATTTGGATTAATTTATTTCCAATTGGAATTTAGTTACATTTTATTATTATAAGAGATAATGCATTTCATTTAGAATTTAGTTCATTTTAGTAGGAGATATAATTTTGTAATCGTACTAATATTTGATTGGATTGGATTGGAGTTGAGCCTTGTGACCTTCGCAATGTTCTTCTTGAGGCATTAGGAAAGTGGTAGAAAAAATGTGTAATGCACAGTTTTGGAGAAGTGTTAGGTGTTTTATCTTTTGGGGATAATTAACATTGAGTGAGGGAGAAACTGAATTTGAAACCTAGAGATTTTAAATTTGGATCTTAGTAACATTGATCTTGGTTGCTAGTTGTTGTTGTTATTGACATGTTATAGATACAAGAATATAGGGTGGAAACCCATAAGTTTCCTAGAGCTAGTCAGTTGGACAAGCTACTAGTTAGTTGGTTAGAATATATTAGAATTGTTGTGCCATTTAGATCTTCAAGCAATTTGTTCTGAATTATGTTTGTAGTAAAAGGAGAATGGAGATACAAACTGAACAAAACAAACCACACAGGAAACAGATGAGTGTAGCTCAGGTAATTACAGTATCATTGCCATTAATTAATACGGTGTTACAATAGTTTACAAATAGGAAGAATTTGAATCCATTAGGGAGGATTTCGAATCTACCAATTGGATGTGACTGTATCTAACTGACCATCTAACTCATGGTGTCTCGATCAATATCGGATTCCAACAGATCAACTCCAAGATGTCCAACCAACTCAATCAATCAGTAATAATTGGTTAACTCAGTGCAACTGAGTGTGGTAGGTGGGAAAAGGCGCCTACTCCACATGCAGCCATGCATAGCTAGTGCTAGCTAACTGTTTGTGAACTAACTGAAAGTAACTAGAGGCTAACTAAGACTAACTAGTTCCAACTCCACCTAACCGACGGAGGTTGGTGTGGGGACTCCCAGTGGCTCCTAAAATGTAGGGATTGGTCTAAGAGGCACCCGAACTGATGCATGCACATGCAGTAAGTGGCAGTTAACCTCTAGCAGTGTTCCCCACACTCCAGTGACTGGTATATGTGGCCCCATTAGGCCAAGTGGACCCAATGGTACTAGTGGACCCAAATAATTAATTAAGGCTCCTAAGTTAGGCTAAATTAATCTAATAGACATTTGACCAAGGGAGGATTAATAATCGTAACACCCCCCATGAATCCTAACTTGGACAACTGTGGGCCCTGGTAACAAGACCATAGGTCACCCAAATACAATCTAAAGGAAAGTAAAAAATGCTTCTTAATACAACCGAGGAAACAGGGGAAAACCTCATGGGAAACCCCCCCCGCCCCTCAAAATAAGCAGAAATAGCAAACTGCAAGCTATCTTTAGAAGAAAGAAACTTCATCCTTATAAAAATAAATTGAGAAAAAACACTACTGCAAATTTGTATCTCTATGCAGCAGCATGGTCCATCAATGGACCTATCAATGCACTTCTAAACTGATGACTATGTTTGTCTCTTCTAGATGGTGAAGGTAGGGAATGATCAAGTTTGTGTTTTTGTGGGCCATGTAGCTGATCATTCGCCATCATCAAGTAGCACCGACATGGAAATTTGTTGCACCATACTGTAGAGAACGAATCTGTGAGAGATAGTGCAGCATGCTCATTCTGATACTGGGACCTTGTTCTTCTTCTAGATCTCCAGCACCACTTCCAGCTGCATCAAGAAGTTTTTGAGCCCATCTGGGTTTAGGCTTCTGATTAGGAATGGGTACTATATTTGGATCTAAAATCTCTTGAGATCCAGTCTCAATAATAGGATCATGCTAAATGTGATCTTCTTCATCTGAATCTGAAACTTGTAGCACATCATCATCATCAAAAATAGGTGGAGAAATAGTTATACCTTCCTGTGCTGCTAGAGGTGTGTCACACAACTGATCTTCTTGGAACTGGACACTTCTTTCAATGAAGCATTTTCTGGTTGCAACCTCCATCAGTTTGTAAGCTTTTGCATCTTCTGCATATCCCAACAGAATGCATTCGCAACTTTTGGCTTGGAAGGCATTCCTCTTGTCAAGTGGTATTCTGGCCCAAGCTTTGGAACCAAAAACTCTCAGATGAGAGACATTGGGCTTATACCCATGCAGTGCTTCGAATGGAGTGACCCTAACCACTGACTTGTGGAGCACCCTATTTTGCAAATATGAAGCACATTTTACTGCTTCAACCCAAAGAGAAGGAGGTAGATGTTTGTCATGGAGAAGGCATGTTGCCATCTCTTTCAGTGATTTGTTCTTCCTCTTAGCCACACCATTTTGTTGTGGTGTGTATGGAACTGAGTGTTCCATTCAAATCCCCTCTGATTCACAAAAACTCTGGAAATATCCTTTGATGTACTCTCGTCCTTTATCATATATTATTGAAACTGTTCTCAACCATAGCCTTAAAAAATTTAAAAGTCTCAAAAACTTCTGATTTTTGTTTCATGAAGTGAATCCAGCAGTACCTAGAACAATCATCAATAAAGGTGAGGAAGTACCTGCAACCGTTAATGGAGTTTGTGTGCATAGGTCCCACTACATCACTATGTATCAAATCAAGTATAGAGGCATCTCTATGTGCCTTCCCAACATCATACTTCTTTTCTAGATGCTTACCTACCAAGCAACCAACACATACTCCATTGGAAGTTTGGATGGAGGGAAAATCTTCAACCATTTTATCATTGTTGATTTGTTGCAGATATTTGAAATTGAGATGGCCAAATCTTGTTGGTGTTGTTTGCATGAGACAATAAATTTGTAGGAGGAGAGACAAGTAAGAAGTGTGAGAACTCATGAGCTTTGGTAGAGTGATTTGCAATACCTATCTCTACAAGTTGTCCAGTGGATTTTTCTATAATCTCAATTGTTTCTGAATCGAATGTAACTCTCTTGGGAGAGCCTATATGAGTCATCTGATAAATAGAAAACATGTTAGCAGCAAGGGAGGGAACATACGAGACATTCTTGAACTCACCATGCTTCGCTCTAACCGAGCCCCTTCCTTCTGCTGGAATATGGGAATCATCTCCCATGTGAATGTTAAGCCCCTTTGACAGTGAGAGGGTATAGAAGCATTATTTGGAAGCAACCATGTGATTGGAAGCTCCAGAATCAATTATGCATGATATGGACTGTGTAAGTCTAGATTTCAAAGCATGGCACCATTCATCATCTTCTGTATGTGGTTCTTCGTCAGGATTCTTTGCTCTTGGGGAGCAATGTTATGCTTCCTGAGAAGAGCTGACATTTCATCAAGTTTCTTCCTCATACAATAATCTTCAAGATGGTACCCATTTTCACAATAGGGACATAACTTCTTTTCGAACTTCTTCTTTTTCTTAGAGCGGGAGGCTCCTTCGAAAGTTTGTTGATTCTATTTAGGCTTCGAATCAACTAGTTTTGGCTCCTTCTTCTTTGATTTCCCCTTTGCATGCACTTTGGAAGAGTCAGTAATTAGGAGATCTTGATCTTTGGAGGTCTTGATGACTCCCATTCGAATCAACTTGTCTTGCTCCTTGATTAAGGACTCAAAAAATGAATCTAATGAAGGAATTTTCCAATTAGGGAAGCCATCTCGTTTGGAATGAAATATAGAAACAAATACATAATACTCAGGGCCTATTTTGCTGAGTATGGAGAGGAAATTTTGCTCATCCTTCCGTTCTATTCTGCACTGTCTGCATTGAAGTGCAAGAGACTTGAATTTAGTACATAATTGCTCAATAGTCTCGAAACTGCTGGGATGTAATGATACCAGCTCATTCTCCATAATGTGTCCACGAAGCTCATCTTATTTGCTAAACAAGCTCTCAAGCTTCTCCCAGGATTCTCTGGGAGTCCTCAAGCCTTCTAGGTGGAAGAGGATATCTCTAGATATATGAGTGCATAATTACCCGAATGCTTCATCACAATGGTTCAGAAACTTGTTCTTTTCAACTGGCTGATGAGGCTCTGCCTCCCTTCCTTGTATTATCCTAAGGTAGCCATGATGGCAAAAGGCTAGCTGCATATCAATCCTCCAATCAAGATAATTGGAAGTTGTAAGGATCCTAGGTGTAGGAGATTGAGAACTCATAATTGCTCCGACTGAAAGATCACAAAACTTCACACAAGCTACGTAGCACCTGTAGTTTTTCACAGTAAAACACCCTAAAACATTTGAACAACTAGACTCATGCTTTTCCTCTCGACATGAACATTTTTTCAAGGTCTGTCATGCCCTCACCGCCACTCTGAATAAATTCATAAGAACCAAATCATCATAGGGGACTTCTATGGAAACCCAGCTGCGTTTGATGTTCAATGGAGAGAAACAAACCTAAAACTTGCCTAAGAAGGCTTTGATACCATATTAGAGTTGTGGTGCCATTTAGATCTTCAAGTAATTAGTTTTGAATTATGATTGCAGTAAAAGGAGAATGAAGATAGATCAGGCAATTATAGTATCATGAGTGTAGCTCAGGCAATTATAGTATCATTGTCATTAATTAATATGGTGTTACAATAGTTTACAAATAGGAAGAATTCGAATCCATTAGGGAGGAATTCGAATCTACCAACTGGATGTGACTGTATCTAACTGACCATCTAACTCATGGTGTCTCGACCAATATCAGAGTCCAACAGATCAATTCCAAGATATCCATCCAACTCAATCAATCAGTAATAACTAGTTAACTCAATGCAACTGAGTGTGGTAGGTGGGCAAAGATGCCTACTCCACATGCAACCATGCATTAGCCATGCATAGCTAGCGCTAGCTAACTGATTGTGAACTAATTGAAAGTAACTGGAGGCTAACTAAGACTAACTAGTTCCAACTCCAAGTAACTGATGGAGGTTGGTGTCGGGACTCCAAGTGGCTCCTAAAATGTAGGGATTGGTCTAGGAGGCACCCAAACTGATGCATGCACATGCAGTAAATGGCAGTTAACCTCTAGCAATGTTCCCCACACTCTAGTGACTGGTATATGCGGACCCATCAGGCGAAGTGGATCTAATGGTACTAGTGGACCCAAATAATTAATTAAGGTTCCTAAGTTAGGCTAAATTAATCTAATAGACATTTGACCAAGGGAGTATTAATAATCCTAAAATAATGATCCATGTTTGGGCCATACTTGACCAATTTTGCAAGTTGTTAAGGATTGGGTTGTTGGTTGACATATTCAACAAGATACTAATTAGTGGACTGCCAAATCAAATATGTTTTTGAGTTGTTTTACTCTTCTTGGTTTGCTTAAATTGTATTTGTTAAATTGAAAATATTGTTTCATTTGATATAGTTTATTAGATGAATTCTAATTGTACTTATTAATTATTGAACAACTGAATAAATTTGTACATAATAACTTATAAATTATGCTATTAGAAAGAAAGAAAGAAAGAAGTTTAATGTGTAGTATCATGAAATTTGAATTAATGTTAGCAATGTAAACAGTTGATTACTTAGATTAAAATAGTTATTAACAACCATTAAGGCATAGGGGTGTTACAAGTTGTCCAACAAGAAAAATATAATCAAATAATATGTATAAAAAGGAAAAGATAAAATAGGCATACATCTCAACTCATTGATCATAAAATACCAAGCTTGTGGTAAAATAAATAGCAACAAAAAAGGGTCATGGTCAAATTGTGAGCATGAGAATCCATCTCATGCATCTCAAAATATCCAAAAACTGAAGCAAGGGACTCAACTAGGTCACCTCCCTCTTTTTGAGAGAATCCTAAAGAAAGTATGACATCAAGTCCAGCTCCCCCGTCCTAAGAGAATGCAACAACCCTATCATGGGTACTCATCACTACTCCCATTACTTGTAATATTGGAATCGACTACTGATTCCACCAGCATACATTTTGAACTTATCTCCAAGTTAGATCTTCCACAACCTTCTTCAATGACAAATTCTTCAAAACAAGAGTACACATATGAAAAATACAATATGAAATATCCACTCTCCAATATTAGGCACAAATTATAATGCATATGGTGACATGTTAAGTTTCACAAATAACGTAGCACCACACTAGTTATCACATCCATTATCAATCCATCCATAAGAACATGTTCAATACGTACAACCAATACTAGCTTCAAGGGATAATGGTTGAATCTCCCTAAAATATGTAACAATCAAAAAACTTAAACAAGGTTTTCATTCCTATAACCCCTTAAATAACAACTCAACTAAAACAAATCAATCAATAATCATCAATTTATCGCATAATGCATTAGTCCCTCTTGGTTTCCAAATATCAACTAAAAACAAATGGTTAAGCATGCCTATCATATAATTTAATACACTCCAAATATTGGCATCCACTTGAACAAATATACCACTCATTATAGGTCCTCCTAGAATAATTCCCATTAAAATAAGATCATATACCAACCATCAATGAAGTTTATCTTCCACCTATCATAGGTGAAAAACACATTGACATCCATTGCAACAAATGAACCACCTATTCCAAGTCCTCCTTAGCATCACACTTGTTAAAAAATTATCACATAGCAACCACGAATGAAGAAGGTATTCCAAATATCATAAGTAAAAACATATTGGCATCCATTGGAACAAATCAACCACCTATCACATATCCTCTTAAGCAACACGCCCACTAAAAATAAATCACATGATGTCCATTAATGAAGTAGATCTTCCAACTATCATAGGTGAAACACACTAACATCCACTAGAACAAATCAATGACCTATGATAGGTCCTCTTGGGTAGCGCACCCACTAAAAATAAATCACATACTAACCATTAATGAAGTATATCTACCATCTATAATAGGTGAAAACATAATCTCATCACAAAGGAAACTAGAGTTTCAACTCATCACAACCCTTCATGGGTGTAAGTGTTAATCTCATGCACACTAGGGTTACACCACCCAACAACCACTCATAGGTTCAACAACTAAAATATATAGCATTCAAATCAACAAAAAGGAAATATTTGTCCAGTCAACTCTCATACTACGTTGAAATTTTGAGAATCAAAATTTTAATGTACATACAAAATATTCACCTCAATCTTGAGGTTTCTCAGAGCTAATTCCTGTGAAATTTCAACCTTAGGGATAAATCTCAAAATATTAACATAAAAAACCAAATACTTAACTTCACTTTAAACCAATTCAGTTGGTATCCCAAGAAAATATATATCAACAAAGTGTACCTCAAATCCATAAAGATACAACCCTTAGGGCACACTTTCCAAGCATATAATAGATATAAAAATGATCTATAACAATAAATTATATAAACTACAAAGTTTCTAATTTATCTTCAATAAATGCATTAAATCGTTTAACAAATTGAACTCGATGTTATGTATAACCATAACCAATGTTATGATACACATAACCAAGGACCGAATCTACCCAATCTTGAAGCTAACTTAAGCTAAATTTGAAATATGAAAGTATACAATATTTGGATAGTCGGAACACTTCATGTATGAATTGAACATGAATTACAATGTACATACCAACAACTTATCTAAAGTTGGTACAAGTCAAGCTCTCTAAAACCTATCTAGAGAAACCATAATAAAACCATATCCATCAATTCCTCTTAATAAAGAATCCCTCAAACTAAATGTGTCCACTCCAACACTCATATCGCACAAGTGTACCTCCAATTGCATCCTCACATTCCATGAAAAATAATTTCCCAAGCACTACATCTCACCAAGCTCCATCAAGAATGACATCTAATCATTCTCCATGTCCTCCAAGCAAATAATCCCCCCATGCTTAAGGTCTCCAAAGTAATCTTGTCTTATTTATTATTTACAAACTCCGACCATACTTCATCACATGATCACATGGATTACAAGAGAAATATATTGTGAGCCTCCAAGTCTACATGTCCATCCTAAAGTTCGAGTCCTTGAACCCTAGGTCTTCAACTCTTTAATCATCAACATAAGCACCAACACCTCCATGGAATATGAAGTGTGCATAAGAAAGTATTATTCTAAGAAAGGCATCACACCAAGATCAAGACTCATTAAGCATGTTGTACATTATATTGCCCTAGTCTCCATGCATGACACAAGAACAAGGTTGGAATATCACCCATGGTGTTGGATATTTTCTTCATGTCTTCTCTAGTGTTGGAACCTTAACTTTACATCCTCTTTCATCACACCAAGAGTCAAATATTGTATAGGGAAAAACATCAATTCCTTTAGTGTTGTGTTCTTCTTTGAGATTTACTTGCATGGCACAAATCTTAATGTCCTCATGCATCTCATAAGAGTAATCTATCCTAGAATATCCAAGTGCTCTCTCCCTTGTTCATGTCTTGTCTTAGGGTTTCCATCACAAACCATAAGTATTGAACCCTACAAAACTTCTCCAGGATAATTACCAAGAGAGAATAAAGAATATAATGATAGTGTATTAAAACAAAGGATATCTGGTCCATTTACATAGACTAGGCGAGGGAGGATACCATAAAACATGGACTTAGCTCCATATAAGTAACCTGCAATGCAACCCCACATGGATAACTATACAATACAAGGATGGAACGTGTCATACCAAGGATATATAAGACCTCCATATTGTGAAAAGGCTTTAAGAATGATCCTTGTTGGGCTCAAGGTCTCTCCTTTGGGATGATGCAATCTCTAACAAGTTGTTATCTTAATGCTCCCTTTTCTCTGTTTTTAAATGGCCCTTTTCTTCTTCTAGGCCACATATCCTCTTATTCCCATCACGCCTTAACATGTGTACTAAGGTGCTTATTATGCCCCAATTCTTCTCCTTAACATATGTGTCTTCATCCAAAACCAACCTCCATGATGTATGTTCCTCAACAAGCATCCTCAAGTCAAGTGTTCAAACTCCAAGGTGAGCTTGACATGGTTTTAAGTTCTCGTGGATAAGTGCTTAGTGCTCCTCCTATAATTAGGTAGGTTCCATTTAATAATGAAGCAACCAAATCCCCAAATTGTGTGCACTCAATGGGTTAGTCATAATGATGACCAGGATAACAACCTCCTAGCTAAAGGTCATATGCTAGCAATCTAACCATGGTCAATCGTCCACCAAAATGAATGTGCTCATAAAGCATCGACAAGGACCTAGGAAACCTAGCACTCTCCTAGCTAGGTGAAAACACTTTGGGAGTACCCTAAAGCTACTATCAATTATGTGTCTCACTTATGTTTCTTTGTGATAATGTTCTATTTCAAACAATGTTGACATGCTAAAAAAAATTCTAAGTGTGTTAAAATATGGAAAATACCTCATTTATCCTTTCTTTATGTGAATTCCTATGGAATATAGTGTATTAATTACCATCATGAAATAGGATCCGACATTTAACTTTGAATGTTAAAAATTTAAGTTAACAAAATTAAACTATAAGTTATAAGTTAAAATCATTATAAAGTTTAGAAGTTTACTATTACAAAAAAAGGAAGTTGTGACATATATCACAATCAAAATGATAATTACATGACCACTTACCAATTGTAGAGTTAGGACAATTAGTAGGCTACTAGGTTAGTAAGTTACTTATCACATGTGTGAATCATGGGATTGTAATATTGTGCAAATGGGATGCATGAGCTTGGAAATAGAAATCACATTTCTTTTCTTGACCTCTTTTGCATTCCACTTACATCCCTTTTGTGTCATACATGTGTGTTTTTTGTGTTCTAGTTTTCCTCTGGCTCTTTATATCCTACATGCATCTCATTCTTTCCCTCTTTGAATATTCTTTCGTCATAAGGGAAATATTGTTGTGAGGATGATTAGGGATTCGATGCCAACATATCAGATTAAATACAACTACTACAATTCCCTAGGGTTCAAGTCTAGATTTAATCTAAGACACTAAAATTTAGGAGGCGAAACAAACAACATAATATGGATTGGAAAAAGAATCTATAAACTTATGGTCATAGGGAAGACGACAGAGAGGTAGGAACCGGGCAAACAACCAACCTCAAAGAGTTGGCCGACAACCCAACCCTCCGAACAACAACAGAGCCAATTCCCATGCACATAATCCCTAGTGTCCACTCATACCTGGGAAGAACCCTTAGTTGTGGACTAACCATCCGTGCATTATTTGTAACACTTACATCCATTATACACATCAGTGTCCCCATATGAATCGAGTCTTCCATTTACTACAAACCGATAATCAACGTGACCCCAACACGACTGCTCTAGCTAAGACAAATCTAGCACCTCTAGGTTCTCTGCCTATGGTGCTGTAGAACCCCTTACCAAATAAAGGGATGGTTGCAACTTAATCGTTAGTGCCATAAAATACCACAACCACTTCTGTGAGTCAACCCATTGATCCTGGTGACCATCACCTTATGACGTTATCATCTGATATCAACCTCCAGACTCGACAAAATCAATATGGTTCCACCATAGAAACTGTTAACCCCTCAACAACATCTACCTCCAGCACTCTCGATGTGTCTTTACATTTTCTAAGACCCCCCATGGAAAGAACTACCAAAGTCCCGCAGTTCCCTTTGCATCATGTCATGAACAAATCCACTGCCATAGTTGCATTCAACTACAGTATAGTCGACGACTTGGACCAATATCCCTATGTCATGTACGCTCTAGAAGTTCTCAAAACTTGTCCTTCACAATGCAAATATTTGTTATATGTGTTAGGTTTTTTTGATCCCTCGGATTCATGGTTGATCACTTTCAAATTGGATCAAGGAGAACCCCGAATGCCATCATCCGTAATGTTCTAGGTTCTAGTCACTATTTGGAATTTGGTCATTCATCAATGCATCATTGATGAGGGAGCATCCACCCGTGTAATGTCAACCTTTGATTGGCAGAAACTCAGATCCCTAATCCTTCAACCTTCCACCATTTCCCTCCATGCCTATGATGGTCGTGTTGCTCAACCCCAGGGCATCCTCATGAATGTCCCTGTTAAATTATCTAGAAAAATTGTGTTGATTGAAATTGAGGTTGTCAATTCCCAACTTGATGACAACCTCCTCCTTTGACGTAGCTATATGTATGAAATGCGAGTCATTTCCTCTGTCTTTTGACTCCTAATGTTCCCCCATGATGGTAATATCGTGACCATTGACCAACTGATGTATTATGATCCAAAGGGACTGGCCACATCGGAACACGTCCTCCCTACTATCGACACTACCATTGACAACGTTTCCATACCTTCCTTGTTTGTCATTGGCCCAAGATTATTTTCCAACCCTCCTTTGATGGATACCTTTTTTTCCTTACCACCTCCTCCTTCGCTGACTGACATAACGGATTTGTGTACTATCACATTTGGTAACGTTTCTACCTCCTCGTAACCTTAGTCGCAACCCCAACCAAAAACCCCAGGGAATTATTGGGGTTCATTCCCTGTACACACGATCCTCTTCCTATTTCCACCTTCTGGCATCATGAGTAATCTAGTCATGTCTACTCTCAACATTCTTGGCTTCACTTTGGGTATTCCCATGTGGTACCTGGATCCACCTACCCCTTCCCCGACTCCATAGATCGTGTTGAATCTAGTAGAGCCTATTGAGACAGTATCACACTGCTTATGTCTCTACTCCTTTCCCCCCTCCTCCCACGAAGACTAGGGGAAAGGCATCCAAAACCATGGTAGAACCACGTCCTCCTCCTACATGCACTTTATGCGATTTCCAAGGCCATGCGACATAGAATTGTACCTATTTGCCTATCCTTCGCACCCACATGCATACAGTAGTCGAGACGGATGACACTCCAATTGTCAACGTACCAACCATACATGCGGTTAAAAACAAATCGCTATGAACCAATCACCCATGTGCAGTTTGTGGCCTATATGGTCATTATTCCCACCATTTCCCAAAATTTCCCGAGTACTGGTCACTCCTCAGTGACCTTCACAAGCATTCCCTTGAGTCTGAAATCATTGTCCTTGATGAAATCCACCCTCCGACCTCTTCCTCGGACACCAATAATACCGTTGATACGATCCATCCTTTCAATCGTTCTTTCTCCTTGATCGCGGAAGATCCCCCTGAACTATCCAGGGTTCATTTTCATGATGACGAAGAGATCCTTAAAACTGCCAGTGTTTTTACCCCATCTAAGTTGGTCCACGGTGTGGAATCAGTTCTTCCCATTGAATGAAAGATTCTGTCACTCTGCCTTGCCATCGAACTTCTACCTAATACTTTACTGTTAGAAAAACTCCGCATATGCTTGAGCAAACCAATGAGGACCGTGATGCTATCCAAATGATCAAAGCAGTTAAGACTAGGTCGAAGTCTCATTATGACTCCCATGTCCACCCACACACCTTTAGCGAGTGGGACCTCATCCTTGTTTATGAATAAGCCTATGATAAGACTGGAAAAGGGAAGTTTGAATCCATGTGGTATGGCCCTTATGTCATCCATTGATTCCTCGATAAGGGGGAGTACCTCCTTGCTGACTCTAATAGTTACCTCTTGAAGAATCCCCGCAATGGGCTCTACCTTAAGATATTTTATGCCTAAGTCGACCACCTTGAGTACCCTTGTATCATAGTTTTTCTTTCTTGTTTTACATCGTTTTTACCACAAGTCTCACAATTTGTTTCCTTGGTTGTTCCATATGGATCCCACCTTTCCTTGCTATGTTATTTTCGTTGATGGTGCAATCAGTTGGTCTCCTAATCTTTCCTAGGCTTCATGGGTCATTTATTCCCTATCACGTGAGTTTATCCATATTGACGGAATGTGTGTTGGTATTTCTACCCACAACTAGGCTGAGTACGACGATGTCATTGGTCTCCTGACCGCCGCCATTCACTTGGGTATTTGTCACCTTGATGTCTTCCTAGACTCCCAGCTGCTTGTCTCCCAGTTGAATAACTACTACCAGGTATGCGACCCTTGCCTCTTTAGAAAGTTCCTACGCACTAGACACTTAGTTAGACATTTTGAATCCATTTCATTAATGCATGTTCCCAGAAGTCTCAATAGTATAGCAGACAAAATGGCTAATGACGTTCTAGAGTGGCACATCAATCATCGCATATAGGAAATAAACTGCATCATGCATCATCATATAGTCATGCATACATATGTCATATACATCATATAGGCATAGTCATCATCATAAAAGAGACTCAAAAAAATAGAAAAAGGTGCATCCACGTGCATAAATATCATGTTCATTACAAAATGAGAAGCTCCACAGGATTTATCGTCTGATCATACATATCATACAAAATTCCCCATGCTCAAATGCATTGGGGGCAGCTTCCATGATGCTAGTATGAGTCATCTTCCTCTGACTATGTGTCCTCCTCCTCTTATCTCTCCTCCTCCATCGACACGTCACCCTGTGCCACCGCTCTGACATACTTAGCAACAATCGCGATCCTCCTCATGAGAGAGATCCACTCTAGAGGAGCTATGTAGCATGCAATGATCATATGGTCATCTAGGTACTACCACCCATCGTCAGTTACCCCCTCCAATATCCTCTCTGCATCCAGTCGCAGTGAGTCCAATGTATCGCTCTACCGCCTCCTCTACCCATGAGCGGGTATAACCCCTCCACCCTGCCCCTATGCCATTGGTACCTTGTTGGAGGGTGCAGTCCCATGTATGCACATGCACATAGTATGTCATCAGTACCTATCACACATGTGATATAGCTACCAATAAGCTAGTAAACTATATATGAATGAAACCACAAAGAGTCATGTATGCATACCGTCAGGTCCCTAGACCTGTTCTGGATGTCGAGGCATCTCTAGATCTCCCCGGTAGTCCATCCCCGTGTATGGATAGTCCTTTATAAGGATAAGAAGTTTTCGCAACTATGCAAAAAGCTATCAGGTGAAGAAATGACCCACCAGGCTTCCTCCCTCCCTTATCATCATCACGAACCAACGCCTCATGCACGACTTGCGAAGTACCCCGTCGCACACCTCCAGATGTGGTTGTACTGTAGGTCACCTATATTTGTGTGACATCATGCAAATCAAACCTTGTATGTATTTTCATGTTCACGAGCCATCCACTCTATCCATACTGCAAAATTGGCCATATTTTACTACCATTCATCATCCTGCAAGGAGGCCCCACAAGTGTTCCACTGTTATTCATATTAGCCATGTTCACAACATCATTGGTACAATGAACACTTCCTACTTTCTTGACTGGCCATTACAAAGTTTTTGTGAAGCTCTTTTCTGACTCCTAAAAGAATGAAAAGATTGTCGAGCACACTTAATTCCTTTCACGCTTGTTAAAGTATTTGAAAGGGCTTCTGTGTGGCCTCGTTTATCTCCTTTTTCAGAATACGTAAACTATTTAAAGAAAAGAACCACTCGAACACCTTCCATCTAGGAATGTTTCCCTTTATATCCTTTTATTCTCTGTCAGACACTGGGACCGTACTATATGAAAAATATCATTTATGGGTTGTATTTAAGCTCTTTTCCATCTCTCTCATAACAAAAATATCGCCGAGCAAACTTGGTTTCGTTCATGTTCGTAAAAGTATTTGAATGATCATTCAATGAGTATAGGTTTAACATTTTTTGGCCTGGTTGGACTACCTACGAAAAGGAAGTCTCTCTGCCCCTTTCGACTGGGAGAGCTCTCCTTTTTACACTTTTATCTTTTTCCGGACTTAGGAGACTACTGTACTAAAAAGAGACCCCACTAGAGTCTTCTTCCTATTTTCAGACTCTCTAAACATGAAAAAACCATCGAGCATTTACCGTCTCAGGCTCGACAAAAATCCATGACATAGTATCATACTGAGCATACTTATATCCCTTATTCGAGCTCCTAAGACTATGAACAAGGCACAAACGGTGCCTTCAAGTTCCCCCATATATTACATATGGTCTCAAATTATGGCAACATCCTCCTATTAGGTCACCTTTGTTCAGAGTACTCTGTGATGCATATCCATTAGATCCCTTGGATATTACTTGTCTAGTTACTTCCCCAAGTATCTCCCATTGCAGTCATCTCCATGGTTTCATAGCTGTGATTCCCTCCCCATGAGTCAATATCATTTTCTTCCAGGTCATCCCTGTCGTCATACTCTGAACAAAAGAAGTTTGGGTCCCCTGTACTCCCCTGCCCCTATTCCCCATTCAATGTCTCAATCCCCTTACTGTTCCACATGTATGGTTGTACCTCTCATGCTTCTATCAAGGAAACCTCATTTCCTTGGTAGTTGCAGGTATCCCTTTGTTGACGTCAACACATCTATTCCATAGGATAGACCCAGAGGTCCCTGTATCCTGGTTTCATCCACCTCATTGATGAGTTCCTTGGACCACTTGAAAGGAGTCCTTCGTGCCTGTTGGGTTGGTTATGTCTCATGTGCTCGAATTTAACTCCATCATCGCACTGTTGACATTCGTACAGGGTATTGGTTTCTTCATTATTTGGTCGAAGACCCCGATTGTCACCTAAATCTAACACGTTGGTGAGTCTATTATGGGGACACATACAATTTCATGTCCCTTGTGATGTCTGGGTTGCGTTGGCGACAATGTTCGAAAGCCCCTCAATGTAATTCTTCCATGTATCTGTAGTACTTGATGTTGTTTATTGTACCTTAGATATTCTGACTCTCAGTCATTGAGTCCATACAGTTGTGTACACCTCCAAATTCAGCAGAGCATTAGTTGTTGTGATATCGCATTCCATGAGAATGCCATTAATCCTATGTATGAGTTCTTCAAATCAATATTCATATTCAGCCTCCCATTGAGGCCACCATTGTGTACTACCAGTTGTATATATGCATTGATTGACTCCCATCGTTTGATCCTTGATCCCCATTTTATATTGAGACATTGTTATGAGCATAGGTGTGCCCGCCTCATCCATATACATGTCTGAGATTATATGTTCCTCATCTACTTTTTAGAAGAAATACAAACCAAAATCCACTGTAGTTCGAATGAGGATACTCCACTCCGCCACAGTCCTCTCTGGTTTCTCCACCGTTGTCACCATTTCTCCCTTGATCCTATGATGTATATCAACCATACGATGAGCTCCTGCCCTCACACATAAGGGGGAAATCTGTTAACACAAAAAATTGTTCACCTAGCTCTCCATGGTCGAAACCATAATTACACATCATAATCCCACCATTATTCCTTCCATTTTAACCTTCACAACTAAAATTCCACCAAATATGGTCCAAAACATTAGTATTCCTTCCCGCATAAATGAAGCGAAGTTGAGCATTTATTCAGACTTATCCTCACTCTCTTCAAAAAGGACAAAAAAACCTTAGAATGAGAATGGGTAAAAAACCATTGACAAATACCATGCACAATAAAATAGCATGGGTTATTACCATGGGTCAAAAAACCTTGGATCATCCTATAAATACATTTTGAAGGTCTCCCCACAAACGTTCCTGAACTTTTCAACTTTTCGTCAACTTTTCACCTTTTTCCATTATTCCCATATTGTTTCCATATCATTCCCATGGTGTATGTTGAGCTTGTTCCATACCCACTTGGATCCATTCCCCCTTTTTTATAACCATTGGTGGAGATGACTAGAGAACCAAATCGTGGAGCCGGTGGACCATTTTCTCAAATGGCTGTTGTGGCCCATGTCACGGAAAGGTATGCTTTTTATTGTTTTTCATTAGTTAGATAAAATATATAAAAAATCATAAAAAATATCGTCTTTGTTATTGTTTATTATTGCAAGTTGATGTTGAGGAATCCCTTGCACCATGAACTCTACCGTATGATCCGGTTGATCTAGGGTAGGTGCTTTTGCATGTAGTAGGGGAGAAATGCCCACTACAAACCCTTCATTTACCTTTAAATTCAATGATAACACACATCTTGTTGGTTTATCCCATGACATCAATGACAACACACAAGTTCAACAATCTCCCCCTTTGGCATTGATGTCAACACCAACTTACAATTAGCTCCCCCTAAAAATGAGCTCTTCCTTTGTGTGCAAAATACTCGCCCTGTATTTATGTCTTTTGATTATTTTCTTCGCTCTTTTGCGCAAATCCATCCTTCAGTTCAATTGTCCATTTTCTCATTTTATTTTATTATCTTGTATTCCCCCCTTTTGGCATCAATGGAAAATGGATTCTCGCAATCATTAATTTCCCATGGTTTCATGCTCATTTACTTCCTCTTTGTCTTGCTTCTATTGTGCTGGATCCACCATCATGTCACAGATAATCCCCTTTTACATCAAGTACGTTGAACTGTGTCATTCTGCCTTGTCACAATTGTTTTGAATTTCTTATGTTGTCTATGTATTAATTAATGTGGTCTACATATGATCTTGTCTTGGATTTCACACACGAGAAACTTTGATGGATGTAATTAAGTCAACCTACGATCACAGATATATCCATCCATTAGCGTGCTTGAAAAATAAGGTGATATGATCGATAACTCATGCAAAAATGTCAAAATGTTGCTTTTTTAATAGATATTTTAAGCAACATCATTCCTTCTGAATTGAATCCATGAACTAGATTTCCACTTTTTTTTCTTTTTCCAAATCCATCAATCCATGAAATAAATTTTGACACCTCCATGATCACCATCAGATTTCTCAAACAGGAGTCCCAATAACCCCAACGTCTCTTCAATTGATTTTTAGACATGTAAGAGATGTTATTCTCAACTTTATAAATTGGAGAGAAACTTTTGTTACGGAGAGAAACTTCCTATGGCTTGGGGTAGACCACAACGGACTGAATGACACAAGAAATCAATCCATTCCAATATGCAAGAGAAATAAAGGCATCTAACACTAAGGGATATGAAGCATACCTTCTTCTAGACGGTTGATGTAGATCCCCATTGAGCTTTTCCAACATGCTTGTATTCACAATTCGCTCTCAACAACAACAAACAAGAAAATCATGCTATATATCAATGTGTTAGGCCTACTCTAGCATATATAAAGCATCATGTATAATCAAATAACTACATCCATGGACAAAATATTCATAGTTATGCACATGTATTGGACAAGAAATGGATATTTCTATTAATAAAAACAAAGATAGAACAGTGTCAAACTTTGTCGGCACTTCATCGAACTGGAGAAACCAAGTCCTCCACTTGGGATTCCACCACTTCAATCCTCTAACTCAATGGAAATCTTACAAAGAAAAGACAAGCTTGGGAAGAGCAACACTGTGTGCTCCAAAGGGACAAAGGAATGCAAACTCAAGCATGAACAAGTAAGGCAACAATGAAATATGGTTTCCTTGCTCTCCAAATTCTTCCCCTTCAATGCATCCAAGAGGCTCAATATATATCCCTCCAATAGGCAATGGAGGGTCGAGTCTGAGCGTTCTCAAGGCATATGGAAGGCCAAGATTCAAGTTATTCGAGACTCTATAAGGGAAACTCCAAATTTTTTTGTCTTTATGCACATTTCCTTATGTATGCAAGTATTGGATCAAAAGATGCGTGTACACATGGGTATTGGTTTAAAATCCACGTATACACATAAACATGTGTTTTTTTGGCGACTTTCTTGGGATATCAAACTATAACTTGAGCAAGGGGGCTCCAAGGAGTCTGCAGAGGGACAGGAAGGCCATAAATATGTGATCTACCAGGTGTGGTAAAATCAGCTATACATTATGCATTTATAATTCCAACATCCCGATTCATTTTCCATCGAGTTTTTTGATATTTTCTTCTCTTGTTGCCATCATGTCTTCTTACCTTCAAGGATCCAACAATCCAATTGATGGTCTCCATTTAGTAATTCAGTCTTAGCAGGAAGAATTTGGAAGGCTGAAAGTAGACCTAAGGGTATGGGAATCTCATATTAAAGAGACAAAGTTCATGCATTGGTACCACCAGTCACAATTCAACCAACAAACTTCAGAGAGATTGTTCAATCTAACCAAGAGAATCAACCTCCTGGAGTAGCAACATCGATAGACTCTTGACATTCTAAACCAGATTCATGCTGAAGAAAATGTTGTCAATCTGTCATCTTCAACTTTGGAGCTTTTTTCGTCATTGCAGTCATCGGAGTTCATTGAGCCAGCTTTAATGGATTTGGAACTTCTTGTTAGTCATGATACAGTGTTGGATCTCAAATTGTGTCTTTGAGTCATCTTTGTCTCAAATTTTGGCCACCTTCAACTATTATCATCCACATGAGGTTACCTCAGTTTAGTTTTATACACCATTTGTGGCATGATGAGATTTGAAGCTCCATTTTGTAACAACATTCTCTGAATATAATACAATCATTTTGTTTATGTATTTGCACATAATCATACTTTGTTTTCTACTAAAAATTTTGTAAACATGTTATATGGGTGAGCACTTTGTGTAAAAACTTCAATGCACATAGCTATTTGTGATAATTCAATACAATCTTTCACTAACATACACCTTTTATTTATGACAATTCGACACATTCTTGCACATTACCTTAATAAGATAACCAAACTCATATTCTTTCAAACTGTAGTACCTTACTAATATACTCCTTGAATTCCTAATATATATCTTGATGAATTCAAGGATCTTGCCTAACCTTTTCTTGGTTAGCAAGGGGGGCACCAACTACTTTCTACTTGACCTGTACTGGAGTTGCTTGCTTCTTCTGCGCATAATCGAGGTATTTTATTCACCCATGTCTTTTTGTGTGCAAAATTCCTTTGTTTCTATACATGACACCTTTCTTCTTCTCTCCATTCTTCTTTGGCAGTGCTATACAAAACATGTATTCTTAGATGCTTTGTTTTCTTTGAACAATATGAAGCCTTGTATCCAAATCTGTCGCACAAATAATTTCTTACAGTATGACAATATTTTTCTATATGGCCAATATAGTTACATATCAAACATTTTACTGAACTGAATTTGGTTTTGTAAGTAAAATTATTAGCATACCTGAGTTTTACATATTCTATAGCCATATCATACCCTTTTTGAGATGCATCATGTTGATTTGGAACAACTCCTTCCTCTTTGTCGCAGATATTATCACTTTCTTCTCTATAACCAAGGCCTCTTTAGTCTTTATGGGTCTTCGATTGATCGGAATTTCATCTAGAATTATCAAGTTGTCGTTGAATATTTCTTTGGTTTATGTGTCAAGACACATTTTAGTTCTACTTTGATTTGTGAAAGTTGCTTCAATTTTCATGTGTGAACTGAGATAAGAGGAGATTCAAGAGTGGGTTGTAGAACTAGGATGAAGCATCCTAGGTGTTGAAGGTATTGGAGGTTTGAATATGAATAGAAGATGTAGGTGAGACACAGAATAATGGGATATCGTGGTTTAACTAGTGATGGGATAAGATGATAGATTTTTTTTTAAATATTTTGTTTTCTGGAAATAAATTTAGAGAAATTAAGAGTAGAAATAGATGGATGTCAATTTGTAATGCTCCATAAATCAAAACAAATGGTGGATGTAAGTTTCAAGTGTAGAAAAAATACCGTCGAGACAAGTGATCAAGATCATACCTGGTAAAATGGATTATGTTTAAAATGGGTGAAGGGGGTTAATAGGGATTATTTTGTTTATGATGGAGGTGGAGATTATAATGTAAGACCTTAGAATTTTAAAGGTGGTTTGGAGGGTTCCTCTTATTAGGTTTGGGGAATGATTTTTTGAAATATCTTATTCATATCACAATCGGTAGGAAACCATTACCTCATATTGTCAAGGAGAAGGACATTAAAACATTCAATAGGGGTGCCAATGTGTAATGTCCCTAAAATCCATAAATAAATAAATAAATTCGTAGGCTAATAAAACTTGCTAGATCTTAAGGACATCTTCACTTTTACTGCAGAATAAAAACTTGTTTGAATAACTAAGCATAAGCTATGTTTGTTGTTTCATTTTTGTGTTTTTTTCCTGTATATGAAGATGTCTATATGTCACTATTCTATACTTCGATGTGCTTGTAGTTTACTTATATGTCTATCTTATTTACTGACGTTGTCGATCCTTATTATGTTTATGTCTTACTTTCATATTATGTGTATTTAATTATTTATTTGTTTATATGAAGAGGCTGACTTACCTCTATATCTCAAGGGGTGGAGTGGCGGGGTTTCTATCCCTTTTGACTCACTCGAAAAGGTAAGGTTCTTGTGCTACGGGGTTTACTTGGTTCATTATGAACTAATGCAAGTGTACCTATTCTTCTGCAAGTGATTTCGCGTGTGAACCTAGTCTTGCGAATGTGGTGAAAAAGATTCCTAACATCTACATCAATCTACACCTAAGGAATTGATGCAGGAGCATCCTGCTCTCCAATCGAATTTCAAGCTCAAATGTCTGATAAGACCTAGAAGGGGTCTTCAATTCTGAATCAATGGTCTTTGAACCATCACTTTGTAAATAAACCTATGTTTTATTTGATTCTATATAGATGGTGAGTCCTTTAGGTGAGTCACTATGTAAGTGATGAGTCATTGATGAGTCATGTAACAGAACCCCTCATCTAATGGCAGCGATTCATAGGATAGGTTTGGTAGTTTGAGTTAATCAAGCATGTTGTTAAGTGTATTGAGGATATGAACCAGAATTGGTTCATGAATCCAATTGTATATATATATATATATATATATATATATATGTAAGCCTGCGAGACAAGAAGAGGAGACAAAAGATAGAGATAGATAGATAGATAGAGAGTTCAGTAAGGCCTATAGGAGACAAAGGAAAGGCCAATTAAAGATATATCAGGCCTAAGGAGATCAAAACCCAGTTTCTGAGACAATTGTATGTACAGTTTCAATGTGTGAATGAAAAAGTCTATTTCAGCATAATATCTGTGTAAATTCAATTATGTCTGAGTGTGTGATTTTGATGAATTGAATGGTTGTTTAAATCTCTGTTAATGAGTGATAAGCCTATGTGTGAATTCAGGGTTTCTGAGAGGGATAGAAACATAGATCGATTGATCAATTCTCTAATCAATCGAATAGGAGTTAGACTAACCATAAATTGAAGATTTCATGAATATGTGCAGAGTAACCTTCTTGTAGGGTTATGGAGCAACGATCGATCACTGTAAGGGTCGATGATAAACCAGATTTAATTCTAGGTAGACTTGGATGGTCGAGATCATAGAAGGAGTAAATCCACAGCTGAAGGTGGATTTCACAAGTTGGAGTTATTCTTGAATTAACCCAATCTTGCCTAAACTAAATCGTCCTCTCGATCATAGATCGTGTGGTGGAGATCAGAATTAACAGAAAATCAATGACTAAGAGTCATTTCGCTAGTGGAAGAGCACGAAGAATAAAAGGGTTGTTGAGTTGTGAAATGGGAAAGTAATCATTGCAAGAGGATTTAGATCAACAGACGAAGTTGATCGTTGAATGACATCTACTGCTGTCAGCGATTTCACTGAGTAAACTAGCACGGAAAAAGAAAGTTTTCATGTGCACGAAATAATCATGAAATATCCCCTATGAAGTTTGATATCCACCATCAATCTAAGGAAAGTCATATCCAACTTTCATCATCAATTTCCACAAGAGAATATACATATCTACAGATTTAGTTCAAGATCCGCAGTTCGCAGTAAATTGACGGTCGAGAGAGAAGCCACAAAGAATCGACAGTGTGGAAGAGTTGAAGTGCGGGAGCAGAAAGGAGGAATTCCAAAAGTTGAGAATTTGAAAAGTAAACAAGCCGAGTTATGCTATCTGAACTGAAAAAGGAAAGTGCGGAAAGGTACAGGTGGAAAGAGAAGTGCGGAACTACAAAAGTTTGAAAATTGGAGAAGTGAACTTTACGATTTCCAATTCCAGAGATCCGAAGGCAGAAAAGGTGAATGAGAAAAGCTAGTTGTGGAAGGGAGTGTGTAGAAAGTTGGATGCGAAAACAGAAAGTTGTGGAAACCCAAAATTTGAAGAAAGTCCGCTGTGAAAGAAGGTTTGACACAACAATTTGGCTGTCAAGAAGGGTTTAAAGTCCCTCCATGCTCTGAAGTTCATGTGTTTGATCTCCGAGGTGGAAAAATCATGCCATCAAGGGGGGGTTGGCATCATCTTGGTATCAGACCATAGAAGATTCTTAGGGCGAGAAGATATTACAAGTTGAGTGCTCTGCATCATGATATATCAGAGCATAAGTTTGACATACTGATACCATCAGTTTTGGTATCAGAGAAGGACAAGGATTTTGCGTGAAAGGTAAATCAAATTCCAATTTATCAATTCATTTTAAATTGAAGACTAACAATTGTGTTGAAAGGGTTAGTCAAGTGAGAGGGTATTTAGAATTGATTGCAGACAGAGAATGCGTGGTTTAAATTTATGTTAACCACAAGAGAATGCAAAAGAAATCCTTGAAAGTATTTGATAGATACAAGCATGGAGTTATGATGCATGAAAAGAGTAATTTCAAACTACTCTTGAGCACTTGAAGAAAGCAAAGGTAAGGAATTTTCTGCAAATTGTTATTAAATTTGAAGATTGATAATTGTGAGGGTGTATGTTCAATCTTATGCAAGGGATCATAGCAAATATTGGGGAGGAGGAGTGTAGGATTTTTAGTAGGAGAAATTGCAGACAGTGGTTATCAACCAGAGACAAGAACAGAGAAGTTCTTGAAACGAGAAATTGAAAGGAAGCACTGGCATAACCTAAGAAATCCAACAGATGTTGGACAAGAGAAGACTAGTTCATGTTCTAAAAAAAAAGAGGAGTGGACCTGCAAAATCCAAGAAGAGAATAGGATATGCTCAAGAGGTTCTAGTGAGAGGACTAGAGATACCGAAAGAACAGGCTCACAGATAGATAGCTTGTTGAGGTATAGCAGACAAGTATGGAGACTTGTTAGGAGTTGAAGGCTTAGTTACAGTCCACAAGTGAACAGGATGAAGTTCACAAAAGAGGATAAGGAGAAATAAACAATGACTACTGAAGGTCATTGCAAGGGTTCGAAGAAAAGCCACAACAAAATAAAGAAGAGAGGATGTAGCAAAAAATTGCTAGAGTTAGTAAGAGACATTTTGTGCTTTGAGAAGCATATGTAAGCAACTGCTGAAGAAAAGAACTAGAGGTATGGTTGGGTCATGAAAAGGGAGGTAAGATGGAATTCACTATAGGTGAAACTACATCAAAGGATGTTTGTTGGATTGGAGAAAGAACTCAGAGAAGCTAAGTCTGAAATGGAGGTTTCATATTGTAAACCTGAACATGGTCCTTTGCTTGGAGAAGATGATGAAACAAAGATTGAAGATGATTTTGTGAACACTCTGATAAGTTCAAAATTACCATATGAAGATCGAGTGAAGACCACAGATGAAGAGTCTGATGTTTTTAAATCTAATGATTTGTGTGTGACTGCAAGTAATGTGTTTATGCAGGATGATGAAGAAATGAAGCATAGGATGGATGCTATGAAAAACAAGACCAAAATTAGAGAATTAACAGAGGGAGATGTTCACTATTGTGAATCAGAACACGGAACTATCTTTGAAGATGATGGTGTATAAGAGAGACTATTTGAAAGTCTCATGGACTCTTGGGAGAGTTCAAATCAGCAAAAGGATGTGCTGATGAAATGATTAGTTGAAGATGATAAGAAGATGAAGGAAGAAAATGAAATGTGTAAAAACATTTCTACATGGAAAAATCAGAATTATGTTCTGATAAAGGAAAAAGATGAACAGTCACCTTGGACTATCCGGAAGTTTGAAGAGAAAGAAGATATAACAACAGAACATGAGTTTGTTGTAACAAGGGATGATATGGTATCCTATGAAGATTGTATGCAACATGTATATCATACTATTGGAGAAATGGATGATGGTGAATGTTTAGTGTTATGTTTAGGCTAATACAAAGGAAGGATGCTTGATAGAATATCAACAGGGACTTCAGAGTCTCATGTATCTGAAACTGATTATTGGTGTATGTTTGCAGGTATTGAAGGGAGTAAAGATAGACAGAGAAAGAAATATGTCATGATAAAAGAAGACATCTTATTGTCTCAGGAAGGTAATCAGTACCTAGAAGAAATTGTTGTTGCAGAGTTGGATACTAAAGATAAATAGAATCTTTCTAACCTCATAAAATATAATGAAGAGTTAGAAATGTTAGAATATTGGTTGATCAATACAAGGATTGACAAAGATGCCTACTTAATGTATGCAAGCATGGAAATTTTTAGTGATAACATTGAAGAGGAGAAGATGTGGAGTCAAGGAATTGAATTGTCTTATGATGATATGAGTTTGTTACAACAGTCAAGAGAAGTGGCCAGCAACAAAAATTCAAAGGAACATCAATTTCAAGAGAAGAAGATGCAGGTGTACCAGCCAAAGGATAGACTGGACATAGATATTGAAGAACTAAGGTTGTTGATGGTGAAGATGTCTCTAAGAAGGAATGAAGAAAGAATAAATATTTCCATCAGCAGAGCAAGTAGACAGAACAATGGAAAAATACACATGACAGAAGAAGATTGCAGAAGTAAGGCTAGTGGAGCATTACAGTAGAAGATATGGAAATCGGGAGAACTGAAGATGACAAAGACAAAATAACATGATAAGATGGATGATCAGCTACAGAACAAAGTTTGGGATCCAGGAATATTGAAGATGGAAGGTTATGACCATGAGGTCATATTTATTTCTTCCCGGGGAGTCTGATGCAGGAGCATATTGCTCTCCATTCAAATTTCAAGCTCAAATGTCTGATCAGACCTAGAAGGGGTCTTCAATTCTGAATTGATGGTCTTTGAACCATCATGTTGTAAATAAAACTATGTTTTATTTGATTTTATATAGTTGGCGAGTCATTTAGGTGAGTCACTATGTAGGTGGTAAGTCATTGATGAGTCATGTAACAAAACCCTCATCTAATGGCAGCGAGTCATAGGATAGGTTTGGTAGTTTGAGTTAATTAAGCATGTTGTTGAGTGTTTTGAGGATCTGAACCAGAATTGGTTCATGAATCTAATTGCATAATATGTAAGTCTACGAGACAGGAAGAGGAGATAGAAGACAGAGATAGATAGATAGAAAGGTTAGTAAGGCCTCTAAGAAACTGAGGAAAGACCAATTAAAGATATATCAAGCCTAAGGAGATCAAAATGCACGTTCTAAGACAGTTGTATGTACAGTTTCAGTGTGTGGATGAAAAATCCTATTTCGGCATAATATCTGTGTAAATTCAATTATGTCTGAGTGTGCAATTTCATGAATTGAATGGTTGTTTATATCTTTGTTAATGAGTGAAAAATCTATTTGTGAATTCAGGGTTTCTGAAAGGGAGAGAAATAGAGATTGATTGATCGATTCTTTGATCAATCGAATAGGAGTTAGACTAACCATAAATTGAAGACTTCATGAATATGTGCAGAGTAACCTTGTTGCAGGATTATGGAGCAATGATTCATCACTGTAAGGATGGATGATAAACTAGATTTAATTCTAGGTAGACTTGGATGGTCGAAATCATAGAAGGAGTAAATCCATGGCTGAAGGCAGATTTTGCAAGTTGGATTTATGCCTGAATTAACCCAATCATGTCTAAAATAAATCATCCTCTTTATCATAGATTGTGTGGTGGAGATCAGAATTGATAGAGGATCCACGACGAAGAGTCATTTCGTTGGGGGAAGAGCACGAAGGATAAAAGGGTTGTCAATTTGTGAAATGGGAAAGTAATCGTTGCAAGAGGATTTAGATCAATGGACGAAGTTGATCGTTGAACGAGATCTACGGTTGTCAGCAATTTCACTGAGTAAACTAGCATGGAAAAATAAAGTTTTCATGTGCGTGAAATAATCATGAAATCCACACGATGAGATTTGAGATCCACCATCGATTTGAGAAAAGTCAAATCCAAAGGTCATGATCAATTTCCGCAAGAGAATATATGGATATGCAGAGTTAGTTCAATATCTGCAATCCACAATAGATCAACGGTCGAGAGCAAAGCTGCAAAGAATAGACGATGCATAAGAGTTGAAGTGCGAGAGTGGAAAGGTGGAAGTCCAAAAGTTGAGAATTTGAAAATTCGACAAGCTGAGTTCTGCTATCCGAATTGGAAAAGGAAAGTGTGAAAAGGTACAAGAGAAAAGGGAAGTGCAAATGCGGAAGTACGGAACTACAGAAGTTCGAAAATTGGAGAATTGAACTTTCCTATTTTCGATTCCCAAGATCCGAAAGTGGAAAATTTGAATGCGGAAAGCTAGTTGCGGAAGGGAGCATGCGAAAAGTTGGATGCGGAAACAAAAAGTTGTGGAAACCCAAAATTTGAAGAAAGTCCGCTACGAAAGAAGGTTTAACACAACAATTTGGCCATCTAGAAGGGTTTAAATTCCCTCCTTGCTCTAAAGTTCATGTGTTTGATCTCAAAGGTGGAAAAATCATGGCATCAAGGGGGGGTTGGCATTAGTTTGGTATGAGAGCATAGAATATTCTCAGAGCGAGAAGATCTTGCAGGTTGAGTGCTCTACATCATGAGATATTAGAGCATAAGTTTGACGATGCTGATCCCATCAGTTTTGGTATCATAGAAGAACAAGGACTTTGCATGGAAGGTAAATCAAATTTTGATTTTTCAATTCATTTTAATTTGAATACTAACAATTGTGTTCAAAGGGTTAGTCAGGTGAGAGGGTATTCAGAATTGATTGCAGACAGAGAGTGTGTGGTTTAAATTTATGTTAGCCACACGCGAATGCAGAAGAAATACTTGAAAGGAGTTGATAGATACAAGCATGGAGTTATGCTGCATGAAAAGAGTATTGTCAAACTACTCTTGAGAAGTTGAAGAAAGCAAAGGTAAGGCATTTTTGCAAATTGTTATTAAATTTGAAGACTAATAATTGTGAGGGTGTATGTTTAGTCTTGTGCAAGGGATCATAGCAGATATTGGGGAGGAGGAGTATAGGCTCTGTAGTAGGAGAAATTGCAGACAATGGTTATAAACTAGAGACAAGAACAGAGAAGTTCTTGAAAGGGGAAATTGAAAGGAAGCAGTGGTAGAACCTTAGAAATCCAACAAAGTTTGGATAATAGAAGACTAGTGCATGTTCTCAAAAGAAAGAGGAGTGGACCTGCAAAATCCAAGAAGAGAAAAGGAGATGATCAAAAGGTTCTAGTTAGAGGACCAGAGATACCAAAAGGACAAGCTCAAGGAGAGAAATATTCTTGAGGTATAGCAGACAAGTATGGAGACTTGTTGGAAATTGAAGGTTTAGTTACAGTCCACAAGTGAACATGATGAAGTTCACAAAAGAGGAGAAGGAGATAGAAACAATGACTATGAAGGTCATTGTAGGAGTTCAGAAAAAAGCCACAACATAAGAAAGAAGAGAGGATGTAGCAAAGAAGTGATAGAGTTAGTAAGAGACATTTTGTGCTTTGAGAAGCATAAGCAAGCAGTCGCTGAAGAAAAGAACCAGAGGTATGGTTGGGTCATGAAAAGGGAGGTAAGATGGATTTCACTAAATGTGAAACTACAACAAAGTATGTTTGTTGGATTGGAAAAAGAACTCAGAGAAGCTGAGTCTAAAATGGAGGTTTCATATTGTAAACCTGAAAAGGGTCCTTTTCTTGGAGAAGGTGATGAAATGAAGATTGAAGGTGATTTTCTGAACACATTGATAAGTTCAAAATTACCTGATAAATATCTAGTGAAGACCACAGATGAAGGGTCTGATGTTTTTAAATCTAATGATTTGTGTGTGACTGCAGGTAATGTGTTTATGCAGGATGATGAAGAAATGAAGCATAGGATGGATGCTGTGAAAAACATGACCAAAATTAGAGCACTGACAGAGGGAGATGTTCACTATTGTGAATTAGAACATGGAACTATATTTTAATATGATGGCATAGAAGAGAGACTAGCTGAAAGTCTCATGGACTCTTGGGAGAGTTCAGATCAACAAAAGGATGTGCTGATGAAAGGATTAGTTGAAGATGATAAGAAGATGAAGGAAGAAAATGAAACATGTAAAAACATTTCTACATGGAAAAATATGAATTACGTTATGATAAAGGAAAAAGTTGAACAGTCACCTTGGACTGTCAAGAAGTCTGAAGAAAAATAATATATAACAACAAAACATGATTTTGTTGTGATAAGAGATGATATGGTATCCCATGAAGATTGTATGCAGCATGTATATCAGACTATTGAAGAAATGGATGATGGTGAATGTTTAATGTTATGTTCAGGACAACACAAAGGAAGGATGCTTGAGAGAATATCAACAGGGACTTCAGAGTCTCATGTTTTTTAAACTGATTATTGGTGTATGTTTGCAGGTATTGAAGGGAGTAAATATAGACAGAGAAAGAAATTTGTCATGATAAAAGAAGACATCTTATTGTCTCAAGAAGTTAATTAGTACCTAGAAGAAAGTGTTGTTGCAGAGTTGGCCACTGAAGATAAAGAGAATCTTTCTAACCTCAGAAAATATAACGAAGAATTAGAAATGTTAGAAGATTGGTTGATCAATCCAAGGATGCAGGTGTACCAACAAAATATAGAGGAACATCAGTTTCAAGAGAAGAAGATGCAGGTGTACCAACAAAAGGATAGACTGGACATAGAGATTGAAGAACTAAGGTTGATGATGGTGAAGATGTCTCAGAGAAGGAATGAAGAAAGAATAAATATTTGCATCAGCAGAGCAAGTAGACAGAAGAGTGGCAAAAGACCGATGGTAGAAGAATATTGCAGAAGCAAGGCTAGTGGAGCATTGCAGTAGAAGATATGGAAACTAGGAGAACTGATGATGACAAAGACAAAACAACTTGATAAGACGAATGATCAGCTACAAAACAAAGTTTGGGATCCAAACATACTAAAGATGGAAGGTTATGACCAGGATGTCATATTTCTTTCTTCTTGGGGAGTTTGATGCAGGAGCATCCTACTCTCCATTTGAATTTCAAACTCAAATGTCTGATCAGACCTAGAAGGGGTCTTCAATTCTGAATTGATGGTATTTGAACCATCACATTGTAAATAAACCTATGTTTTATTTGATTCTAGATAGACGGTGAGTCGTTTAGGTGAGTCACTAGGTAAGTGATGAGTCATTGATGAGTCATGTAACAGAACCCTCATCTAATTGTAGCGGGTCATAGGATATGTTTGGTAGTTTGAGTTAATTAAGCATGTTGTTGAGTGTATCGAGGATCTAAACCAGAATTAGTTCATGAATCCAATTGTGTGTGTGTGTGTATATATATATAAGCCTGCGAGATAAGAAGAGGAGACAAAAGATAGAGAATATAGATAGATAAAGAGGTCAGTAAGGCCTGTAGGAGATAGAGCAAAGGCCAATTAAATATATACCAGGCCTAAGGAGATCAAAATGCAGGTTCTGAGAGAATTGTATGTACCGTTTCAGTGTGTGAATGAAAAATCCTATTTTGACATAATCTGTGTGTAAATTCAATTCTGTCTAAGTGTGTGATTTCATGAATTGAATGGTTGTTTAAACCTTTGTTAATGAGTGGTAAGCCTATGTGTGAATTCATGGCTTCTTAGAGGGAGATAACTTAGAGATCAATTGATCGATTCTCTGTTCAATCAAATAGGAGTTAGACTAACCATAAATTGAATATTTCATGAATATGTGTAGAGTAACCTTGTTGCATGATTATGGAGCAACGATCGATCACTGTAAGGATCGATGATAAACCAGATTTAATTCTAGGTAGACTTTGATGGTCGAGATCATAGACGGAGTAAATCCATGACTGAAGGTGTATTTCACAAGTTGCATTTATGCCTGATTTAAGCTAATCTTGCCTAAATTAAATCGTCCTCTCAATCATAGATCGTGTGGTGGAGATCAGAATTGACAGAAGATCAACGACCAAGAGTCATTTTGCTAGTGGAAGAGTGCAGATGATGAAAGGGGTGTCAAGTCACAAAAGGGAAATTAATATTGCAAGAGGATTTAGATCAATGAATGGAGTTTATCATTGAACGATATCTACGACTGTCAGTGATTTCGTTGAGTAAACTAGCACGAAAAAGGAAATTTTTCATGTGCACAAAAGAATCATGTAATCCGCCCTACGAAGTTTGAGATTCACCATCAATCTGAGAGAAGTCAGATCCAACGGTCGGGATCAATTTCCACAAGAGAAGATACGGATCTGCATAGTTAGTTTAAGATCCGCAGTCTGCAGCAGATTGACGGTCGAGAGCGAAGCCACAAAGAGTCGACGATGCGGAAGAGTTGAAGTGTAGGAGCGGAAAGGCGAAAGTCCAAAAGTTGAGAATTTGAAAATTCGACAAAACGAGCTCCGCTATCCGAACCGAAAAAGGAAATTGTGGAAAGAGAAGTGCGAATGCAGAAGTATCAAACTATAGAAGTTCGAAAATTGGAGAAGTGAACTTTACGATTTCCGATTCTTGAGATCTGAAGGAAGAAAAGGTGAATGCAGAAAGCTAGTTGCGGAGGGGAGCATGTGGAAAGTTGGATGCGGAAACATAAAGTTGTGAAAACCCAAAATTTGAAGAAAGTCTGTTGCGGAAGAAGGTTTAACACAACAATTTGGCTATCTAGAAGGGTTTAAATCCCCTCTGTGCTCTGAAGTGCATGTGTTTGATCTCAGAGGTGGAAAAAGAATGCCATCAAGGGGGGGTTGGCATCAAGAATGCTAATCCTATGCTCAAACTACAAAAGAAAAGGGCTCTAAGCCTAAATGTCACAATACATACTTTGTAAGCTATGATAAGGGGGTTTATACTATATGCATGTTTTAAAACTATGGAGATGAGGGTTTAAAACTTTGGTTGTAATCATTTACACTTTATACCATCATGGAGGGTTTATGATATTGCATACATAAGCAAATAGAACTATAGCATATAACATTGGTATCTTATGGAAGGGTTTAATGAAATTGATGGAAATAGTTTGAAGACAAACTATAGGCTTGTGGGTTTTGATTTGAATGAAGGTGGCGACCAGGTTAGCGCATTGAATGCTCCTTGTTCTGTGCAGGTTGCATGCCTTATGAATTTTCTAGGATTTTGATGATCATTCATTTGGTCCTTTGTTTGGTTTTGGAGGGAGATCTCATGCTCCAGATGGGAGTTGTGCATACCATACAGGGCTCTAAATTTTGTTCATGAAAAGGTTTCACATGTCTGCTAAGATCAGTATGGTTCTACTCTTTAACCCTTTGTTTGGATTTATCGTTGTTGCATACTTCTAATAAATTCTTTGGTTTCGTTGTTTTGTAGGTATAGGTAGCATGGGTACTCTGATTTAAAAGGAAGAGCTTGGGTTTTGATTGCACAACCATTCCGGGTAAGCCCCACGTATAACAAAAGGTCTTGTACCCAATGTTGAACTTTCTATGCTATTATATAGTTTCGATTGTGGGTCTAGGAAATGTTGGTTTGTGGCGCTTAAGCTATTCGATGTTTGGTTTGGGTTTTGGGGTTTTTTAAAATCGTTTGGGCATTTATAATGTGACTGTGTAAATGCCTTTTGTATGGCTCTGTAATGTAATATGTGATGTTTAAACTTTTATAGAGACTTGACTATACGTCTTTGGTTTACCATTAGCTCTGTAATGGATTGTTTTGGGTTTAAATTAAATCCTACGGGGTTCCTTTGTTTTATTATGGCTCTGTAAATTGAATGCGTTTATAATGCTAATAGTGCCATTGCTCTGCAATGGCACTTATGATGTCATTGTTGCGATATTTGATATGAATTGTGGAAATGTGGTTGAGTTGATTCGTTGATTTATGAGGACGTAGCTCTGTCGATTTAAATGATTTGTTTTTCATGAAAGAGCCTAGCTCTGTCCGTAATTTTAGATGTGGCGAATTATTTAATTTATGAGAAGCTATAATGGCTAAGCCCCGCATAAATAATGCAGTTTGTGTAAATGTGTTTAATAATTTAGTTTTCGCTTGCGGGATTAGATACTGGGTTTGTATGGTTTGGTTTATTTTAAAAGCTCCCAGCTGAGTTCTATGCGATTTGAAACCGGGTCAAATTCTTGGCTGAGTTTAATTATTTAATGTTTTTGTAGCTTATTTTAAGACGTTGTGAATATATAAGCCGAGGTTTAATAGATTCAACCTTGGGTCGCGTGGATAGTTGACTGTGATAACGGTTTTAACCTTTGTTTCGTTAATATGTTTTGTGTGGTGATTATCTTTTTATTCTCTTACTTCCATCAACACATCAACACGATGCGTATGAGAATGGAACTCTATTTTACAATTTTGTTTGTTACTGTAACTTATTTAGACATGTTTGTATTTATAGATTTGGTTTGGAAAGAAAGGCATCCTGCCAATCTGTAACAAGATTTAATTTACTGTCAGAGGTATAATGTTTATAAGTTTTGTGTATTTAGATGTTTTGTGTTTCGATGGCAAAAGGAATATGCCAGAAATTCGTTAGGTTATAGTTTTGATTTTTGGTTTAGAAGGGATTCGATCCCTGGTCTGAATGTTTATAATTACGTTCGTAATTTTTTAGTTTAATTTTTATGTTTAAAGTTTGTGCAGAGTTTAAATAATTATTAGCTTAAGAACCAAAATGAGTTTTGTTTATCATTTAGGTTTAATTAGTTGGTTTTGGTAATCTCTCGTTTATTTTAAAATGTGACCTAGGCTGCAACTTAGTTTGTATTTTTAACTAGTATCTAGGGTTTGAATCTACTTTACAAAATCTAACATAAACTTCTGAACTAATTACATGTAAATCTAATAACTGTTTAACCCTAGATTTCTATCTAAGAATTTAAAGGTCAAGTTTCACTTTAAATAATGAAATATCCTGAATCATATAAACATCTGGAAAATAAAGGTTGCATATATTTAATCCAGAGCATAAATATTATAAGTATAACTTGGAAACATAATTAACATACCGGGAGAAGTAGAAGCCTCATACCTGCAACTTTTCAGCTTGTTTTAATGGCTATGAACCCTGCACACTTAAACCCGTAGAATTAATAAAACCCTAATTACTTCTGACTTGTAGATCTGTTTTAATCGGATAACCTTGGAACTACCACGCTCCTTACAACCATGACCCAAAATCGTTTCTAGTTCTAATCCAGACCCCCCATGAGTTGGCCCCAACATGCAAGTAGTCTATAACTCCTAAAAGTGAGCCTTCTCTTATTTGGAATATCAGGCTCTATATAATATTTCTTTTCTTTTGGAATGCTCTCCAAAAATGATTAGGAATAATGTTTATCTTAGATCAGATCCCCTAAGCCTTCTCTTGGTTTGGGTCTTTATAGACATTCTATAGGAAAGGGCAGTTGTTTTAAAACTCCAGTTAGATCAAGAATCCATTATTTTCTTGAAAAATAATCTTTAATTGATTTATGTGGATTTCATAATTATTTTAACTTAGGAACTTTTTACTAATTCCTAATTTGAATTTTAGGATTGAATATTTATTTAATCATTTTAGTAAATAATAAATACATAGACTCCTTTATTATTATTTTTAGTTATCTTTATTTTATTTTATATATACTATATATAATTATTCTTTTATTCATAATATATATAAACTATATATATTATCATTAATATTTATTTGTGCATCATATAACATGATCTCATTTACATGATGCTTTCATTAGCTTATACTATTTCTTCTATTAAGGCCTTAGGTAGGGTTGGTCAACTAAGTTAGGCAGCTCTAGATCCTCCTTCCATGTTGGATTACCTCGTGTATCGTGGTAGTTCCTCAGTACTTGATGAAAAGTTGATTTGAAATTTCATTTAATCAACTCAAAATAAGTAAGATAAGGGTCGGTGCTTTTTTGAGTCGTTCTCACTCAACACAATTAATTTCAGTAATTCCTAGTGCTATTCAGATCCCAAGCTCAATGCTAAATAATTGGGAGTTACACTTTAGTGCAATTCCAGAGCCTCTTGCTCAACACTAATGCTAGGGTATACTTGTATAATACACCTAGGGATACAATGGCCAAGGATCCGATGTTCCAGAGATTATGCTCAACATCAATTTGGAATGCTCTAGAGCTTATGCCCAACACTTCCAATCTTATAACTCATGTGTTCCAGAGCTTATGCTCAACAGAAAATCTCATAAACGATGTGCTCCAGAGATTACGCTCGACACAATATTTCATAACTCATGTGTTCCAGAGCTTGTGCTCAACACAAAATCTCATCACTTATGTGTTTCCGCGTTAACGCACAACACATTATAGAACTCAATCATGCATTCAGTCTTCTACACATTTCATCACAATAATAATCTCGACATATGCATTAAGGTAAATCACATAATACATCCCATACATCATACTATGATAATAATCTTTGTCCATCATGGTCCATGCCCAACATATACAATCGCATACATGATAATAAAAACATATGCATTGGCTTACACCAAATATATCTAACTAATCAACATGACTCGTGTGTAGTGGGGCCTTACATCCAATATACAAACATAAACATCAAAGTAACTCATGTGCAATGGGACTCATGCCCATTATAGTTAAGGTCAAAATTCGGGATATTACACAATGCCCTATCACTAGGGTTCTTAGAGTAAGTATGCCCCACACTTCCCATTCAAAATAAAATTATTGTCTTTGAATATAAGGTATGAGATATCACTAGGGTTTTTAGAGAAAGTATTCCCCATACTTCCCATTCAAAATAAAAGTATTGTCTTTGAATATAAGGTCTAGGAAGCCAAAATAAAAAACATGTCAATTAGGCTACTGATAGAGGTTGAGAATCTTGAAATTGTATTGCATCAAAAGACAATGGAGAGTAGAGATACCTCAATGGGTGAATTAAAAGGATTTCTTATAGGCTAGGAATTTTTAGCATTAGATTCAATCGTTTATCTAGAGGTATTATAATTAGTTTTATAATTATTTTGTCACATTATCTGTAACTAGTTTCTCACCTATAACTATAGTGAACTTGTATGGACCATATGAATACAAACAACCTTTATGGGAGAACATTTTTGCAATGCAATGTATCCATGATAATAAGATGATCATGGGAGGGGATTTAAATTTCATTTTAAATATGAGGGGAGTTTGGGGTTTACTAATGAGATAAACAAACTTGCTGATTTTTTCAGTTATCAAATTGAGAATATTGGTTTTGTTGATGTTGAACCTATCTCCTTGGGTCCCTCATGGAGGAATAACATGGTAAGTAATGAAGGTGTTTCAAACATAATTATAGTTTTGGTCTTAAATGTTGTTCTACAAGGGGTGGACATATATAAGTCCTAGATTGGTCCAAATAGGTGCTTTGATCATAATTCTATGATTCTAGAACTTAAGAATTGTAATCCTAAGCTTGGTGCATCCTATAAATTTATTCCTAGATGAAGGTTTTCAATAAATAATTAAGGGGTGTGGAAATCCAATGATACACAATGAGGGACTTATGCAAGTGACTTAGGACAAATTGTAGTCTCACTCGGGTCTATAAAAGAGAAAGTGGTTTTTTAGGCAAGGGAAAGATATAGGAACAAAGATAAATTGCTTCAAGAGATAAAATTAGAAATATTGGAAATATTCTTAGGCAATGTGACATGTGTATTTAATGAAGAGGATATATTGAGAATATAAAAAAATGGAGACATAGAAAATGAAGATGCTAAGTGATAGAGAGATTCATTGGTGGATAAAAAGTAGGGCTATATGGTTGGAATTACATGATCATAATATTATTTTTTTCACAAATATGCAAATAATAAGAAGAGTGTTGAGGCTATTTGGGAAATGATGAACGAGGAAGGCGCTCTAGTGTTATCAACCCAAATGGCACTTCTCCGTTCGAGTGCTGACACTTCATATGTTGGTACACAAAAGGACACTATAGGATTGAAGGTTTCCTAAACACTATAGATGGGCATGACATGAGATGCATTTATCCTCCAACCAGCTTGCCATTTTATCTTTCTATATGTTGATTGTTGTACGCGACTATCTCCACTGAAACTCGCATACATACGATACTATGTTCATTGAAAACCCGCGTACTGTACGTGACTATTCTCATTGCAACCCGCATACAGATCTGTACGCGGGTTTCCCTTAAATCAACTCGCGTGTCATACGTGGGTTGCCAGTATCAATAGTCGCATACACATCCATTCGACCTTAAAAATAATAAAACATGATTAATGGAGATTAGTTGAGCCCTAAACATTAACCATCTCAATTGTCTCAATGTCCTCAACCTTTGAAACTGCTATATTTCCCAAAGTATAAATAGAGGCCTTGGGGAGGGCATTAATCAATCAATCTTGGAGAGCAAAGTTATGATGGTGGTATATCTTCAGAGGTCTTTGGAGCAGCAGAACTCAGAGTCCTTTGGTTGCAGAGGATTCCTTGTTTCAGGCGTTGGGTTGTACACTTATCTCGTTCACTATTGTTAATAAAGAGAATTCTTCTTCCAACTTTGTGTTGAGTCTCTTTCATGTATCAGGGTTGATAAATATATTTGATTAAGCATTATATATGTTATTTATCTAACCTTTCATATATACATGTATAAGTTTGTACTTGGAGAATTCGCTCTTTGCAAGTGAAGGAGGTGCATCCCTGAAAGCTTTGGGGAGAAGCAGAGCGGGAGAAGACAAAGCTTGGATCAACCGTCGATAATCGAGTGAGTCTAATATATCTTCCTATTTCCTTTCTGTACTTTAAAGCTGATTGTTTGCAATTTTAGATGTACGTCAGTAACCCCAAACCCTAGGTTATAAGGGTGTTTATTCCTGAACAACAGAACTGGTGCCTCCATTGGGGAGCCCAGACTGCTGTGGGTTATATTCTGTAGATCAGTGCCCAGTCTTTGCCTTGATTTAGTGTGTGGTGTCTTGTCTTGGTTCATACTTAGAGTGGTGTTTGAAGACCTTTAAAAATTTTCTTTTTATTTAAAAATTTTACACCTGTACGCGGGTTTCTCTTGCACACAGTCGCGTACAGAGGTCGGCATACACGGGTTTCTCTGTAGCACAGTCACGTACAATACGCAAGTTTCTCTATAACATAGTCACGTGCAGTATGCAGGTTGCCCTTGCACACAATCATGTACAATCCTGAGCATTAAAATTTTTGGGTTAGGGTTTGCTTGTCCCTGTCCTTCTATAAATTTTGTTTGCTACTATAGCCTTCTTTATGAGCATTGCACTGTGAGTTTGATGGCCTTGTTAGCCATACCTTGTGCTCTCTTGTAAATCCCTTGAGTTATTATTGTTTGGATTATCTTTCTGTTAGCAACTTGAAGTGGATCCGCCTGTTGGGTTATAGGTTCAAGTGTTGGTTGTCTGAATCAGTGATCGGGGTTCTAGACACCGTATTTTCCTTACTATTTTCAGATAGTGTTGGTTTGCCACTTGCCTTTGTTTGATCTCAGTGATTTCTATTCATTGTGTCCACCCAAGATAGGGTTCCAAGTCTTCCTTAGGTGGTTGATCTTTGGTTTTATGAGTCTGGTTTAATTCATTTTGCTTATTTTATACAGTTAGTTTATTCAAGAATACTCAAGTATTGTGCATTTAGGTGCATAGTAGTCTTTGAGCAATTTGAAAAGTGAAAAGAAAATATTAGAAAATTTTGCATTTGCTTTGCATATAGTAGTTTTGTTTTCAGTTTTTAAATATAGTCTCAAAAATTACAAAATTTTTGTCTTAGTTTTCTCTTTATTCATGGCATTTTCATCAGTTTACATTTACAAAAAAGAAAAGAAAGAGAAGCTTGTTTTTAAGTAGTGATAATTTGCTTTGAAAGTATACACCAATTGTTTTTTACATTTCTTATCAAGTCAAAAACATCATAGTCTTTCACTCCACTTGCTTTCTGAGTAAAAAATAGCCCTTAAAATAAACACAATAATTAAAATTTATTAGTAATTTTTGTTTTTTAGGGCCATACACCTACTAGCTTAGGCTAGACTTGTGGGATAGGAAGTGCAAACTCCCCATAAGTATTTAAATTCAGACATAGTGGACCAATCGATAGGTAAATCCTTCTCTTTATCGATAGTATCTAGGAAGCTCCTCTCAAACAGGAGTCAAGCACGAGGCCGCGTGGAGGCATTGGACCGAGGAGATAACCCTCTGATTCCTTGTTGAAACGTTAATCAAGATTTTTATGCATCTGGGGATTCTGTCCTAGACATAGTTTCGAGCTCAGCTACCCTGTCCATGCATACAAATCAGGCTTGCGACTATCCCCCCAGACTGTTGGTATAGTTAAGGTAGCCTCTAGTCTCTTGACATCTAGGGTTCATGAATAGGTAAATCGAAAGGCTATTTCTGGTTCACCTTGGGCAGGCTTGGAAGGTAACCCTTGTTGAAAGTGTAGGAGGGCGGTGGGTGATTCCTCCGCTTGTGCCTAAGAACCTCTTCAAGGACGCCAAGCAATTGTCTTTCAGCTTTCTTTGGGAAAGCATATCTTTTACCCTTGCTGACTGTTGAGACTTTAGGATTTTTCGTAGTGATTTCTTTGTGGTTTGTCTGTGTTTAGCCGACCTTAGGGTTTGAATTGTCAAATTTACAATCATGGAGGACCAACCTATCAGAAGGCCACGAAGGTTGCAAAACCTTCCTCCTCTGATCACATTGGAACCTACACCTCCCCCTCAAAGGCAGAGATTGGACACGGACGGTTTATTTGAACCGATAGGAGTTAGCGAAGTTCTGGGTGAACCAGAACTTAGGGAAAACCATCTTAATTTGAACACAGTTGAGATAGAAGACTTGCAGGTTGACGAGTTTGCAAGGAATTTTAATACACCTCTGAATGATTTAAATGATCCTATGATCGTTCGGGTTCGTCCTTTTGATCCACCCATTATTGGTGTCCCTGTGGGCAGAAAAATGTCTAGTGCAGGAGAGAGTTCTTTCATTTTCACCTCAGCCATCCCGGCTGAAGGGGTGATACCTCCCCCGATAAGTACCCCTAGATCAAGCATACCTACTACGCCCTTAACTCCAGCGAGCCGAGTGGTTCAACCGTCGGTTCCCACAAGCCTAGCAGGTGCTTCTGGTGGTATGGTCACTGGGATTCCTAGTGTACCTACAGTTCTAACCTCTTTCACACATGCTGCCCAGAGTGGTCCTATAGGGTCCTCGGCTTCTGTCCAAGGATTTCCTTGGAATGGGGGGCATATACCCCCATCCACTCCATATGTAGGCCCACCACCCTCTTATGTAGGAGTGTAGTTTGGAAACAGTAACCCTTATGGTCAAGGTTTCCAAACCCCGATCTCCACTCTATTCACAAGCTCTCCCTTTTCGCTTTTTAGCGGAGGGATACCCGCTCCTGTATTACAAACCCCAGTTTCAACTGGGGCATCCAGAACCTCTTATACTGCACCTTATACCAACAATCCTGTGGCTTACAGATGGAATCTGTTTCAAAGTAAGCCATTCACTTCACAATCGGCGGCAGGGGGCAACCCCACCTTTACATATGGGAATTTGGGGGCAAGTCCCTCTAATCCCCATACTGGCACTTTTAGTGCTCCGGTTCGACCTAAGCTTCCTTTCCTGGCAACGTTAAACTTGCCAAATTTGTCTAAACTGATGAACGACCCGGTGAGGCATGATCCCTCCTGGCCACTTGTCCCCATCAAATTGCCCTCGGACATCCCAAAATTCGAAGGCAAAGTTGGTGAAGATCTTGGGGCTTATGCCACTACTTTTCATTTATGGTGCTCTTCCAACTCATTGAATGAAGATTCAGTTAGGTTGAGGTTGTTCCAAAGAACATTGATGAGTACTGCAGCAAAATGGTACATTGAGTTGCCTTCTGCTGTGTTTAGTAGTCTTTGGGACTTGGCTAACACATTCCTTAGCCACTTTCAACTTCCTAACTGATATGATTTCAGAATGGACTTGTTGTCTACCTTCTGACAAAACAAGGCCACCCACATCTCGGATCACATCCAAGAGTGGAGGAGGCGGAAGAGCCTCATTAAAGCCACTATTCCTCCTGAGTTCTTACTAGAATGGTTCATTAAATCATTATTGCCTTATATATTTAAGGACGTATCTACTTCAGGAGTGACGAGTGAGGAAGAAGCTATCCTCAGGGCCTAGCAATTAGATTTGATTTACTCTCAGTCTGGAATCTTGTATGAGATTATCCCTAAGGTACTGAGGCCAACACATGATGCAGAGAAACCTAAGCCTGGACCCGATGGTGTGGTTGGGTCCATTAATTCTCACACTATAGAATCTTTGGCCAAACAACTCCATCAGTTGTCCATTAAAAATTCTACGACGGAGGCAGAAACTGCTGCCCCCTCACCCCAAAATGCAAATGTTTTTGCACGGACCTCTCAGAAGGGCAATCACCAGCCTGGTGGGAAAAAGAAGAGAGGAAAGAAAGGGGAGGGAAATCAAAACAAGCAGAAACTCACAAATAATGCTGATGGGGGCAAGAAAGAAAAGAAAAAGGTTAAATTCCCATGTAAGTTGTGCCACGAGGATCACCTCACCCATCTTTGTCCCCTTATGGAACAAGCCCAGAAGCTGTTAAAATCTCAAAAACCCTGTTGTCCTAAAGGATCCATTTCCCCAAGGGCAGAATTCTGCTTCAGCTTCGAATGCAGCAGGGGCACCCCAAATACCCCTGACCCCAATTATATCAACATGGTTTGATCTTCAACTTTTCTATAGACCAGGAATAAGAACTATGAAAAAGAGACCTCTGAGAAGGGTAAGTCTATAGGTGAAACTTCTAACCCTCTCACGATTGAGAAACCTACTAAAACTATGCCCAAGATACCAAAAGGTGTCTTTAAGAAGACCTTGCATAATCCTAATGCTAGGACTGCATCCAACTACTCTGTGGTTGAAGTCTTAGCCCAGACACCTTGTACAATGTCGGCTTTAGAGGTGTTACAGAGTTGTCCCGCCCAGCGGGATGCACTCTTAGCAGCCTTAGGTAGTATGGATTCATTGAGTCTCATGGCGAAATTTCACTTGTCTGATGTCAAAATTCGCCTACCTTACCATGTAGCCTTATCAATAGATGTTATCCATGGTGGAAAGACCATTGGAAGGGCAGTTGTTGACGAGGGTGCTTCTACATGTGTTATGTCCTTGTCATGTTGGAAAGCTCTTGGATCCCCAGAACTGGTCCCGTCAAACACCCTGCTTAATGCTTTCGACGGAAGGTCATTTCGTCTGCATGGTATCCTACCGACTTTTGAAATTAAGCTGGCAAGGAAAACGACGTCTATTGAGGTAGAGGTGATTGATGTACCTTTGGACTATAATTTGCTTTTGGGAAGAAGCTGGACTTATGCCATGTCTGCTATTGCATCGGTCGTCTTTCGGGTGGTAGTGTTTCCACACAAAGGGAAGTTGGTTACTGTTGACCAACTCGATTTTACTCGAAAAGGCCGCATGGAGTCTAATGATTCCGCTGTGCCATTGGTTGATCAGGTCAAACCTACTGCACAGAGCTTAGGGGCTGGAATGTATGCATCACTGATGGGCACATTCGATCTTCCAGCTCCTATTAATTATATAGGTTCTACTAGTGTGGGAAAGTCCATTGCTATGGTTGTTGATAGGACTGATCCTTGGGTTCTCCCTACCCACCATGAACCTAAAGTGCCCCTATTGGCAGTGGAAGTAGCTTATCAAGCTATCACACAAACCACTGTTGATCCCATTCTGGTTCCACTTTCAGTCTCAGAGGAATTGGAAGAAGTCTATCTGCCTGCTTGGGCAGAAAACTCTTTGCATTCGATGGATTGTTTAGATATGGTTTTACCTTCTGATGAAGCCATTCTGGAATCCATGTGCGGATGAGATAAGATCTGTGAATATCTTCATCATCGATCCTATTTTCTTCTAGAGCTAAGCAGGATAGAGAATCAAGAGTTTCAGGTGAGACTGACAGATGATGTTGATACGTTCGTTAATCCCTTACCTAGGGAAGGAATGTTTGCTGAGAGGAATATGGAAAATATTTTTGCTACCATACCTATCAACATCTCTGTAAATCCTGACGTTGTGGAAAATATACATATCGGCGCAAACTACTCTCCTGAGGAGATTGCCATTTATACCGCCTTGTTTAAGGAATTCCGAGACGTTTTTGCCTGGTCATATGAGGAGATGCTAGGCATTGATCCATTTATAGTCGAGCATGAGATTCGAACATACCTTGACGCTAAACCTGTTCGATAAAAGTTGAGACTTGTTAACCCGCATAAAGCGGCGGCAGTGAAGGCTGAAGTGGAAAAACTGCTGAAAGCCAGTTTTATTTTTCCAATAGCTTTGACGGAATGGGTATCCAACCCTGTTCCTATTGATAAGAAGCAAGGGACCATATGCGTATCTACTGACTTCAGAGATTTAAACAAATCCTGTCCTAAGGACAGCTATCCCACACAATTTACAGACCAAATTATTGATGCTTGCGCGAGAAGTGAAGTTTTTTCGTTTATGGATGGTTTCTCTGGATATAATCAAATTCAAATAAAACCAGAAGACCAACATAAAAATGCTTTCATTTGTCCTTGGGGTACCTTCGCGTACAAAAAAATTCCCTTTGGATTGAAAAATGTTGGGGCAACCTTTCAACGGGTAATGAATTTTTCCTTCCATGATATCAAAGTCATTATCGAGCCCTACCTTGATGATCTTCCTGCACATTCTCGTAAGAGGATTGACCATCCAGATCACTTGCGTTTGATATTTGAACGATGCAGATACTATAAAATTCACTTGAATCCCCACAACTGTGTATTCTGTGTCGAGTTAGGGAGACTGCTCAGATTCATTGTTTCTAATAGAGGCATTCAGGTGGATCTGTTAAAAGTTGAGGCCATTGCAAATCTTCCTCCTCCTCGTTCTATCAGGAAACTTCAGATCCTACAGGGAAAGTCCAATTTTCTTTGACATTTCATTGTAAACTATGCCAAGATTACTAAAGGTTTCATGCACCTGCTAAAATAGGACACCCCATTTGTATGGGATGAAACTGCACAACTCACATTCAAGGCATTGAAAAAAGCTTTGTTGTCGGCACCATTGTTGCATCCGCTAGATTACTCTAGGGATTTTAGATTGAATCTAGCCGCGTCTGAGTTGACCATAGGGGTAGTCCTAGTCCAGGAGGATGATAGGCTCCAAGAGCATGTCATTTACTATCTTAGTCATGCTTTAGCTGGACCTGAACTAAGGTACTCCCACGTCGAGAAATTGGCCTTAGCAGTTGTTTATGCTGTTCAGAGGTTATGTCACTACATCTTACTAAGGACTACAACGGTTGTGGCAGATGTTAATCCTTTTCAATATGTTTTGTCTCGACGGATAGTTGGAGGCAAATTCAACAAATGGATAGTCATTCTCCAAGAGTTTGAATTGGATTTTCAGTCCGCCAAATCCAAAAAATCCTTAGTTTTTGCTGAACTTATTGCAGAATTTCCAGTAGGCGAAGATGTAGCCATTGAAGAAGACTCATTCCCAAATGAGCACATATTTTTTATTTCCATCTCTAATCCCTGGTACGGAGATATACTTGTCTATCTCCAGAATTTGAAGTATCCTGCAGCTTTCTCGCGGGAAGAACAACGTAAACTACGCCTACATGCTAAGAACTACCTCATCATAGGAGATATTTATATCGTAGGGGGGTAGATTCTGTTTTGCGTCGATGTCTTACCCGCGAGGAAGCGGAGATTGTCCTGAATGATGCCCATAGTGGAGCATGTGGGGGTCATTTATTTGGGTTAGCAATGGCCCAAAAGATATTACGTGTCGATTATTTCTAGCCTAAGATCTTTAAGGATTGTGTGGAAGCCGTGAAACGCTGTCATCCTTGTCAACTTTAGACCAGGAATATGTGGTCACATCCCACTCCGTTATTTCCCGTTATCTCGGTGGGACCCTTCATGAAGTGGGGGATTGACTACATGATGTGTAACACAACCTCGGTTGGGAGGCACAAATATATCATTGTCGCCGTGGATTATTTTACAAAATGGGCGGAGGCAATCCCCACCTTTAGAGTTGACAGGGAAACAGCAGATTTTTTCGTGTTCAATCAAATTATAGCATGATTTGGTATACCCAAGGTGATTGTCATTGACCATAGCAGTTATTTTCAAAATAGCATGATGACGGAACTGACCACTATGCTAGGATTTAGACAGGAACATTCATCCTCATTCTATCCTCAAGCCGATGGCCAGGTCGAAGCTGTTAATAAAACTTTGAAAACTATCCTCAAACATACTATTAATGCAACCCGTTCAAACTAGCATATCATGCTGTACCCTTCTCTTTGGGCGTATCGAACCAATGTAAAAAATGCTACGGGTTTCTCCCCCTTCCAACTCGTCCATGGAGTGGAAGCTATTACCTCGATTGAATGTGAAATCCCGTCTTTGAAAATTGTTATTCATGTGTTACCGGATACAAATGAGCTTGAAGAACATTTATTACATTTAGAACACCTTAATGAACAACGTAGAGATGCGCTGACAGCAAACCAAGCTCATAAAAATAGGGCCAAAAGCCAATATGATAAATCGGTCAAGCCTCTAATTTTCTCTGAGGGAGAACTTGTTTTGCTCTGGGACCAAGACAAGGAACCCTTGGGGGCAGGAAAGTTCAGGTCTATGTGGTTAGGACCTTATATCGTGTCGAAAGTATTAAAGAAAGGCGCATATGAATTGATAGATTTCGATGGGAATAAGCTGGCTAAGCCTAGAAATGGGCTCTACCTGAAAAAGTACTATGCTTAGGCTTAGCATTTTTTCTTGTATTTTATTGTATGTATTTTTATGTACATTAGTTTGTTGGTTTGTGTTTTTTATACCATCTGCTGGTTGTTTCAGATGTCTTTCGAGAGGTTCATAGGTTTCGCTGATGGTGCCAGTCGCCACACTTGTAATTTAGCTTCGGCTGCATGGGTCATTTATTCACCCTTAGGACATCTAGTTGCCTCAGGAGGAGCTTTCTTAGGTCCTGCTTCCAATAATGTGGCTGAATATAGGGCCATCATTAAGCTTCTATGGGATGCTTTGTCATATGGTATCACTCAGCTGGAAGTCCTACTGGACTCTCAACTGGTGGTTTCCCAGCTCAATCGGGCTTACCAGGTGCGGAACCCTATTCTATTACGTCAGTTTATGCAAGTTAGGTTATTGGAAATAAATTTTGAGTTCATTACATTCAATCATATTCCAAGGAATCAAAATTCATTAACTGATGCATACGCTAATTACATCTTGGATTGGCATTTAGCACATTTTTCATAAAAATATATAGCAAACACATAAAAAACAACTGTAAATAAACCAACAAAATATATATATATATGTGAATATCTGTCCATAGATAGGTCGAGTCTCTGATCCTCAAATCCAGTCATAACTGTATAATATACAAAAAATATACAAAATATGGATCAAAGTCCATCAAATGCCCTAGATCTAAGCTGGACTACCTTGGTCACTTAGACCACCCTGGTCCCCCCGGTCACCCTATACTCTGGCTTCTTTAGCCTCTTCAGCTTCAGCAGCCTCAACAACATCTATGTATACTAATACTGTTGTGGCTACTTGCCTCAAAAGGCGTATCCAAACAGGTGGTACACCAACCACGAACTCTTGCATGATGGCTAGGATGTGCTCAATCCGTAAGGTGGGTACTCTCTGGGTAAGCTTGGCCAACTTCCCCTCCAGAACCATAATCAACCCCTGGTCTTCTCCCAAGACAGGACGCACATACATGCGTGGATGCCCTTCAGGGCAGACCGGTCCAATATCTGCATTTTAACATTTTAATAGGATTAGAACTCTTATACATATGTATATATCTCTATATGTTAAAATTCATGAAAATTTTAAAATTTGAAAATAAAAAATTACCTAACTCTCCCCATCCTCGTCCTGGAGGGAGTACGAGGTCTGCATCACCCCAGAAATCCATTCCAGCATATGGAAACTGCTCCAAAGCTGGTAATTGATGCTCCCACCAAAAGTAGAAGTCATCATCATGGACACTCTGCACTGAGCCACCACCTCCCTGGCGGAGGAAGATATCTCCCCATCTACTCAGCCTAGGCTAACGAGGAGAATGAACTGGCAAGGGTACTGCAGGGCTCAATCTCGACACTCTCTCAAAGAAGAAGGCTACCAGTATGCTAGAATATCCAAAATTCTTCCTCCTTCCTCTCTTGCAGTCAGAGAGCCGTTTTCTTATAATCAGGATCACTCCCGAGCACCAGTCATATAGGGCCCCCTGCATACAATCCACTACTAGTCTCATCTGGTTCCGTGTCACAAGATGAAGAGAAGACGATCCCACAACCCTCACTATGGTACTTGTCAATACCTGTGGAGGAAGGTCACGTATGTGTACAATGGGGTTGCAACTACCCCTCTTTTGTGTGCCTAGTGCGCAGTATACATCAATATAGTTTTGGACACTTAGAGGATCACCGCCTTTGTCGGTGCCTTCTAAGTTTACCAGAGCTCCCCGTCATGATAGACCCACAATGAAATAGATATCCTCTGAAGTAATCTCCAAGGACTCACCTTGAAGGTCAAACATGCCCAAGTCATGATCCCAATAATTTATCAGGAACTCTAAGAGGCGGACATTGGCCCGCATAGGTGAGGTACAGAAAAACTTTAACAACCCACTTGAATGTAAAACATTCATGGTGGGGGCATCTTGGAGTGCTTCTTGATCCATATCTTCATGTTCACGTTCCCTCCACTCAAGCACCGTCTTCAAACCTAGTAAACAAGCATTTTCAAACTTTCAGTTTCATGTAAAATTTCAAAATTTTGACCCTATATGCTTCTTATTCACCTCACGCAGCGTGCGTGATTGTCTATTAAGGCATGTCGCGTACTGTACACGACTGTCCTTGGGGCAACCCACGTACAGAACACGTGTACGCGAGTTTCAATATAACAAACCCACGTACACAGTGTTGCTTGGTTGAGGGCGCTTAAAAACATAAAATTAGGGCCTAATTTTGATAAATGCTTGGATCAAATTGAAGAGCATGGAGTGTAGTATTACCTGACGCTTGCGGATTTGGAATTGGTCCACTGGATTATCCACACCAAGCAATTGAAGGTAGAGGTGAAAACTTGTCTTTTATGGATAAAAATTCAAATGGTGGGTTTTATTTATGTTTTTGAATTATTTATAGAAATTTTATTTCTTAAAGTGGGTTTTTTCCCTATAGTTCACAATTTCTAAAACTAATACCACATCTTTTTGCCTTGTAAGAGGTTTTTCATCATTTTAAGGTGTTTTTGCTCATATAGGATGGTTTTTTATCGTTTCACATGCATTCTTCATTTTTATCTATTCCATCTTAAACCTAGCAATTAACATTCTGACCATGGACTATGGTATTTTAACCATTAGCTCCTTGTCTTTACCATTGTTCTTCCGTGGATAGGGCCTTCCTCTCATGATTATCCCCATTTAGAACCTATTTTGTCTTTCGATAACTCATGCTGCAGCTGTCTTAGGTACAAGGGAATCTTTTTAGCTATTTTTCACGCCAAATTGAGCCTCATTTTGGTCTCTTTTTACAAGCTATCCCTTTATAGGACTCCCCGCCCTTATGGAGTTTCTTTAGGCCTAGGTCTGACTCCTTAAAAATAGACTTGACTGCCGAGTTAACTTGTCCGTTCAAGCTCATTAAGAATACGTGAATGGGCTTCCACATTGGTGGTAGGTTATCTCTTTCTCAGACCATGTGGAATAATACAAGAAAGGATCAGTCTCTTTTCTACGGAATTGAGAAGAGTATTCTCAGGTACAGGTTTATCACTTTTCCGTACCTGAGGGACTAAATTTACGGAAAAGGAACACCCGGTTTGAGCTCAGTTTTCTCTGGACCTAAACATGAAAAAGATTATGAGTGTACTTTATGTCTTTGTCATGCTCGAGAAACACTAAAGAACAAAGCATCGAGTTTATTGTTGTAAGCCCCATTTCTCGTACTCAAATGGATCTTTCCGAGTGATATTGATTTCCTTCACACTCGTAAAACTCAAGCTATATGCTGCTCTTGAAGGAGTGTTGGATAGGTGGTAATTTAACCTTTTTTGGACTTCCCTGACTAAGTACGAAAAAGGTTCACCTTTTCTTCTATGGAAGTTAAGAGAGTTCTTCTGTGGTATGTTTTATACTTTTCCGGCCTCAGGAGACTAAATTGGATGAAAAAGGACCCCCTTGGAGTCTTCTTTGGAATTTTCAGACTCTCTAAATATGAAAATACCAGGTGAGCATGTACTAGTTCGGGCTCATAAAATCCACAAATCAGTGACACTATCAAGCATTATTCCCTCTTCTCTTCAAGCTTGTCAAAAAATGAAGAGAGATCTGAGTTGACTTTCCTAGACTCATTAAAATTTAACAGGGAAGTTAAGGAAGAAGTTTTATTTTGGTTTTCAGTTAGTGGCAGCATGTCATCCTTGAACAAAACACCCTCTGTTTTTTTCAATACTCATGTCTCAGTGTTCACTTTCAGTTCAGCTATTACTTTGAGTTTCTTACTCCTCCTCTTGTCAGTTCTACCTGGGGAATCTGATCATGTCTCCTGCATGACAGATAAGTCTAGTTGTTCTATCTGTAAAGTTAAAAAGCTGCCTTGGGTCATCTCTGTGTCATCCTCACTATTCAAGGACATAACCCTATGTCTGATCTATATCCTGATTCCATCATTGTCATGTCTGTTATTACTTGTGTCTCCCTTCCTTTACCCAGTTCCTAGTCACTCTTGTGATCCGTTGGAGGATCTATTGCCTTCCTCATCACAGTATGGTTCCGCATCAGCACTTACTGATGACAAAGACCTAGAGTTTTGATGATTGTACCTCAAGATTCACTCTCATTATTGGTGAATTCCTTTGCTTCAGTTGTCGATTATCACCTATTGATTGACAATCTGTTGAATACGCTCCATGTTCGACTTCAATAACATCTATTCACATGGATTGGATTGCACTGGTTCTTTGGGATTGTTTATGAAGACCATAGTTTCCTATCTATGGACTAAGTTGCGCAAGACTATGTTGTACCTATTTACATAGCTTGTAGATCTTTGAAGACTCATCATTATTGTATATTGTGTTTATTCCTGAACAACATCTAGTAATAAACTTCCAAGGTTGAATGAAATGGGTTTAATCATTTTGAAACTATTTATAAAGAGTAATAGGGGATACATATTGTAGAGATTGTAAAAGTAATTTCTTCTTTTCCAAGGATTTGTTTCTCAACAGGATAATCAATTCTTGTATGAGGAGGAAAAAAAGGATGAACTATTGGCTGCTATCCTCTTTTTACAAAGATAAGTTAGTTTAGGTGGGTGTTGTTGAGCTCTTACTGGGTTTCTTTGATATCACAACCCATGGGTGAGGATTTTTTCTGAGTGCTTGAAGAAGTACAAATTTCACAATTCCACTTTCATTGCTCTTATTCCTAAAGTTGATCAACTTTACTCTTATGATGTTTTCAAACCTATAACTTTGTGTAAATGTGTTTACAATAAATTATATTAAAAGTGTTGGATGTAAGATTGAAGAAATTTTTTTCTAATGCTATCTCTCCTAAACAATTTGGATTCTTACAAGGGAAACAATTCACAAAGCTATAGGATCAACTGAATAGGTTCCACACACTATTAAAACTAAACATTTTCCAGCAATGGTGATTGAGTTGGATTTATCTAAAGCCTATGATAGAGTGGGTTGGCCCTATTTAATATTAATTTAAATTCACATTAGTTTTAACTTGTCTATGGTTCACTAGATCTTAGGGTGTGTAAAATTTGTTTTAGATGTTGTACTTCAATAGCTCAACTTCACCGATTTTCAAACCTACAAGAGGTTTGAGACAACAGTGTCCTATATTCACATACTTATTTTTGTTAGTGAATAAAGGGCATAATAGACCCATATAATACAAGAGTTATTTAGGGTATAAGGGTTGGATGTAATGAAAAACTTACTCATCTATTATTTGAAGATGATGTACTTTTGTTTTGTAATGGATTTGTATAAAAGAGAAGGAGATTTAGGGAGATTCTTCAATTATATAACAAAAGATACTCGAATGGAAGCAAATATTCACAAATATTTTATGTATTCAAAGAGCTTGATGAGTAAGTGGCACATATCTTGAGAGGATATTTTTATTTTAATATTTATGACTTACAGGAAAGGGTTAAGTGCTTGGATTCGATCTTAAATCAAATGGTTATAGTAAGAAGTATTGGACTAGGTTACTCTCCAAGATGAGAAGATAATTAATTTTTGGTACAATAAATGACTATCTAGAGGTGGTAGATTGGATTTAGTCAAATCTATTTGAAATGCCATCCCAATTTATTGGCACTCACTAACACATATATTTAAAGGTATTTTGGAGAAAATCATAAGAACATGCTTTAATTTTCTTTAGAAAGGAAGTTTTGATAAGAATGGAACTCACTTAGCTAATGGTAGATCATATCTTAGCCTAAGGATGAGGGAGGATGGGGTCTTAAGAATATTTATATATTTGACACATCTCTTGTTGCAAACTTTATTTGAAATTTAATTTCAAAAGAGATCCCATCAAAGATAATTATTATACAAAAAATATAGCTCTCGGTTTTTAATTGGATTGGATTAAAAGGGGTAGGAGAAATATTTAGAGTGTTTTGAACAATGGAAAGCATTAACACTTGCTTTTCCAATTATTGGGTCTTTTTTGGCTTAAAAAATTAGTGATTGCTCATAGGCAAGGGCACAAGATGATATATCATGGGTTGTGGCAATGAGGTATATTTACTAGTTGCTTTGATCAAATATCTACAAGAAATAGGTAGGTACAGACTAAATATGATAGGAGATCATATTACTATAGACATATTGCATAAAGGATTGGTATCTTTTCAAGATTTACATTTGGAGGGTGGACATATACATTCTTGGAGCATTTTCTAGACCGAATTACATAGAGCTCGTATAAGGTTAAATGAAGAATTTGATATTTTGGTGTGGGGAAAATCAAAATTGGTGGAAACAATACTGTTAAATTGGGTTATAAGTCTCTTCAAGCTATTGCATATTAGGATGTAAATGGTGGTGGGATAAATATGGAAGAATAAGGGTATTATAGAGACCAAACTATTTATGTGGATACCATTAACTAACAAGGTACTTACTTGAGAGATGCTTCAAAAAGAAACAAGGATGGTTCCAATATTTTCTTATTGTGTAGACAAGGAGCTGAACCTACTGCTCACCTTTTTATTGAATGTATTTTGCTCAATGAATTTGGAGGGATATGGGTCATTGGATGGGTTTTAATAACATTTGGCATGAGACATGTGTAGAGGAATGTCTGAAGAAATTATATGAGAGAGAGGAATTGGAAAATACATATTCTGTTTTTGATTGAATTAGTGGGAAATTTGGATTAATCATAATGTTGTATTATTTGAAAATAGATCTATGCTTACTTTTATCTTACTGCTAAGGTTTATGAAAAATTTCAGTAGTGCAAATATTCTCCGAAGGTTGGGATCAATAAATAGGTGGGAGTGGTGATGGTGGAAAAATCCATACCATGGGGATATTTTGATGTGACTTGTTAGATACTTGATTCAACCAATAGTATGGGGGCATACTATATCTTTCAATGATCAATTTTTGGTTCAAAAGTTAATCAAAACTAATTTGGGTAGAGGCACACAAACTATGGTGAATTCATGGCATTATAATACTTGATGAAGATAGCATTGGAAAATGGGATGCACAAGTTATATGTATATGAAGATTCACTTCTGGTAATAAATCAGATGAAGAATTTATTTTAAAATATTTCATTTCTTCCTCTTCTAGAACAACTCGAGGCAAATTCACTACTTTTTAACATGATTAATTTTCCTCATATTTATTAGGAGCTGAACACTACTGACAATGCTTTGTCTAAAGCAGGTTTAACTCTGCCCATGGGTCATCTTTTATTGGTGGAATCTTTACATTGCACTATCATAGAATCTAGCCTAGATATTTGGATTTACCCGATGAATTGTTAAATGCAACAATGCTGTTAGTTTTTAGAGATTTTATTTAAAGAACTATACTATTGTAATATGCCTTAGTGTGGACATTTTTACTATTTTTGAAGAGATTTGGTTTGTTATCAAGAGTCATTTTTTACGGATAATATTTATATGTATGTACAAAGTTTTGGAAGACCATTAATTTGTATGACAAACAAACAGACATGCTCATTTATATGTAATGTGCCTTGAGCACCTAAAGAGAGTGATTTTTATTCTCTGCTAGAATAAACAATGCGTTTTTTTTTCCTTGGAAGAAAGAGTTCAAGCTTAAACCTTCAAATTTCTTCATGGATGGGAAGTGGATTTTGTGAAGGTATATTCGACTTATGAAAATGTAGTTCATTGGAGGTTAACCCACAAAGTATTTTCTATCAAGATAAGGCCCAAATGTAGAGGGATCTAGAACAAGTAGTTTTTCCTTCTACAGGATGTAGAGAGACAATGAGTATATTTTTTTCAAAGGTGCAATTGGGCCTAAGGCCCTAAATGGCACGGTACATGCGCCTTGAAGTGTTCAATGTAGGAATTTGGGTAAGGGAATATGTCCAGGAAAAAATTGAATATGACACTTTCCTATGCATCTAACCCTATGGAAAGCTAAAGACAAGCTAGAGATGGTGCAAGTCAAGAGTCTAATATAGTTGTCTTACAAAACCATACACTTTCCTATGCATCTAAATCTATGGAAAGCTAAAGACAAGCTAGATATGGTGCAAGTCAAGAGTCTAATATAATTGTCTTACAAAACCATAATTTATACAATTTGTTAGAATATAATGAAAGTGTTCTTTTTATCAGCTAGTTCTAATTACAAACAAGCTTTAGGAACAAGCAGGATACAAAGTTGTACACAATATAGAACACATAACTCTATTGGAAAAATGTGTTTAGGGCCTTCACCTCTCATTCCTAGAGCTTCTTCCAACAACAACTTTGCTAAGACTATCAACCCTTTTTACATAAATAATGGACATGCAAATAGATATTTTATGCAAGTTTTAGTTTGATTAACCATAAATTTTGACTCTAAACCATTTGCAAAACTATGTACCAACTCTTAACCAATAGTAGATGCTTAACAATTTAAACTCTAAAAACATCTTACATAATAATTAAAAAAAAAAAACAAACAACCCTCTCTATATATATTGCCATTTTAATTTATTAACATTGTGTTATTTTACAAAATCTCTTTTTAATTTACTAAAATGATTATTAAATTACACATATGCTCTATTATGAAGTATAACTTCCTTTTCTTTATAATTAGTTTTCATGATGTCCCAACATGGAAAAAGTTATTCGTGATCTCCAAAGGAAACATAACTTCAATGACGGAGCCTTTAAAAACCCATATGTGGCCATCATCTCCTCAAACATCATAATTACTAACCGTATAATAATGCTGACTCTCAAGGACACGTTATACTGTTAACAAAGTTTGGCCTGCATGATTAAGTCCAAAACTATATGCACTTTCTAGATTTTACTCGGCCCTTGTGCTCTCGACAACATGCTTATGTCAGGCACTAACAAGCATTTCACTATTTTTAATGGATTGAATGGAATGTCCTTGTGTGGTTTAAATTGTTCAACCGATCGAGAGAGATCCGACTCCCCCTGTAACGTCTGCCTCCAACGGTTATGTTAGCTATGGCCGTGGTTCCAAGCACAAGTATCTCCGTTTGTTCATCATCATGTCTCCCCGCAGATTCCACTAACACATTTCGTTCCAGGGCTCCACATTCATACAGGCTAAGTATTAGTAGTTTTCGGTGCACTTTTCCCCTAAATAATAAATTATGGATACCAGCGGGAATAAACCAGCCAGGATTTAACAGCTCACTCCAAGTTATCAGGTCTGCAGTTGCAACCGAGGAGGAGCTGCAAAAGGCTTCAGGTAGGCCTCTTATTCATATGTCCCGACGTGACCATTTGACTGTTTTATCCAAGCTCGCTTCTTTTTTTTTTCCACTTTTCTATGGAGCTTGGTTTTGTAATTTAAGACTATTTCATGCTTTCCTAGATTGAAAAGAAATACATGCGGTTCTCCTCTGTTTTGCACACCTCTGAATGAATTAGAACTGCGCAGAATTATGAATCCAAAAGGTCCAAGTCCCTAATTTCACAGAGAGAAATTAGGTTCATTCTATAGCACTGGTAGGGTGATCCTTAGACTATTTGTGTTTGTTGGTGCCCATGTTACAGTGCATTGAATATAGAGAACCGAAATTCATCTAAACCCGGGTCTCATATGCACCTTGAAGTTGTGAAGGTTGAGGCTTGCATATCTGGAGTTCTCACAAATGGTGATGTATTGGTACTTAAAGATTGTATGAAATTTTAGCATTCAAACTATGCAACCTCAAGCTTCGCAACCTTGGGGTACATATGCGCCTCATGTTTAGATGCGTCTTCATAAGAGTACCATCAAAATTCCAGGAATTGTTTCATCACACACAATGATAAGCTGATGTGTGATAAAAAGCTGAAAACGGCAGTTTTATAGTAAAAAGTAATCTGAAATCCCAACAAAAAATTATTGTCTTAAAAAGCAACCGAGCATCGTCAAATACCAGGTTTTTTGGGATTGTGCTTTTGAATTTTGATGTCCCATTCTTACGTTATAATAGCATCTTGAATAGATGCATGCTGGATATATAAACATTCATGTAGAGGATAAGATGAAAAGCTTTGTACAAAAGTCTTCAACATTTCATTTTTTTTTCCCATTTAGCAAAAACATTGCTACTTCTCCATTGAATCTCTTTCCAGAACAGCATATACCCAGCATGCATTACATCCAATGTTTAGGGACTAAAACCATAAATGTTGGACAATCCAGCCCTTACTATGTAAGCTACGAACATATTGCTGTTTTTTGGATATTGGTAAGTCATGGATAACAACAACATTGGCATGGTCAACTTCAATATCGGAAAAGGATATATGGTGCTGGAACACTATTCCCTCCTTCATTAGCACAAAATATTTCTTATTACTGAGCGATAAGTTCATATCTTGAGAGTGGTGAAGCACATTTTTAAGATTACTAAGGGCTTTTTCATAGGAGTTACCATAGACTGTGAAGTCAATGAGTCATTCAAATAGACTTCTACTTAGTCATGAACTAAATCTGAAAAGATGCTGAGAACAGCTCATTGAAGTGTGGCAAAGACATTACATAAAATGAAAGGTAGAACCCTATAAGTGAATGTTGTTTTGCCTTGGTCCTCAGGGGTAATTTGCATTTAGTTGTAGCCATAAAGCCATCAAGGAAGGTGAAATACTTCTTCCCCGACAAAGCTTCTAGGACTTGGCCCATGAAGGGCAAGTCCTTCCAAGTATCCTTGTTGAGCTCCTGATAGTCCCCACACACTCTACATTTATGCCCCTTCTTAGGGACAATGACTAGTGGGGAAATCCACTCACTATCAAAATTGGGTATATAAAACCAACATTTAACAATTTTTGTAGCTCTACTTTGACATTGTCTTAAGGGTAGGATTCATTTTTTGTTGAATATGTCAAATTGGTTGAGAGCCGTCCTGAAAATAAATATGATGTTTGCAAATATTGGGGTCGATGACCTTCATATCCTAACAATCCCAAGCAAAAACATAATTGTGGTCTTGAAGCAAGTAAATTAACTCTTGTTGCTGCTTGGAATTCAGTTGGCTATCAATGTTTAAGGTTTCTTTTCCTGGAACAATTTCTACTGTAGGGATCAAAGGGTTTAAAATTTGAGTGGTGAAGACATTATCTAGGTACCTAACATTAGTTAAGCCCCCACTTGTATTTGCAGATTGATCTTTTGCTATTACAATTTTCATCGGGTCTCCATCATTGAGTTTATTTTGATCAAATTCCTCAAGACATTCGCGAATGCCAAATTCCTCAAATTCTTCATCATTGTCTTCATCAAGGTCTTTTAATGCCAAAGATTTATCTATTGTAAGGATAGGCTGAGCAACTATTTCAAAAAGTGCATCCCCTTCTTTTGGACCCACCCAAGTGGCTTCTCAGCCTCTAAGAATTGTCTAGCTAGGGGGGTACAATGTGAGTTTCTTACGTGACTAACCATGGGTAATACTAAATAGTCATGTCCCCCAATCTCCAATAAATATAGGCATCGATTATTGCCAACAATAGCTTACCAAGAATCAAGAGATAGTCATTGAGTCCGGATTTTGTTTGCAACACCATGAAAGTTGCGTAGGGTATTGAGTATTCCCATTACTCTATTAAGATTACAATATCCTCTAGCATTCCCTCAAGCTTGACCCTAGACCTATCAACCATCTAAACAACACATGCTTCTGTCTTAGCAACCCTTGGAGCTTCAATTTTTCCATTGTATCCTAAGTGATTACATTGATGGCGACACCTAAGTCAATCAAAGTGTTTTGGGCAATAAGGGAGTATGGACATTCCCTAGCATAAGGTCAACAAAATGAGTTATGACATGGATGGTTTGAGGATCCTTCCTCTTTCTTTTTGGTTTCTTGAGACATAATTCTCTAATAAGCCTTGTTGTAGATAGGCATATCTTTGATGGATTTGATCAGAGGGATTTTAATGGATGGATTCATAGCTTTCCTAAGAAGTCAAATCAGGTTGAGGAGATGTTTTGGGTTGTTCTAGCCTCTTCGGAAAACGTGGATTGTTTTTCTGTTTTCCTTGTTGAGGAGGTTGTTGTGGTTGATCTTGGTGGGTTGAAGGTGGATTCTGTAACTGCTCTTCTTCAATTGGTTTAGTGACGATAGGTGGTAAAGGATTTGCCACCGACTTCCTTGAACGAAGGCAAAGTTCATTGCAATCTATAGGATCCAAAGAGTAGGTTGGATATGTTAGCATCTCATTACTACATTACTGGTTTAACCGACTTATTAGTATTTGGGTTTGGTGTTGGTTGTTTTTGAGGTTGTGAATTGTTGTTTTGCTTGAGAGGTGGCAACAATGGTTATTACTATTGTTGTGGCCATCCTTATTAGGATCTCCAAGGTTGTTGAGTAGTGGATCATTACATTTGTTATTACTATTGGTATGGGAAGAATGATTGCTTCTACCCTTGAGGTGTTGAGTATTGCCATGGTTGTGGAGATGGGGCTTGGGTGGGACAATGCTGAGGAGTTGGATAGTACCAATTTGTGGGAGAAACATGGTTCATTTGACTAGCCCAAGCATAATTAAAGTACTGAGGATGTTGAGGTATTCCTTGCCTTCTTTGATTGATGAAGGAAACTTGCTCCAGGTTCTCATTAGCTCCTTAGTACATTGCTTGTAAACAAAGCAATTGTCAGCATTGACTTGTATTATGGTTCTCCAAACAGATGTTATAGACTTGTAGTGTTTAGTGAGCACCTGTGGCAAGCATGTATCTTAGTACATTTCAGACAAAAGACTGCCAGAGCCTTTTTTACCTCATATTGTTTCTTCTTAATTTGGTGGGTGTCGAATTGCATGGCTAACAAATGCAAAATGTCAGTTTTCATATCCGTCAACAAGTTGCCAATTTCTATTTTGGTCACTGTACTGCTGTTTTTGAGGATTGTACAACAATCCCTCTAGGACCTTCATTCTTCATTGTAGTAGCTCTTGAATAATTCTTGAAAACTTTTCTAATCTCGTCATAAGTGCTCCTGGATATGTTCTTGATTGCAATAAGTTTTAAAGTCTCCATCCATTCTACTCTCCTTAGGAGTACCAACTGGAGGGAATTGACATCTAATTTATAGTTGGTAGTTCTTTTGTAGTTGAATTGGAATTGATGAGCATAGTCCTCCAATGACTCATTATACCCCTATGTCTTCTAGAAAATCTCATCTCCGTTATCTTGTGCCTTGTAGTAATCGCAATATTTCTTTGTGAAGATGCTCTTCATTTGTTGCCAGGTATGAATACTATCCCATCAAGACTCATGAATCAACAAAGTGCTGCCTAATTCGGGATGGATGGAAACAATTTGAGTATTTGGCCTTCAAAGGATGAAACATGATAAATAATGACTATGTGAAGATCCCATGTTGCTGGGTGGCCCCTTTGACCAGGCCAAACTTGGGTTTGACCACATCAAAAAATTAAACTTGGTCAAAATTTGACCATGATACAAAATGATGCAAATACCATATATAAAGCCCATAGAAGATGAAAATAACTTAATTACGACAAGTATTGATAAGCAACTAATTACAAGGTCCTATTCTACAACAAGTGATCATCATGTGACTCCTTGCATAATTTATTCTCATAGCACAAAAACATAACAAAACATAAAGTAAGAGTAAATGTCTTATACACATATCCATCACAAAAATATTGCATAGATCAACCTTCCTCATGGGTAGAATGGATGATCAAATAGTCAATAGGCTAGTCAAGTGGATTATTGATCAATGGAAGGATTGAGTTACTCTTAGAGAAGAAGGGATGGCTTGAGTTACTCTTAGAGAAGAAGGGATATCAGGGGCCTCTGTGACAATAGTTAGTTTGGCTAACATTAGGGAGCAAGGTGTTTCACAAATGGATGCTATGCTAGAAGGTACCCTTACACTTTATCCATCACAAAAATATTGCATAGATCAACCTTCCTCATGGGTAGAATGGATGATCAAATAGTCAATAGGCTAGTCAAGTGGATTATTGATCAATGGAAGGCTTGAGTTACTCTTAGAGAAGAAGGGATGGCTTGAGTTACTCTTAGAGAAGAAGGGATATCAGGGGCCTCTGTGACAATAGTTAGTTTGGCTAACATTAGGGAGCAAGGTGTTTCACAAATGGATGCTATGCTAGAAGGTACCCTTACACTTTAGAGAAGACCCCCTTTTATTTCACTTTTCACATTTGCATTTCTTTTTTTTTGTAAGCTAAACCCCCTTCTATTTCACTTTTCACATTTGCATTTCTTTTTTTTTGTAAGCTAGACCCCCTTTTATTTCACTTTCAAATTTGAATTTTTTTTTTTTTTGTAAGCTAGAATCTCGCTGACTTGTGGGAGTGGCCTTTGGTCTATAAGAAAGCATGACCCAGGGGCATCTAAGCCGTCAAAATTTAATCACCTAGGGATCGCACCCAGACTGGGCCACACCATCCCTCAATTGGTTGGATTTTGGGTGTCTCCTCCCAACTAGCTCACCCCTAAGGGGAATTGAACCCGGTTCACCCTATTGAGGAGACCCACACCTTAACTAAATTAGCTAGCGAGAATTGACTTCACTTTTGCATTTCACTTTCACGTCACTTTTTTCATTTAAACTTTGTTTTTTTTCTTGGATATTTCATCGAAACACTTTATTTATTTGCAATCCTTTAGTTGACTAATGACTGAAAAGTACTATCCTTGGATTTCCTTCTGGGCACTAGTTATGACACAGCTTTAGCTCAGCTGCCATCCACCGTACATAGGTGCAGCGAAGTTGCCACAATAATTCCTTTTTAGAGCAAGTAGGCTTAACCTCTTAATTCAAGGAGTACCTACCCTTCCAGCCACTAACCAATTTCAACGATGGGTAAACTTATTTCAAGGATCAAGAATACACTTTTGGTGACTAGGCCAACCTTAGCTCGCACTCAATCCATAGGGTTATACAAGCAGAAGGAAATCAAAGGAGTCAGAAGGCTTTGCCACACACACCAAAGCAGAGACACTAGGGGGAAACATGAATGCCATCCTAAATAAGAGGTCAAAGAGGGGAAGGTCCTTGAGTTACTTAGTCGTATTTGGATCAAAGAGATTTCTCATTAGCAAGATGAATGGGTAGTGTTGCCGCCTAATTCACATTTTAAGACACAGGAAAGTCACAACCTGCTATGTGTGTCCTTGGGGGCAAGCGAGAGCTGGGGACCACTGTCACCACAGTCCACAACTCCTCTGTTTAGGCAAGATCCCAACAGAGCCAAGGGGGGAAGTCCCTACGGAAGACTAAGTTCCAGATTTATTAATTAATTACAAGTTAATTAAAGGGATCTTTTATTAAGATTGAGGCTAAGGTTTTGAGAGATGACAGTCAAACCAATGTAAGATGCAATATTTAAATGATAGTCAATCCTTTTATTTATAACCAGTGCCTAAAGAATGGAGTCAGAGAATGCAACTTTCAATGGATGCAGTCTAAGTTAATTATCCCACAGGTTAAGTTGTCTAACAAATGAGATGAATAAACAAATAAATGATACAATAATGAATCAAGATATCTAAGCAATGTACAGATGATCTAAATTTATCAGTATAAACAAAGCAATAAGTAAAATAGTTACAGTTTAGACAAATATGAACCAGATTTACAAGTTATAGACAAGAGATAGCAGAAGAAAAATGCCTTAAATGAAATTTATCAAACCAACAGTAAATGAAAAAAGGAAGACTTTAAGTTGAATTACTTGAAGCAGTTAAACAAATGTTAAGCATTCACCACATAAACAATTGCAGAACTGAAAGTAAAGTGTTGGAGTGCAAGTGCGCTAAAATGAAAAAATGTTATAGAACCGGTTTTGCAATGTCTCTTGGTTTATTTTAGATAGATTTTATTAAGGTTTTTCCTCTTGAAGTTTAGTTTTTCGAACCGGTGGTGTGACTACCCCAATCCAGTATTTCTCAAGTCAAAGAGGGAATGCTGTTGCGCTCAACAAAGTGGGAGCAAAGCCCACCCGTAGCTCACAGGTCAAACCCCAATGGCCTGGTGCTCAACAAGGGGGACGTAGAACGCCTAGAGACCCCCCACGGTCTTCTACCCCAAGTCGCCTCCGAGGTCACTGTTTTTAATCAACAGGAAAAACAGCTAGATGGATGCCTATTAAACTAAGACTTCTCTATCCCCTGTCGTATCTCGTGAGTACCCCGAAGGGTGATAACCGAGTAGAGGAACGGGGGCTAGTGAAGTTGTTGTTGGTTAATTTTAGAGGGTAAATTTTAGTCTTGGTGATTAGCATGCAAGGTTAATTTTAAATTATCAACAAGATCAACCAAGCGGTATCCCTTATGGGAGGTGCTGGTACTTGATCTTGGACTGAAAAATAAAATGTGAAGATTGTAGCAGAAAAAGAAAGTTGTCTTAACTAAGCTAAGCCCCCACTTCTCTTGCTTTTCATACCCAACTTGAAGTCCCTAAAGGGAGATGACAAGTGGGCAGAGGATACACCGGATTAGTGGGTTGTATGGTTACCCCTTTAACAGAAAATTAAAAATTACTGAAACTTGAAGGAAACTGTAACTAGCTAAAGCAATGCCTAACCGCACAACAATCTCTGTGACGGAGATGGTGGTCTGTCACAGAGATAGTGGGTAAACAGAAAATAAAACTAGTTATCCTAACCTCACAACAATCTCTGTTACATAGATGGTGGTTTGTAACGGAGATAGGTGGGAAACAGAAGTAAAAGAGACTAAAATAACCTCACTTCAATCTCTGTTACAGAGATGGTGGTCTATAACAGAGATAGGTGGGTAAACAGAAATAAAACTAGTTATCTACTTCCTACTCTACTTCCTAATCTATTTACATATAGATTACAAAATGCTTTATGAACT
>LPNX010104478.1:158218-171987 GCA_001517045.1 Pseudotsuga menziesii
AAAACGGAATTATAACCAATGGAGAAAGATGCTCCTTTGTTCTAGATCCTTGCAAATAAACTTATGAGAGCTGCAAAATGTAAGCAAAGAGGTGAGCACCCAATAAATCTACCAAAATACTTTGATAAATCCTATTGAAAACCCACAAATGAAAGCAGAAATACTTCTACTTGCAAATCTCTCCACAAAATACTTTGTGGAGAGCTATCTCAGCTAATACAAATGCAAATCAAATAAATGTATAAAGCAAGTTACCTCACAAAGGATGCATGAAATGTAGAAGAGAGACACCAAGAATTCCTCCAAAGATTTGTTGTATTAAGCCCAACTAGGGCAAGAACATTACAATAGCCAAAGAAGCTTGAGAGAATATGAAAGGAGAATATGGAGTAATTTCAGCAGCATAACAATAGCATGAGAGAAGTTGTTTAAATGAGGGAGTGAGACCCTCATTATATAGTTGAGGAGCAACCCCAACCCCTTGAAGATCAATGGCCAAGATTACATCTAGATCTAGAGTAGATCTCCACCACTAGATCTAGGTAGTTGACTTTGCACCCTCCTAAATCATTCTACACCCTTAGATTACTTTTCAATCCATGGCTTAGGTGCTTGATCCATGTGACAATCAATCCACACCCTTAGATCTAGGGTTTTGACCAAAAACGCCCCCTTAGATTGCTTTGGGTTTAGAGTGGGCCCAAGCTAGGCGCCCCTCCTCCAAGTCTAGTGCTTCCTCCAAGTGTGGCGTCCTTCTTTAATGTGCTAGTGCCTCCTTTAATTGATAGCGCCCTCCTTTTATTTGATAGCGCCCTCATAAATGACCTCTATATTTGGTAGCGCCCTCCAAATGTGGCGCCCTCTCTAGCAAGTAGCGCCTCCTCTTAAGCTTTGACGCCCCACTATCCATGTAGCGCCCCACTAAAATGGGTTTTAGCCCACGTTTTAGCCTTCTTATACTTGGCCGCCCCCTTTAGTGAGGGTTTAAACCACCTTCATGCCTCTAACTTGGCTTTGACTTTAGCCACTTGCTCCAAATAAACATTTAACCTTTAGACTTAGGCTAAAAATAATAATTCACCTTAGATTTAATTTTTCAATTTAATTTTTAAATTTTTTAAATTTTGACTTAGGAAAAATTAAAAATAACTTGAAAAATTCATATCTTGGCCATGGGGGGGTGGAAAAATTTGGAATAAATTTTCCTAGGCTTAGCAACTCCCAAACAAAATTACCATGGCATTATTTGATTTTTTACTTCAAAATCAAATAATATGAATTTTTAACTTAGGGAAATTAATTAATTCCCTAGGAAAAATAGACCTTTCCTGACCAAAATTGGTCTATCTCTTCAATCCCTTATCAGAAAGACATTGGACTCGAAGCAGTGGCTTAGGGGTTTCATAGCAATTTACTTTGCATTCACAGCCCCTATTACAAAATGCCAGTGCTTGAGCAATTACAATATTACATCAAAACTGAGTTAATTAACCACCAAGGGGTGAAATTAATCAACTAGAAAAAATAAATAAAAATACAACAACATAACGAAACTCCGCAAGACTCTATACAAATGTCTAGCATGGTCATGAATAACATTTTGAAACCTTAGCCACCCCATGGACTTGACTGTTAGAACGCCCGTCACCACTTTGGAGGATTTTGAGTGAAAAACCAAACCAATTAAAATTGTTTACTCAACAAGATTAGGGGTTTCATAGCAATTTACCTTGCATTCACAGCCCCTATTACAAAATGCCAGTGCTTGAGCAATTACAATATTACATCAAAACTGAGTTAATTAACCACCAAGGGGTGAAATTAATCAACTAGAAAAAATAAATAAAAATACAACAACATAACGAAACTCCGCAAGACTCTATACAAATGTCTAGCATGGTCATGAATAACATTTTGAAACCTTAGCCACCCCATGGACTTGACTGTTAGAACGCCCGTCACCACTTTGGAGGATTTTGAGTGAAAAACCAAACCAATTAAAATTGTTTACTCAACAAGATTAGGGGTTTCATAGCAATTTACCTTGCATTCACAGCCCCTATTACAAAATGCCAGTGCTTGAGCAATTACAATATTACATCAAAACTGAGTTAATTAACCACCAAGGGGTGAAATTAATCAACTAGAAAAAATAAATAAAAATACAACAACATAACGAAACTCCGCAAGACTCTATACAAATGTCTAGCATGGTCATGAATAACATTTTGAAACCTTAGCCACCCCATGGACTTGACTGTTAGAACGCCTGTCACCACTTTGGAGGATTTTGAGTGAAAAACCAAACCAATTAAAATTGTTTACTCAACAAGATTAATTGGAAAGGGAAAAAACACTCGATGAGGGGATTTCCCTAACAACCAGTTCCATGGTGTGGCATCCATATCATATGACCCACACTAGCACATATAATTACATTAATTTTCCCACGCAGGGGAGCGGACATTTCGTTTTACAAAGGGGCAACTGCCCTGCAGAAGTGAAAAATCCTCAGATTTTTCCAAGGTACAATTTGTACAATTATGTACATCTTCATGTACATGGAGTTGCCACCTAGTCGAAATAGGTGGGCAACAGGTAGAATATGGGTAAGGAAAATATGTGGAACCAAGGGACATGTAATGATCAATGCAATACTTCGGAGGCCCTGCCAAAAAAAGACATGTAGATAACACAAAAACTAACACTAGATGTAATGCTATGCAACTGTCATACTCATCATGCTCTTCAAATAATCATGCGTAAAACAAGTCCTAATACCAACTAGTTCTCTAATACAAAGCATAAAATCCCTTATAATGTCCCATAGGCACACATCTGGCACACAACTAAAACTGTAGAATGAACATCATAGGCATATGTGAAGTACTGAAGACCAAGATCCAAACTCTCTGTATTGAAGTATGGCAACCAAATGTACATAGGTTTAAAATGCATAGGAGGGGATTAATAGAGAAAGCTCAACAACAACCTTGGCCCCTGCTCTGAGGCCCTGCCCACAAATTCTGACCCAGTTCTGATCATATTGTTGAAATAATGTAACTTCGAAGAATACTCTACTTGTACTTTACATTATTATTTTTCCTCCATCGAGAGATGTCACTGATGTAAAAGGTCATATAAAAGTCATGAGGTAAACCCTCTGTTGTAAGTTGGGTCAATAACACCTATAAAAGAATAATATAATTATTATTGTGAGACCTACTAGGTAGGTCAACCTAGTTAGGGTAAATGTCAGTTGGGAAGATTAGTATAAATAGGGAGGCGCCCTCCCTCATTTATACACACTCACTCACACTTCTGTTGCGCAAGAGAGAGAAAGGAGGGACAGAGGAGGAGGACTAGTGTCTTTGGCGTTTGGCTCTTATGCTCGGGGTTTGGTCTCTCTCTCTCTATGAGTCCTTGTTCTTTGGTCATTGCATTCTGGTAATCTATATTGAGGAAATTCTAGGGTAAATTGTTGTGTACCTTGTGATTGTGTTTCTTTCAATGATCCTCTTTATGCTGTTATTGTGAAAATGTATTAAATGCTTATCAAGTTAGGACTTAAGCTATGGCAGCATAGAAAACTTAACATGGTATCAGAGCTAGCCTGAAAAGAGCAACTTTCATGAGGTAAATCTCTCTCTCCTTCTTTGAACAAGAAAATTAAGGTTTTCTATTAAAGTGGAATTTTTGAGTGCAAGTGACATAGGGAAGTGCGCCCCTCCTAAGCACATCTTTTGGCACCAAGATCGAAGTTTTTCAGTGGGCAGATCCTCCAGAAAGACAAGCCCTAGTTTGGCCTGGATCTAGAAAACCATAAAACCAGAAACTATAGTCCAGAATCTTGCAGGTCCAGTTTCAAGGGTTAGAATTTGGATTCTTTAGAAACTGACTGTACCAGCATACTCGCCTCATTCAAGCGCATCTTTTGGTGAGTACAGTTTTCATTTCTGAGAAATTTCAATTTTTGTCATTTTCTAATCTCCGGGACAAGATGTTTCCAAGCACTAAGCTTGATGACAAGTTGGAAGGCATATAAAACTTTCGTGCTTGTAAATACAGAATATGACTCATTTTAGAAGAGAATGATCTTGCAAAGTTTACCAAGGAAGTTGTGTCGGAGCCCGAAGAAGATGAAGCAGAGAAAAAGTACAAGAAAGACATGATTAGAGCCAAGAGGATCATAGCAGATTCTATCAAGGATCACTTGATTCCTTAAGTATCCTCCAAGGATACACCTAAGGAGATGTTTGATGCCCTATTAGGAATGTGTGAAGGAAGAAACGCCAACCAAAAGATGAACTTGAGAGCCCAACTCAAAAGTAAAAAGATGAGTAAGGGTGAATCTATCCATGAATACTTCATAAGGGTCTCTCAATTCAAAGAACAACTAGAAGCAATTGAAGACAAGATTGATGAAATTGAACTAGTAATGACTGCTCTCAATGGTCTTACTAGACCATCTAGACAACTTGTGCAAGGAAGGAAAGCCTAAAATTTGATGTCCTATGGGAAGAATGTGTTCAACAAGAAGCTAGAGTAGCTAACCGAGAAGCACTACTTAGAGATGATGACCATGCTCTAGCTACTCATACTAGAAGAGGAAAATGAAAACATCATTTCAAGAAGGAAACTCATAAGAGGTCTTATCCTCCTAAGAAGTTTCAAAAGAATAAAAAGGGATATTACAAGCAAAAAGATTTCTCCTCTTATCATTGTTACCATTGTGATAAGATAGGACACATTGTCAGAAATTGTCCAACAAAGAAAGAAGAGTATAAGAGGAAGAATAACAAAAGGCATCATGCTCACTTAGCCGAAGAAGAAGAAGAACCTCCTAGGAAGTTAGCAAAAGAAGAAGTTGAAGAATATGTTCTCTAGAAGATGTATGAGTCATCAGGACAAAAGAGGGTGGCCTGTATAAACTAAAAGGTCACTCAGAAGCAGCCTTGATTCATGATACTACGTGTCCATGTGAACTATGGTATAGAAGGCTTGCTCACATAAACTACAAATCCCTACCACATGTGAGCAAGGTAGTCATAGGTCTACCAAACCTAAAGATTGATCATGAAGGAATATGTAAAGGATGTAACCTTTGATGAAGATACAACTCTCAAGAAGTCAAGAAAGTGCCAACCTGAAGAAACATATGAAGAAGTAGCGCTCCCAGAGTTGCAGAACCGATGAAAGAAGTTGCACTTTCTCCTGATGATGAGATTTCAAAAGAACATGATATGTTGGAGCCCCAAGAACCTCCTGAAAGAGAAAAAGAGATGAAAACAAGGAACACAATGTAGAAATGTATATTTAATAAATGTAGAAGATGATTTACATAATAGGTGCCCCGGTAATTTATACCCTGAGTGGGGAAGAGGTGACTTTTCAAGTCACCTCTTAGTTAAATTACATTAATTAACCTAGTTTAATATTTAAATTTGTTATTTGTTACATTGCCTTCCCCTTAAGGGAAGCTTTGTCCTCAAAGCTTAATTGACGATAATGATTACGTGAACTGTCGCAACGTCTCTGATGTGAATATCTGTATGGGTTTTCACTAGCAGGTTTTGTTCTTGGTTCTATTTTGATTATATATTCGGTTTTTCCGTTTGGTGGGAGCTCCATAGGTAACTCTTGAAACATCTTGCGATGTTTTTGAATCAACTCTTGTATCTTTGGTTGATTGTTCATATCTCCTTTGCTTGTTAGAATCTCCATTTCTTGACATTGAGGTATGTAAGTTGGTGCGTCTTTCCAACGTAGCTTTTCCATCTGATGTGATGTAACCAGTTGTGTCGGAGGTGGTTGGAAACCGTATAATTTGTGTGTTTTCCCGAACACATGGAATTCAATAAAATGTTCTTGGTGATTTGCAGAGTATGTACCCAAGGTTTATAACCATTGTATTCCTAATACTACGTCGATTCCTCCCAGTGGTACAGTAAAGAAATTTGATTCTAAGTTATACTCTTGCATTTGTAACTTAACCTTGTGACATTTTCCCACATTGTCAATCTTCTTGTCGTCTGCTACCATAACCTTCATGTTAGGTACTGGATGAATAAATAGGTTAAATACTTTAGCAAGGTTGACATTAACAAAGTTATGGATGCTGCCAGAGTCGATGAGAACTGTGACATTATTATTTTTTATATGTCCTTTTATCTTCAATGTTTGCGGTTGGGAGATTCCGGTAATAGCGGCTAATGAGATTTGTGGGGAGTCGTCCTCGATTCCTGGGTGGTAGTCTTGCTGGCTATTCACATCGTTCTCAATTGGTTCCTTGACTTCCAACTCTGCTTCACAGGCATACAATTTTTTTTGTAAGCATCTATGCTTAGGATTGTTACCACCTAAGTTGTACTTAGTGGTTTTTATCAAGTGAGCCCGGTGAACCGGACAGGGTTAACTTGTTCGGACTTCAAAAGACCTGTGGAAGTACTTCTGGGAAGTGCTTGTTGTATCATATCACATGTTCATACCCCATGGGGGAATTGTAATAAATGTTCTAGCATGATAGTGTCTGTAAAAGACTCGGTCTCTTAGACTTCATTTGTCAATCCGATCAGCCCAGGGTGTTTTTTCCCTTGGTTATTATTGGTTGTTGAATAAACGACTGATAATTTCTGAGTTTTTCACTCCATACCTCCAAAGTTGGGGTGGTCGGCTTGGCGTTTGGGCCTATTGAGGTTATTAGAGTCTATGTGTCAATGTGTAAGCATGCTAGACATCATTTTTGAGTCATATGAACATGTCTAAGTCCCCCTAGGTATTTTTCAATTTTTCAATTTTTTAGTTTTTTCAGGTGTTTTTTATTAAATTTTAATTTTTCCAAAACTTAGGCTATTTTTTAATAGTTTAATTGGAAAAATTGATTTTGTAATAAAAGTGGGCCAATTAATCGGTTTCAGTCATGTAGGTGCTCATTTTCAAGCTAAGAGCACCATGTAAACCCATGGACCCACTATTTCCTAAGTTTTGAGTGATCTTAGCCATATACATTTTGAATGCTTGTGTTTGTTGGGAATGTTACTGCTGATGGTCCTTTTGCCAGAAATCTTTCCTGGGCTTCCCAAGAATAAACTCAGCTATGCTTGTCATAAGGGGCCTGTGAAATGCAGGTTCTCAACAAGAATCTTTAGAAGAGATTTAACTATCAGTATAGTAGAACAAGGAAAAATTTCATAAGAGCATAACAAACATCAAAACTATTCTATCCTTAAAATGCTTGGCAGTTTTTTGATTTTCTGTTTCTTGTTTGTTGAAGTTGAATTGCACCGACTAACTTATTATGCCTGAATTATTACCAAACCTTTTGCAATTGACTAGTTTTCCCCCATAGCTCTCCCATTCTAACTCCTTATGTGAATTAGGTACCTTTGTTCCTAAATATTTCAATCGTGGATTCTTTTCTGTTAATTATGACACATGGCTTTCTCTTTATAGTACTTTGAATAAGATGAATGGATATTTTTATAATCTATTGAATGTGCTTTCTTCTGGTAGAAAAAAAGATGCAAGGGCTCTAAACCCTTGCTGTTAGAAGGAGAAGGCTGAATATGGCAGTCTATTAGAGAGAAAATTTACTGTAGTTTTTCTGCTGCCATACTGTGCTAGGAACAAAAGACCCTAAACATAGACTGCGTTCATGCATTTGGAGATTCTACTAGTAATGACTAACAAAAAGGCGTAGAAATTTTGAAATCATTATATCCTTAGCTGTCTGTGCTGATTGTTTATTGAAATATATTCTTTGCTGTTAAATGTGGTTACTGAAATATTTAACTTCAGTCATAAAACTTTGATTGTTTTCATTCTGCAGTGCCCAAGGAGGTTATAGAGAATTTAGTAATAATTGGTTCAGGCCCTGCTGGATACACAGCGGCAATCTATGCAGCTCGGGCCAATTTGAAGCCTATTGTATTTGAAGGTTACCAGGTAGGTGGTCAGTTAATGACAACAACAGAGGTTGAAAACTTCCCTGGATTTCCTGATGGTATTACGGGGCCTGATTTGATGGACAGGTTGGCAAGTTTGTGCTCTCTAATTTAGTTTTTTTGTTATATTTGAAAAAAAGTGCTACTTATATACCTTGAAGGAATCAGAAAGGAATTACATACAGTGTTCTCTTCCAACTTATGCTAGAAAAACCAACATATCCACCTTTTCACCCATTTGCAGGCTGTTCTTATCTTTCCTAGATACTTTTGAGTGTGCACATCAACCAAGAGGAATGAATTACCGAGAGAAGTTTTGTTTTCAGCATTTCTGTGCTTATGATTTCACTGATAATCATTTGAACAACCTAGTATTCATTCACTGACATAATCAGCTATCAAATAGGATGCGGCGGCAAGCGGAACGTTGGGGTGCTGAACTTATACATGAAGATGTGGAGTATATTGATGTCAGGAATAGGCCTTTCACTATAAGAAGTAGTGAACATGAGGTAAGATCTAGACATGTAATGCTAGTCAGTCCAGTGGTCCACTTAGCCTTGGAAAGCATTAACTTGTAGCTTTTGGTGCACAGATAATTTATAAAGGGAATTAATTTGTAGGTTCTGGTTGTGCACTCCACAGAATGTCATATTTAATGTGATCCAACCAGTAGCCCTGATTCCACTTTCTCTTAAACATTTGTTTTTCGTAGTCTTTCTAAGGTGATAATGTCTGATCCTGGTCATGACATCCAGGTCAAATGTCACAGCCTTATAGTTGCAACAGGAGCCACTGCCAAAAGACTTGGGTTGCCTCATGAACAGGAATTTTGGAGTAGAGGAATAAGTGCATGTGCAATTTGTGATGGGGCATCCCCCTTGTTCAAAGGTCAAGAGCTGGCCGTTGTTGGAGGTGGTGATACAGCTACAGAAGAAGCATTATACCTTACTAAATATGCTCATCATGTACATTTGCTGGTTAGAAAGGACAAGCTACGGGCATCTAAGGCAATGCAGGACAGGTGAGTCAATAATCAGAACATGGATTTCTGCTCCTTTTTGCAGTTCAAGTCAATTTTTTCTATAGCATTGATATTCTTCACTACCTATGCTTTTCTTCTTAGCATTGTTAGCTTTATCAGCTAGGTATTTAGTTGATAACCAGGAGCTCAGATTTTCTGACTGGCATTTTTCAAGGAGTTGCTTTTGTGCTCCTGCATTTTACCTTATGTCATTGGATGTACCTACTTTTGTGGTCATTTGTCACAGATTAATAATTAACTTATCTGTATTCTTGAGCAGTGACATTTCCTCTCCCCTATCTCTCATTTTGGCAGATTGTACTTTCCAGTCTCATTGACCTATTTTTGGTCATATGTGGAAATTGATTCCATTTCATTTGTCTGTATCTCGATTCTCTACTAGATCAGAGTCCTTAACTCCAATTACTCAACCAGTTAGTGTAAATGATGCAGTTGAATTTAAAACAACAGGGTTTTCTAATTTGGGGTCGTTAGAGACATCAGATACATGGGAATTTTCTGGACAGGAATCACCTAGGATGAGTTGCAATGTTAAATTGTTATCAGGTCGCCAAACACTTATAGAAGAGTAGTTGAAGAAAAGATGTTTGTAACAAATGGAATGTGTCATATATAATGGTCATAACTCGGACTTAGGCATACTTAGATATTTAATAAAGGCTGATGTTTGTAACAAGTGGTATGTGTGTCAGATATAATTGTCATAATGAGGACTTAGGCATACTAGACATTTAATAAAGGTTTCATGAAAGACTTTATGGTGAAGTGGTGTAAGCTAAGTTACAAGGATTTGGATACGAATTCGCTAGATTTTTTAAAATCCAGGATCCGGATACAGCAGGGAAACGACAAGTACAAACAAATAAAAAATAGTTTTATAACAAATAGAAAAAATAGAATGAAGAAACAAAACAATTTAGGAAACACAAGAATAGAACTATAAGTTATTACCAAAAAAGAGAGTTCATTTACCATAACTGATAATTTGATAGGTTGTGATATTGATAATTTTAAAAACCATTTCAGCGAAGCAGATCATAATAGTGTTTTTGTGAGCCATATCCACATGTCCCTATCAGCAGGGAATAATGTGGTTTTCATGAACGCTATGGAAAGACTACAGAACGGTGTAGGTGAACTGAGCAACAACATAGTACATAAAGATAGATCAGCCCCTGATGGCAGACCTTGACCATAAAGATATATCAAATAAAACGTTGAGAGCAGACCTTGATATTGATATATCAGAGTTCAAGGGCATATCTTGACATAAGGATAGATCAGAACTTGAGCAGGAATGGGGTTTATGCTTTTAGCCATTAGGTGTTTAGGGTTTTTAAGTTTTTCATTAAAAAATATTTTTTTGGGGGAGTCAATGGGTCATAGAAGCATTGGAAGTTGTAGGATCCGTTTGAAAATTTCAGGAATTGTTTGATTTTTCACAGGATCTGTTTGAAAAATTTAGGAATTTTTTTATTTTTCACAGGATCTGTTTCATAGGACTAGGATACGTTTCCTTCTGCAGGGGATCTGTTTCCATGGTGGATCCGAGGCGAATCCATGGATCCGTGGATAATACAGAATGGGGTGGTGGATCTGGTAACACAGGGTGTAAGCATTAGTTAATAAATTTAGTCATTAAAAGATCATGCATTTGGGAGTTACATAGCTACTTCCTCTCCTACTATGTAATGAGACATTTTATCATTCAATGTTTATGTTGGAAAAATCTTGACTCACTTGGTGCATCCTTGGGGGACAAGCCTCACCACAACACTTGACTCCTCTGTAGAGGCCAACTATTAAACAAAGCCAAGGGGTGCGGTCCCTAAAAAATAATCTAAGGAATAATTAAAAATAACTAGGAGTTAATATAACTATTACAAATGATATAATAAATATGTTGCGTACTTGGAAAACAAATCTAATCTAGCAGATACTGTTGAATTATTGTACCTAGGGAAGTGTTCCCCTAGTGACTTTGTGCCTAAGTCACTAAAAGAGGACAAATGACTCGACCCTTGTATTAATTACTTGAGACCAAAGTTACATCTATCGTGTTAGCGAATATATCGCCGGGGGTTCGGAATGAAACTTATCGGCAACAACGATGAAAAAATCAGAAAATATCGGCAAATGTCGTATTGCATTAAAAATACAAAAATAAACATTTTTTTTCAATTTTTTTAACATTTAAAGCAACAACAACATCAAATAAACACATTTCCACATAAATATTAAAATACAACTCATATATAAGATGCATAATATGTCAAATGGTGGATCATGATCAAATATCGACTATATAGTATAAACTGAAAATACTGAAATGTGTTCTTGATGCCAGATGGAATGATAGAAAATCACATCAAATGATCAAAATAAATGTCTCTCAAGAGATGAATCATCATGACTCATGAGGCATGTAGATAGTGTATCGAGTCTAGACATAGGACACCGACATAGTATGATATTACAATGATAAATAATAGGAATCAAGTCATCGACTCCTTGAGGATGATCCTCTAATCAATCTACCCCTTTTATGGGTCAAGGGCACCACTCTTCCTCTAGAAGCAGTAGGTGGTTGTGGAGGTGGTCCAGATGAGCCTGGGGTGGAACTAGAACCTCCAACTGCTCGAGTAGATATTGTGGACGATGAGGGGGAGGTGAATGTGAGCTGTCTCCTCCCAGTCCCAACTGTATGACTCTGTGGAGGTGGTGGCATTGGAATTGGTTGGCGTTGCACATGAGTATCAACCTCCTCCTCAATGTCCTCATAGTCATCCTCTGGAAGTGGAACATCAACATCCTCCTCTCCCCCCTCCTCCTCCGACGTATCTGCATCATCCTCTTCCTCCAACCATTCAGGTGCCTCGTCCATCACAGGATCCTCCGTCTCCACCCTCCATTTGCTGGTAGTGTCAATGTCATCTAATGAAATGGCATCTGAATTGGGTACTTTCTCAATTTGTTTCACCTGCAACCTTAGATTGTAGAAAGTAACCTGCATTAGTATGAGATCCATAGTTAGGGAGTGATAAATGATGATAAATTCAAATTCAAAATTGTAATAAATTATATTTAAAGTTAATAAAATTATAAAGAAGCAAAGATTATAATTTTAAGTTTAAACTTTAAACTTTAACATTTCTAAATTCTAACCTTTTGCGCTTCTTGGAGTGTATCTTCTCAAAGACACTCCAATTGCGCTCTCACCCTGATGAGCTGCAACTTTGACTTAGCACTCTAATGGCAAGTTTTTGCAACTTTGGGACTCTGCGACCATAGTTAGTCCACCATACATCTACAAAGAAAACAAGGAAGGTAAGACAAATTACAAATTACAATGTATTAAATTTCTACCAAGTAAAAAAATTAGAAATGAAAGGGTAATTAATTAAGATTCTAAGAGATCAAAATTTGAAAGTTTTAAACAAATTGTACCTGGCATCCTTGTGGTTCTATCCTGGACAGCCATGTCATAGCCAAAAGTGCCACTTGACATCCTATAGATCTCTATTTGTCAAGAAATCTCTGCGCACTCAGAGGGAGTTAACACCATCCTCTGAACACACACTGGAGAAAGCCATCCATGACCTCAGCTTCAAACTAAAAGCCACATGCATAAGAGAAAGCAGGGTTGAGGTAGAGCCCTGCTGCATGAATGGGACGATGGAGAGTATTATTCCATCGTTCATCAATCACACTCCATAGTTCAGCTCGTCTTGTGAGTCCCACCTCCCCCTTGTCCTCATAGTAGTGATTGATAGCTTCCTTGGCCCTATCCATGGCCTCATACAAGTAGCCCATTTGTAATATCCCAAATCCCGATATTTTCTATTTCTAAGCAAAAAGGCTGATACAACTGGGCATGCAAACTGCCATGCAAAAATCCTATTTTATAGGAAAAATTAGGGTTAGGGTTTGTGAGATAGAATGAACACTTACCACTGATAAGCCGGCTGGACTGCTCCGGAGAAAGTATGCAAGCACTGAGAGCTGGATCGGAGATGAACTGATCTCCTCTGCTTACGGTGAACCCCCAGCAGCAAGACGCCCAGTCAGAAAAGGATGACACCCTTAGGGAAGGAGGTGTCCGATGGAGCTACGGATTTGCGGGGCTGATAGCCTTTCCGTACCGGAGAGAATGCCTGATACAAGAGTGATTTCTGAGTCCTCTAGGTAGGATAGCGACTTGCTTCTGAGAGACAGCTGCTCACGCCCCTGGAATCCTGAAACTGCTGATAACTGTTCTGGATGAGCACGGAGGGATCTGATAATCACCGGGTACTGGAGTATGATGCTGATGATGAGAATGGTGCCTGAGTTTCAGAAGGAAACTGAGATCTGAAGGCCCCACAGCTGATTAGGGCTTTCCGGTTGAAAACCCCCCTTTTATGACTGCACACGTGTCCCTGCAACGATCTATACCATATGCTAGATAACTGATGAATGAATGAAGAAAAAGTGGTGAACCAGTATGGCTTACCCTGAATAAGACTAGGGCAGATGTTTCACTGCCGAAATCCTGTTAGCTGAAGACTCCGTCTCCAACCCCAACTACTGTGCTGCTATCCAAGAGCTCCCAAAATAATCATAATCCAAAAAGTGAAGTCTCCTCTCGCTTTCTCCTCTATTTATAAAGTTCAACTGCGCAAAACCTAATCATTGACCTAATTAGGTCACTTTATCTTCTAATTTGCTGTTGACTTGCATGCATGCGTATGGAGACTTAAAGAGTGCATGCATCATTAAATAATGCTTGGTTGGCATGCACG
>LPNX010104478.1:172241-183548 GCA_001517045.1 Pseudotsuga menziesii
AGCTCCACTCAATCCTGTGTTTGTCGGCATACATCTTTTGTTGATTCTGGGATGTTTGTAAATTCTCTTTCAATACTTTCAGGATGTCCTGACTGTCCTATATCCAATCCTTAGCCTTAGGAGCCCTACTGTCTCCAAATGCCAAATCTGCATAGTCCAAGGCCTCATAACCATATAATGCCTTAAAAGGGGTCATCCTAATAGACATGTGATAAGTAGTGTTGTAGCAATACTCCCCTAGGCGTAGCCATTTGATCCAGGTTCGCTGCTGCCCTGCTACATAGTTCCTTAGATATCCTTCGATCCACTTGTTGACTATTTCTGTTTGCCTGTCACTCTGGGGGTGATAACTCGTACTAGTAGCCAGTTCGGTCCCCACCAATCTGAACAGTTCCTGCCAGAAGGCACCTGTGAATCTGCTATCTCGATCACTGACAATGGTCTTAGGTAACCCGTGTAACCTGAAGACCTCCCTGAAGAATAACTCAGCTACTTGAGCTGCCGAGTAGTCTGATGATATCGAGAAGAAATGTGCAAACTTGGTCAGTCTGTCAACTACTACATATAAACAATCTTGCCCTTGGACCTTGGGCAAGCCTGTAATAAAGTCCATGGAGATGCTTTCCCACTTCTGTTTTGGAATCGGTAGTGGCTGGAGTAACCCTGATGGATGGGTGTTCTCAATCTTGTTCTGTTGACAGATGCTACATTCCCGGACATGCTGCATAATCTCCCCCTTGAGGCCCTTCCATGAGAACCTCTCTTTGATCTGCCTGTAGGTCTTTAAGAAACCTTGATGCCCTGATAAAGGAGAATCGTGGGCTGCCTGAATGATCTTTTTCCTCAATGTGGATTCTGGAACGAGGTATATTCTGTCTTTGTAATAGATGATGTCATCCACAATCCTGTACTTGTCATCCTGAATTTGCCCGTCCAATAATTCGCAAGCGAATTTATTTTTGGAGTATTCCACTAAGAGAAGTGCCCTCCAATCCGTGGATATACTACTGTGAGATAATGGGGTTGGACGCCTGGATAATGCATCAGCTACTACATTAGTCTTACCTTTCACATACTCAATCTCGAAATCATAGGCTTGTACCTTGCTGACCCATTTCTGCTGTCGCTCATTCAGTTCCTTTTGCTCCAGGAAATACTTGAGGCTGTTATGATCGGTTTTGATTTTGAACTTACTGTCCACCAGGTACTGTCTGAATTTTGTGAGAGCATGCAAGATGGCCAGCATCTCCTTGTCATATATGGAGTAATGGCGCTCGTACTTCTTCAGTTTACGGCTCTCAAATGCAATAGGGTGATGATTCTGCATCAACATTGCTCCTAACCCTTCCCTTGAGGCATCACATTCTACCACAAAAGGTTGTGAGAAGTCTGGTAATGCTAGAACTGGACAAGAACTCATAATAACCTTCATCTCCTCGAAAGTTTTCTGTGCTAAGTCTGTCCAAGTGAACGCTCCTTTCTTGGTGAGATCTGTGAGGGGTGCTGCAAATTGGGAGAATCCCTTAACGTACCGATGGTAATAAGTACACAGACCTAGGAACCCTCTCAACTCTGTAACTGTTTTTGGCGCAAGCAAATCTCTGATAGCCCTGATTTTCTCCATGTCAACCTGTACTCCTTCTGCATTGATTACGTGTCCTAATTACAGCATTTCCTTCATGCCAAACTCACACTTGGACATTTTTGCATATAGTGAATGCTCTTCTAAAATACTCAATGTTTCGTCGAGGTGTTTCAGATGTTCTTCCCAGGTTTTGCTGTAAATCAGGATGTCATCAAAGAATACAAGCAAAAATTTACGTAGCTGTGCTCGGAAGGTGTGGTTCATGCATGACTCGAAAGAGGCCGGAGCATTGGTAAGTCCGAAGGGCCTGACCAAAAACTCATAGTGACCATAGTGACAGCGGAAAGCTGTTTTGGAGATGTCCTGGTCCCTTACCCTGATCTGATGGTACCCCGAGCGAAGATCGATCTTGGAGAAGTATTGAGCTCCCCGAAGCTCATCCATGAGTTCGTCAATTCTGGGAATTGGATACCTGTTCTTAATGGTCTTTTTGTTAAGTGCTCGATAATCGATGCACATTTGCAGTGTACCATCCTTCTTCTTGACCAGTACTACTGAGGATGCAAAGGGGCTAGAACTGGGCCGAATATATCCAAGCTCCAGTAATTCTTTGATGGTTTTCTCAATCTCATCCTTGTACCTTTTGGGATGCTGGTAAGGAGTGGTGATGACTGCTTGTGTTCCCTCCTCTAGCCCGATGATGTGTTCAAAACCTCGGTCTGGTGGTTTACCTGATGGAAGGTCTCAGAAAACCTTTTCGTGTTTCTGTAGCAAGGCTTGAATGTCACTTGGGTGTTGTGTGCTGGTCTCTGGGGGTTTCCTGACGGTGACCAAACATTCTGCAGCCCATTCTATAACATCCTGTCAGAGCACTGCCTCCATTCTCTGTGATGAGACCGGTTTTGGGGGATAAGTGTTCATGCCCCTCAAAACTACCCTTTTGCCATCTGGCCCCTGGAACTCCATTTCCATTGCCTTGTAGTCTGTAGTGTATTTCCCTATAGAATAAAGCCACTGAACACCCAATACCACATGAGTATCTGCTACATCCACTACATAGAAAGAGTCTGTGATCTGATAGTTACCTAAGGCAACATTCAGTTTTGGGATCCAGTAGTTGCACTCCATGCTGGAGTTCCCGGCTACTGCTACATTGAATCCCTCGAACTTCTCGGTCTGGATACCTCTCTTGGCTATCCAAGTGGAGTCAATGAAATTGTGGGTGGCTCCCCCATCAATCAATACTCCTACTCTGTGACCCTGTACTACTCCCCTGACCCTGAGAGTATGGAATCTTGGTACTCCAGATAATGTAGCAATGACTCCCTTTGGTGTATCATCATGGTGTGAATCCTCTTCTGTGGCCTCCTGCTCATCGTCGTCCTCATCACTGTCTGAATACACCTCAATGTAGTGGGCCTTCGCCTTCCTTGCACACCTGTGTCCCAGGGTTCCTGACAGGTGAAGCATAGCTTCTTCCTTCTCAAGTCTTTCCTAGTGTCCTCATCTAACCAAGTTTTCTTGGGCACATCCTGCTGGAAAGGTTTCCTGTCCTTGTCCCTAACAGGAAAATTGGTTTTCAGAGAAAATTTGTTTTTGGGCACTGAATCCTGAAGATCCCTTGCCCTGCTAATAGCATCCTGCAGAGTGAGGGGTTTGTAAGCTTTCACCCATCCCCGTAGTGGCTCTATGAGGGCCTCAGTGAATAACATAGTCAATCTGCTCTTTGACACATCGGTTACCATAACGGCTAGCCTTTGAAATTCTGAAATGAAAGCTTCTGCACTACCAGTCTGCTTGAGTTGAGCCAACTCCCTGAAATGGATCTCTAGATCTTTCCTATCAAACCTCTCTATGAGTTTCTGAGTGAACTCATCGTAAGAATGTATGGTGTTGTGACCCAATGTCACCAATCCGTGGTACCACCATTCGTGAGCTTCTCCGTCCAGGTGAAGTGTAGCCAACTTAATGGCGTCTGTCTCTGTCATGGGATTGAGTTGGAAATAGGTATCCAACTTTTGGACCCATGTTCTCGCTGATTCTTCGCGAGTCCCATCAAAGTTTGGGATGGTTAACCTGTCCAAGGTCTTCTGTAGCTCATAGTTGTGATTGAAACCCTTGTTGAAATTCCTGGGCCTGTTCCTACTCTTCATGTTGCAGAAGTCTGAGAAAGACATGGCAGCATGAAACTCATCCCCTAAGTCTTTGTACTCCTGCAAATAAGCCCCAAAAGGCTCGCTAGGTTCTACCTACATGATCGGGCCCCCTACTGTATCTGCCAAGAAGTGAGGCATGGTAGGCCTGATAGTAGGTCTGCTGTATATGTGCGGAGTGTTCTGGATGTTAGTGTACACCATCTTTCCACTACTGCTTAAAGATCCCCGATCTACCGGTGAGGGAGGTGTACTGTTGATACCTGTTTCCGGTTTCGCTGATAGTCTGTTGATTGCATTGAGGACTTCTTTTTGTCCTTTGGCTAAGTCTTGCAATGCAGAGACCAAGCTGCGAAACTCCATCCGATCCTCCTCTTCTCCCGTTCCTTTTCCTCTATCTGAATGTATACCTGTTTGTTCCATGTCTGAATTGGTATCTTCTAGTTGGATATCTTCAAATTCTTCTGTGTATCTACTCTTCCTCCTCCTATAGGTTACAAAAGGATCTCCTTCTGTATTCATCTACTTTTCATCTCTTAAGCCCACAGCTGGCCAAGAAAACAGCTCTGATACCACTGTAATATCCCAAATCCCGATATTTTCTATTTCTAAGCAAAAAGGCTGATACAACTGGGCATGCAAACTGCCATGCAAAAATCCCTATTTTATAGGAAAAATTAGGGTTAGGGTTTGTGAGATAGAATGAACACTTACCACTGATAAGCCGGCTGGACTGCTCCGGAGAAAGTATGCAAGCACTGAGAGATGGATCGGAGATGAACTGATCTCCTCTGCTTACGGTGAACCCCCAGCAGCAAGACGCCCAGTCAGAAAAGGATGACGCCCTCAGGGAAGGAGGTGTTCGATGAAGCTACAGATTTGCGGGGCTGATAGCCTTTCCGTGCCGGAGAGAATGCTTGATACAAGAGTGATTTCTGAGTCCTTTAGGCAGGATAGTGACTTGCTTCTGAGAAACAGCTGCTCACGCCCCTGGAATCCCGAAACTGCTGATAACTGTTCCGGATGAGCACGGAGGGATCTGATAATCACCGGGTACCGGAGTATGATGCTGATGATGAGAATGGTGCTTGAGTTTCGGAAGGAAACTGAGATCTAATTGAATTCAAAGATCCTTAATCAGGCCACATACTTTAATTTCTCTCGAGTCCATAGCATAAACACTTGTATATAGCCTAGTTGTCTTTAACCCAAGTTGATTCATAACCTTAAGTGACATAACATTCGTTGAAGCCCTTGAATCAAGCATGCAGTTGCGAAGAAGTAAATCATTTGTCATTAAGGAGATGAAGAAGGGGGAATGAATTCTATTCCCTTTTCTTTGTCCAAGGCTTTTAAAATCACTAGAACATCTTCACTTATGTTTCTTAACGAGTCTTTCTTTAGGTCCTTCAATAAATCTTATCCCTTACAAAGTTTCCATAGTAATGCATATTGTTGCTGCTTAATTTGCACCTCGGGTCATGTGGTAGGAATCTTCAAGCCACTAGGTGTGATCTTGGGGGCAAGCTTGAGACAAGTGCTGTCACCTGATACTTGGCTCCTCCGTCTAGGCCAACTCCTAGTGAAGCCAAGGGGGGTGGTCCCTATGAAAATAATCTATGGTTGCTTAATCTATGAAAATAAAAACAACTATTCTAGGAGTTAAGATGAAATGGATTAAAATATTTCCCACCAATCATTGCAAATAAATTACTTTAGCAACTTAGAAAATATACAAACCATTCAAGATACTTTTGCAAAATTTGATTTTTGCATGAAAACAAAGTAGACTAGTGCCAATGAAAAGAGTGCTTGTGTATGAGGGTTGCTAGTGTAGTCTCGGTGAAAGTAGTGTAGTGTCTTGGTTGGTAAATTTTAGATTATTAAATGAGTGATTAAGGGAGCGGGTTAATTTCGGGTTTGGCCCAATAAGGCAAGCTCTCTTGAAATGAGCGTTAAAGCGACTTTACCAAGTGTCCAACGGGGTGAAGCATGACCTGCTTAGAGTATCCCCTTGACTCTGTGGTAATCACCCTTTGGGACCTCTCGATTTCTCAAAAAAAGGCTTATGTGGATTTTCCTATTACTCTAGTCATTCGTATCCCTTTCTAGTAAAACCAACCGATTAGACAAGATGCAGCAGTGCAGCGCTTACGTGGAAGGAGCCTTCGTCAATTTTTATTTAAATCCTGAATGTGATGTTTATTAACTAACTACTCACGACTGCGAATCTGTTTCCCCCTTTTGGGATACTCGGGAGAGCACAATTGGGTTAATTTTAAAGCCTAAAGAAAAGACAAAGGAAAATGTTTTTTTAATTAGTCCTACTACAAATCTCTTTTCCCCTTTCGAGATATTCGAGAAAGCGTGGGTTAAGTACTTCCCTTTCTTTGACAAACTAAACAACTGAACATGTAAAGATGACTAAACTAACCAAAAAACTCAAAATCATGAAAAAAGACACTGACGCGGATCCCCCCAAGGGAGATGAGGAGTGGGCTCTTAGGAGTGGAGAAAATAATTGACATTAATATGAAAAATTCTATTCACATATTTTGTCAAACACTTGAATATCTAGGGTTTTTGATTAAAATTTTACTCACGAATTTAAAATAAAAACCACTACTTCAAGATCTTCTCAAACACTAAAGTATCAATCAAACACATGAGACATCGATATTTTTGGTCAAAAGACAGGGAAAAACCTCAACTCTGGGGAAATTTGCCCAATAATGTCAAAAGGCGTTGTGCCAGATTTTCATAATGTTTCGAAGGTTGTTGATTTTATTATTGTGAATTAATTATTTAGATGCGAAGAATTAATCAGTGCGCATTCCTGCTTTTGATTATCCCAAAGCTCTCAGGGTGAACCTGCGATGGGCAAGAGCATACACCGGAATGGAAAAATGTTTGTTCCAATTGTATACTGAAACAAAAATATTGTGGCAGCAAATAAAAAGTTAAGCCTAAAATAAGCCACAAGCTATGTGTCACTTTCTGATCATCCACCAATAATTGGCAGAAAGCCTTTGGTTGGTGGAGAGAGGATACTTAGTGGCAACGAGCAAGAGAACAAAATTATTTAAACAATTTAAAAGACGGAAATGAAAAGAAATAACTAACTAATACAGCCTTCAAAGAAAGCGGATTGTGTGCATGTGATTGTTAGAAAAATTCAAGCAACGAAAGAGACACTACCAATCCCTCCAAAGGATATGAAGTGTGGGTGCTGTGTAGCCCACTTGCTTTCTTTATTACTTATGATTACAATATAAAAAAATGGAATTAAAAGATGTCTTAGAACCTATAAAACATGTCTAAAGACTTATACAACTTTATGGAGTGAACGAGAATGAAGAAAAGGGAAATCTGAGGGTTTTTTGGTGTCCCGGGAGACTCAAAACTCGAATTTTGAGCAAAGCTTTCTCCTCTTTTTCTTTGGGCCTGCTAAAAAACAGTGAGTTAAATTATTAGAATATGATGGAATGAATGAATAAAAAATAAAACTAAAACTAATTTCAGTACTTGCAAAAGATTGGAAAAATTTACTAGTTTTTAAAGCACCAAAATGACAACTTTAGATTCAGCAAAAGATGATTCTTGTTAAGCACTTTTAAATCCAAATTATCTGATATGCCAAATGAGTAGATTGAAATTATCAGATTTTTAAATCAAATCTATCAAATTTGCATATTCAAACTATGTAACCGGAAAAAAGAGAGAGAATTGTTTTGAGAAGATGGAAAACAACTTCAAGCCTCACTTGATCTTCTTATGAAAACTTTGGAGACCCTGTAGAAATAAGATAGAACTTGAGAGATTGTCAAAGAAGAAGAAGATACATCTGAGTTCAACTCCTCCTTTGAAAAAGTATCCTGCAAAACAAACCTATGAGAAATCCCTGCATGAAAAGTTAGATCTAGTGTACTCTATTAGATTTTCTTAAGGTTATAACAGTATATCTTAATTCCATTTATCAATAGGATCACTAGAAGATAGACAAAGCACAAAACAATACGACAAGTATTTTTCACCTAGGAAACCCAAATGGGAGAAAACCCAGCAACCTTTCATCTAGAGATAATAATTCTGAGATCAGAGTACAATGAAGAAAGAAAAGAAAAATATGGAAATGCTTTCCAAAGATTGAAACTTTGAAAATTGTCTTCTTCTGCAGTGTATGCAAACGTCTCTCTCCCCCAGAACACTGCGCACTTCTCTGAGCTGTTGTGTTGCAGTTGTATGAAATAATGAGGGGCGCCTCCTATTTATACTGTTTTCCCACTCATAATTTAACTAGGGCCGACTTCACTTGGGGGAGCAATATAATTTTATATTTTATAATTTTTATTTTGACTTTTCTTTTGCTTGCTTTTCTCCCCAAGGTCTACATTGTTATTCTTGGATTTGTATGATTGATTATAATAAGTTCATTTCCCGTAGGAGGTACAATACAAGAACAATAAGAATAGCTTCTGAAGTTGCACAAACTCCAACACTCCCTCTTAGCAAGGAAGGTATTCTTCGGTCTTCATCACCATCACGATTATCTGGGTTTCATATGTACATATATACTGTCTCTATCATCTCTAAACCTACTAAAGGTTTTTATTTTTGAATTTGTTCTATCTGGATGTCTGAGAGAAAATCACTTGCTACCTATCTGTCTCTACTGTCGATGGAACACTTCCATGCCTGGCTAGAGATCTTGGATGAGCAAATGTGTATGACCATCTACTACATGTTTGTCTCATTTGCTAATGGGGTACTCCTATACGTGGCTGAGAACCTGAACGAGTAAATGTGCATGACCATCTACTTCCTATTCGTCTCATCTGCCGATGGGTTACTTTCATACCTGGCTGAGAACCTGAACGAGTAGAGATGTCCGTGCAATCACACGACCATCTGCTACATGTCCAACTCATTTGCCGATGGGATTTCTCCCATACTTGGCTGAGCACTTGGACACGTAGAGGCACGTGTGTGAACTCGACCATCTACTACCTGTCCGTGTCATCAGCTGATGGGATTTCTCCCATACCTGGCTGAGAACCTGGACGAGCAGAGGTACCTAGGAAAAAGTATGGTAAATGTCTCTCAGTCATCTCTCCCTCTCAAGGAGGGATACGTTCTCTTCTACTCCAAGTATTCCGCAAAAGTATTCAAGCTTCATCCTGGGAAGAGGCTTGGTGTGAACATCTGTAGTTTGGTCATCTGTCAAAATACACTGTAGCTCGACCACACCTTTTTGCACCATATCATGTATGAAGTGATACCAAATTTCTATGTGCTTCGACTTATCATGAAAAACCGGGTTCACTGACATCTGTACACAACTCTCGTTATCACAGTGAATCATAGTTGGCTCTAGAATCTGGCCAAACAATCCTGCAAGAATTTTACGAAGCCAAACTGCTTCTCGGGCTGCTGAACTAGTGGCCATATACTCGACCTCTACAGTACTGTGAGCTACTAAGTTTTGCTTCCTATTGTACTAGGAAATTACTGCAGAACTCAAACTGAAACAACTTTCTGAAGTGCTCTTCCTTTCTGTAGTGCATTGAGACCAATATGAGTCTGTAAACCCTTGCAATCTCAAGTCACAACCTGAATCATATTGTAGATCATATCCCACAGTGCCATGCAAGTATCTGAGCACATGTTTTGCAACAGTCCAGTGAATCTGCCTCGGTTCGCACATAAAGTGACTAAGGGCATTGACAGCAAAATAAATATCTGGTTTGGTGTTCGTCAGATACATCAAGGACCCAATCAACTGGCGATACATAGTGGGATCTATCAAATTTGAATCTGAAGCAGAATCTCTCAACTTCTTCAAATTTGCATTCATCGGAGTAGCTATGGACTTGCAGTCCAACATTCCGAATCTTTTCAGTATATCTCGTCTTAGGAAAATCTTCTTCTGCCTTTACCATACTTCTAATATCAAGAAGTAATGTATCAATAATGTCATTGAGAAAGGTTATCTTGACATCCATCTGATACAGCTTTCGTCTCATAGCTGAAGTAATAACAACGATTTGATGGAAGTGTATTGAGCGATAGGAGAAACTGTCTCATCATAATCGACTCCCTCTTTCTAAGAGAACCCTCTGGCAACAAATATGGCGTTGTATTTTTCAATGCTCCCATCTGCTCCATGCAGAGCTTCATGCTCCTCTGCATTCTACAAAATCTGTCGTGCCCATCTGGGTCTTTTTCGGCTTACTGCCATATCTTGTGGGAGCATCATCTGGCTCAACTGGATCAATGGGACTGGTCAGTTTATTCATTTCTTTAGACTCTGTCTTAATGTTTGGAGGGGGAGATGATCTCATCTCTTCATCGTCATCGATCCCCATATCCGATCCTCTTCCTTTTCAGATAGCCATTTCTTCTTCAAAGGTTACATCTCGACTGACTTCGATTTGCCTCGATCCTGGGATGTATATTCTGTAAGCCCTTGAAGACTTGCAATATCCCACGAATGTTCCCTTCTTTCCTGAAGGTTCTAACTTGGGCACATGAATGTAGACTGAAAAGTAATTGTCCATCCTGGTGACGACCAGGTTCATCAAGGATCCTTCGAGTCATGACAACAGTGTCATTGGGTTTCTATCATATGTAATAGAATCGAATCCTTGTCTTTGAGGGATAACTCCCTCTATCTCTCAGACGTCGGTTGAGTAAGTCTTGTTGAATCAACAGATAGACCGATATTCGTAGAAGCCTTCTCCTTCTGACCACCAAATCTTTGCATGAGATCATTCTGGATTTGAGAGTCATAATACATGCTTCTAGAGGCTTTCTGCTTCCGTTCCATTCGTATATCAATGAGATCACTTGTCCTTGTAGATCATGGCATTCCCTACAAGTCAAATCCCGTAAGATGGTTAGCAATATTTCATAATCAATGTATTAACAAAATAATGTAGGCAAATTTTAGTCAATGCTTCGACACAACACACATGTAATATCCCAAATCCCGATATTTTCTATTTCTAAACACATATGCTGATACAACTGGCCATGCAAACTGCCATGCAAAAATCCCTTTTTTATAGGAAAAATTAGGGTTAGGGTTTGCGAGATAGAATGAACAGTTACCACTGATAAGCCGACTGAACTGCTCCGGAGAAAGTATGCAAGCACTGAGAACTGGATCGGAAATAGGCGGATCTCCTCTGCTTCAGGTGAACCCTCAGCAGCAAGACGCCTCAGTCAGAAAAGGGTGACGCCCTCAAGGAAGGAGGTGTCCGATGGAACTACGAATTTGCCGGGTTGATAGTTTTTCAGTGCTGGAGAGAATGCCTGATGCATGCAGAGGTTCTGAGACCTCTAGGCAGGGTAGCGAATTGCTTCAGAGAGGCAGCTACTCACGCCCCTGGAACACCGAAACTGCTAATAACTACTTCGGATGAGCCCTGATAGATCTGATAATCACCGGGTACCAGAGTATGAAGCTGATGATGAGAATGGTGCCTGAGTTTCGGAAGGAAACTGAGATTTGAAGGCCCAACAGCTGATTAGGGCTTTCTGGCTGAAAACCCCCTCTTACGGCTGCAC
>LPNX010104478.1:188573-227512 GCA_001517045.1 Pseudotsuga menziesii
CAGTGGCCCTTCCTGACCAAATGATGATGCCCTAGATCTTCTATGGATGGGATCAGTCCTTAGCTGATTCCCTAGCTGTCAGTAACCGCTCGAACCCACAGGAATCACATAGGTTAGCGGTTTTGGGCCTTAAGGCCTAACTGGAAGAGGACATTACAACACATAAAGTCATTATTTGGATGGTTATGGTCTCCATTATAGCATACTAGTAAGAGTGTGTACTACTCCAAGTATGTTATAAAGGAGTCTTCATCCTGGATGGGTTGTGTAGTATGACAGGCTATTTAAACAATCATGTGTATAGAAAATACTACATGAGTCTACTTGTTAACTACATGAATTTAGAAATGTAGATCTGTGTAAAACATATTCAAACGTAACCAGATCTAATCTAATAGAGCATGTAAAATCAAATACTTAACTTTTGTAGTTTTGTGTGTGGGATCCCACTATCAGAGTCCACTGATATTCATATGCTTGATTGACGATCATCACAGTTTGGATCTTCATATCATTTCTTAGAAGAAGAACTTCGAACGATCATCCTTCCTTGGCTCCTTGTGAGGAGGGTCTTCTTCTACATTAGCAGTTGAAGCTTCATGCTTCCTTTTGATTGAAATTTGACAGTTATTGGCATGATGACTGTATTTCTTGCACCTGTAGCACTGTATCAGAGATAAATCCTTCTTCTCTTGTTTCTTTTGATATGGGGGAGGACTTGATCTCTTATCTTGATGCTTGTAATTGAAGGACTTCCTTCCCCTTCCATTTCCTTTCTTGGCATGAGGTATGAACGCTTAATTTTCCTCAGGTTGAGCGCCATGAAGTCTTTGGCATGCTGTGATTCTTGTTTCCTCTTGAGTGCATTCTACCCATAGCCTATCAAATTTGGGCAATTTGGTTCGACCACTTATAGTTTGGATAAAAGACTCCCAAGATGGTGGGAGACCATTTAAGGTGGTCATAACAATATCCTTTTCTTCAAGATTGTCTCCACTGGACTTTAGCTTGTTTAGGAGTTTGGTGATCCTCGTGAAATATGAGGAAATATTCTTGGATTTCGTCATCTTCATATTCGACAGTTGATTCCTCAATGTGAGAGTCACATTGATGCTACTGTGTTCAAATAGCTTCTTTAGGATTTTGAACATCCTCGTTGTCGTCATCTTTTTTGAGATATGAAGAACCAAGTGATCTCTAACTATGTCCACTAAAATCCTCCTTGCTTTGGCATCATTCTTTCTCCAGTGAGGTTTGTCTTCTTCGACTTCTGGTTCCAGGATCTTTGCCTTTACAAACTATAATAGGTCATTTTCTTCTAGTAGAAGAAGAACCCTAGACTTGTAGAGATGAAGTTGGAAGCCCCATTCCAAACGATATTCAACCTTCATGCTGATCATCTTGACTGTAGATCTAGATCTGAGACCCTAGCAGAGGCTAGGTCAAAAAGGAAAGTTGGAGTTTTGGAAAATTGACTCCATAGATAAATGCGCCCTAGAGAGGCGAGTTGAGTAGAGGTAGAGTCGAGCCAAAACTGTGGAGAAAGTAGGTCAAAACTGGAAACCCTAATTTTTGTTGCAGCTGCAGAATTAGGTCAAAATTGAAAATTCTCAGAATTGAATTCTGTCTTCACAAAAGATGCACCCTCCTTAGAGCGAAATTCTCAAGGCTCTTTTTCTGCCAAAAGGTTGAGTGAAGATCTTCAAAGATGAAACCCTAGTTTCGACAGGTTGCTGACAAAGTTCCAACAATGGCTTCTTCTACCACTACTCTGATACCATGTTAGATTTTCTTAAGATTATAGCAGTATATCTTAATTGCATTTATCAATAGGATCAGTAGAAGATAGACAAAGCATAGAACAATAACACAAGTATTTTTCACCTAGGAAACCCAACTGGGAGAAAACCCAACAACCTTCGTCTAAAGATAATAATTTTGAGATCAGAGTACAATGAAGAAAGAAAAGAAAAATATGGAAATGCTTTCTAAAGATTAAAACCCTGAAAACAATCTTCTTCTGCAGTGTATGTGAACTCTCTCTCAGAAAACTATGCACTTCTCTGAGCTGCTGTGTTATTGGTGTATGAAATAACGAGGGGTGCCTCCTATTTTATATTGTTTTCCCACTGAGAATTTAACTATGCACTTCTCTGAGCTGCTGTGTTATTGTTGTATGAAATAACGAGGGGTGCCTCCTATTTATACTGTTTTCCCACTGAGAATTTAACTAGGGCCAACTTCACTTGGGGGAGCAATATGATTTTATATTTTGTAATTTTTATTTTGTCTTTTATTTTACTTGCTTTTCTCCGCAAGGTCTACATTGTTCTTCTAGGGTTTGTATGATTGATTATAATAAGTTCATCTCCTGTAGGAGGTACAATACAAGAACAATAAGAATAGCTTCTGAAGTTGAACAAACTCCAACATACTCAAAAACAGGAAATGAGAAAGAGTTGAAATACAACCGAGTATGAACAACTACTCTCCTATCTCTTGAGATCAAAATACCAACAAGCAAGTTGCAACAGTAAATGCCTACTCTATGTGCCTTAGGATGACCTTCTAAGCTAGATCTAATAGCAATTTTAAGCAAAAGGAAGAAACAATTCAGAAATTTAACAATGTCACCTCAATACTTGCAAGTAATCATCTCATAAACATTAGAGAGAATTTGAGGTAAAAAATGGGCCTCAAAAGGACCAAAATGTACTATAAAAATCAACCAATTACATTCTAGTAGATGACATCATCCCCCATGGTTGAGGTGGCATTGCATGAGTTAAGAATGCTTATTTGTCACATTTTCTATGGTGGATGAAAATCCATAGTTAACCAAGGTAGTGGTACAAGTACTTTTAAGTCATAAAGTGAAGTACTCACAATAAAAGTCATTTCACACTTTCTCATAAAATAATATTATAGTTATTTTCAAGTAAAGTACTCACAATTCACTTTCTCATAAAATAATATTATTGTCATTTTCAAGTAAAGTACTCATAATTCATAAAAATGTCTTTTCACATTTTTTTATAAAATAATATATTGTCATTTTCATGTTTTTTAATTTTAAAATATATATTCACTCAATTGTATTTAATATCATAATTTCAAACTAATATATATATATATAATCTTGTACTTTTAAAATAAATTAAATTCATGAATGATATTTATATGAAAAAAATATGTTAGTTATGCATATAAATTAAATTCATTTTCGTTTAATTTTATTTACAAGTTCAAGACAAATAAATGTTAAAGGACAAATATTTTTGGGGAATTTACAATGAATCTTAGTCACATCATTCTAGAGTTATTTTATTAATTTTATTTATAGTCAATTTAGAAAAGTAACTCAACCATGGTTATTTATATTGTGCATAAAAAGTAGTGTAGGAGGTGAGTTGTCATATATACCTACCCCATAAAACCCCTAACTCATAATATTTTAATATATCTTATATTTTTGTAGTACATCTCTTAGGAGGCCCATTTTTGACCTCAAATTCTCTCTAATGACAGAGTGGACCTCCAAAGTTTGCAATTATATTCATCAATATAGAAACAATACAAAATAGCAGAGGTTCTTTGCATCCATCCTCAACAAAGGAGGAGAATCCTGCTTTTATAGCCACATACGAGCTTCGAACCCTAGGGGGCACATTTGCCAAGTGGAGAGGAGGTTTAGGAGGTTGAGATAATGGTGGAAGGAAGACGTGAGTGTTTTGATGAAGGGCTTCCACCTCACAAGAGGTGAGCCACATGGCTTAGGAGGCCTCCACCTCTCCCAACCAGTGAAGCACCACTCACCTGGTACTCGCGAGTACTCGTGAGTGGGCCCGAGTCAAACGGCAAGACGGGTAACCGCTAGAAAATCGGCTGACAACTCGCCGGAAACGGGTAACCGCCGGAACTCGCCGTTACTCACCGGAATCGCGAGTACTCGCTGGACCTCGTCGTGCGACTTGGGCTACAAAACAAGACCGCGAAAAACACCCGCGATTTTTGTGGTGTGACAGTCGGTTTTACTGGGGGGAAAAGGCACCTTAGCCTCCTATAAACAGACCACACATGTCGTTTTTTTCACCCATCAATTTCTTTTCATCCAGCATCCATTTCCGTTTTCATTTTATCAGTTCTGAGTGTGGAGTGGAGTTCACGGCCTTCGCTGCTGCTGGAGGTGGAGTTCACCGCCTTCGCTGCTGCTGGAGGTGGAGTTCACGGTCACAGGTATTGCCGTTTTCTCTTTACGGGTTCTCTCTTTCGGGTTTGGATGGAACGAGAGACTTATTCTCGCGGTCTGTTGTGAGTCGTGACTCTCTTTTTCTGGTCTAAAGTTGTCATTTGGTAAAAGAAATTAATCCAAATGCAATTATAACGATGTAATTTTTCGGAATTATGAATGCTGGTAAAGAGTTTGCCCACTGTGGTTCTTCGCTGTTTGTGTTTTCTTCAGCCTGTTACGCCCTTTATTCCCTGGTGCAACCACATTAACAGAAAACATATTCTCCTCTTGTAAATCTTACATTAGCTAACGCCCTCTACGAATCATGAAAAAAGGGGTCCTTCATTATATATATATATATATAATTTTATTTTTTTATTTATGGATGGGCAACAACGCATTACTTACTGGTGGTTATTATCTTATTTCATAACGATAATGAATCTAACAGGGAGAACCTAACTTTACATTTAATGATGAAGACTTCGTGCCTCGATCTCCTACTATTTACGAGTACTTCGTGCCTCAATAAAAATGCGCTTTAAACTGTAAGTTGGGCTTAGTTCATATCAGGCTCAAAATAGCGTTTTTAAAAGAGCTAAAATGTTAATAGAAAATGCTAATAAAGGAGCCTGTCTAATTGATATATCTTTCTTACCTTTTAAGACTTTTAATTGTCCCCTTTCCTTTTTTTGAGTTTCATTACATACTCGTGCGACTCTTTAGCTTTCATTACAATGCCATGTAAAGTTTTCAATTCGTCCTTATGTTTAATATGGATCGTCGTGATCTTTGTGTTTAATATGAAGGTTAAGGGTGAAATGATGGATCTTCCAACATTTAAGTTACATTTTAAGTTATAAGTAGTTTTTTTTCATTAAAATAAAATGAAGCGTTATATGGTTGAAGTTATTGCATGAAGGTTTTTAAGTTTGGATTTTTATATTAGTTAATAAAGAGTTTAGATTATGAGTAGTTTTTCTTTCACTTAAAATAAAATGAAGTGTTATGTTGTCAAAGTTATTGTAATAAGGTTTTTAAATTTGTTTTTTTACATCGATTTATTAAGATCTTTTTATTAATGCTTGTTATTGTTGCGTCCAGAGGCCACTCTTTGTAAGGTAAAGTTTTTATTTATAAGTTTATAAACTTAAACTGATAAAGTTTTTTTATTTATAAATTAAAGTTTATAAAGGTATAAGTAAAAATTTATAAACTTATAGTTCAAATTAAAGTTGATTTTTATTTAAAGTTTATATAAAAATACAATACAATTATTCAATATATTCAATACAATTATTCAATTATTCAATACAATTATTCAATATATTCAATACAATTATTAAATGTTTTTATTTATTCTTTGTCTGCCCACACAGGCATGTGGGCTGAGATACTCAGCCACACAGGCCTGTGGGCTGAGATACTTTGCCACACATGCACAAAAAAAAACAATTTAATAATAAATTATAATCTTGTTTACAAATACAAACAGTCAATTGAATGCAATGTTTTATTGTTTATTAATGTAGAACATTTAATGTTTTTACAATTCAGATTCCATGGCATCTAAATCCAAGGGTAGAAGGCCTCTTGATTCAGCGTGGAAATATTGTGTGCGGGTGAAACCCGATGATGACCACAGGGTCATTTGCAATTTCTGCTCAACCCATATGTCTAGGGGCATAAATAGGTTGAAATATCACCTTGCAAGAATTGCTTGCAAAGATGTCGTGGTTTGTGACAAATGCCCTGATGAAGTCACAGTTGAAATGGCATCTGCTCTGGATGCTATTAGAGAACAAAGTGAAAAGAGGGCAAGATACAAGTTTGAAACTTCCATGATAGGTAGAGATTCAATAGGACCACCACCAAATCATAGTACAGGAGTGTCCTCATCAACTATTGCACCAAAGAGAAGTATAGCTTCTTCGTTCTTCCTTCCTCGTACAACTCCAGGATCTCAACCTTCTTTGGAGAGCTTCAATGAAAAGAAGAGAAAGGAGGTTGATATGGCAGTGAGGAGGTTTTGGTACCATAACAGCCTTTCATTTAACTATGCAAAGTCATATTTTTATCAGCCCATGGTTGATGCCATTGCAGCTGCTGGCTTTGGATACAAAGCCCCCTCTTATAATGCACTTAGGGGGAAAGAGCTTGATGAGGAGCTCGAGTGTGTTAAGGAACAATTGGAGACCATTAAAAACTCATGGAAGTTTACAGGTTGCACAATTTTGTCTGATGGATGGACAGATCAAAGGGGCAGAACAATCATTAATTTTTTTATAGCTTGCCCCAAAGGAACCATGTTCCTAAAATCCATTGATGCATCCTCGCATGTAAAGGATGCACATTTGATTTTTTCATTGTTAGCTGATGTTGTGGAAGAAATTGGGGTGGCAAATGTTGTCCAGGTAGTCACAGACAACGCTGCAAATTATGTGGCAGCCGGAAGGTTGCTTTTTGCAAAATACCCCACCATCTTTTGGACTCCATGTGCTGCCCATTGCATAGACTTGATGCTGGAGAACATCGGGAAGATGGAATGGGTGCAAGCTGTTGTGCAAGAGTGCAAAAAAATAACCAAGTATATCTATAACCATGCTTGGGTCTTGAACTTTATGAGGGAATACACACAGGGTGAACTCAGTCGCCCTGCTATCACACGGTTTGCCACAACCTTCTTTCCCTCCAAAGCCTTTTGAATGAGTACCAAGCTTTGAGACGAATGTTTTGTAGCCGGGAATGGATACATTGGAAAGATAGCACAAAACCAGATGCAGTTGCTGTAAAGCTGTCTCTCTTGGGAGATGGTTTGTGGGAGAAAGTCACTGAAATTGTCAGCTTCACTGAGCCACTTGTAAAAGTCTTGAGGATCATGGATGGAGAGAAACCTGCAATGGGATACATCTATGAGGGCATGGATAGGGCCAAAGAGGCCATCAAGGCTTTCTATAAGGGGGATTCATCAAAATATCTCCCTATATGGCAGATTATTGATTCCAGGTGGGACAAGCAGCTACATTTACCATTGCACGCTGCGGGAGCATATCTCAATCCGAGCTTATTCTATAATCCAGACTCTAGCATTCAAGGTGATCTTGAGGTGATGAGAGGTGTCATGATATGCATTGAGAAGATGTTCCCGAATCCAGAAATTCAAGACAAAATCAACTTGCAATGTGATATGTACAAAGCAGCATCTGGCATGTTTGGATTCAGCTCAACCCAACGACTCAAAGACAAGAAAATGCCATGTAAGATTCAATTTGGAAAAAGTAAATTGTTATAACTTAGAAGTTAGAACTTAGCTTTTAAATTTGCTGGTTATCTTTTTCAATTTTGGCATTGCAAAACTTATGTTTTTAATTTTTGCAGCCAATTGGTGGATAGATTGTGGCACTGAGGCACCACAATTACAAGAATTTGCTATCAAAGTTTTAAGTCAACCCTGCAGCGCTTCAGGTTGTGAGCGCAATTGGTCGGTATTCGAGCACATCCACAGCAAAAAGAGGAACAGGTTGGAGCATGAGAGGTTGGAGAAGTTGGTCTTCATCTACTACAACCTTCGACTGCTCACAAAACAAATTCAGCCGAAGGACCTAGATCCAATTTTATTGGATGATATTGATTTAGAGTCTGAGTGGGTTGTGGAGGAGGAGTTCCCTGATGATTTGAGTTGGCTTGATGAGGAGACTCAGGATCCCTCTAGTCTGCCATATTCTCAAATGGAAACTCCAAATACACCTGCTTCACAGCTGCTTCAGTCTACCGATGTTGGCACTAGCTCCTCGAGGACATATTTTAGGCGTACTTGTAGTTAGGCATGAGACTCGAGTACATGGAGACATTGTCTATTTTTGTTTTCTATTTTATGTTATGAGACTAAATTTTGAACTTGCTACCATTTCTGATTTTCAAATCACTATGGTATATCGTTTATGGCTTATGGTTTATGGTTATGGTTTATGCCATATGGCTTATGATTTATCGTTTATAATTACTAATTAGTGAATCTATGATCACTATTTAAATTTTTGCATACAAAATTTGATTATGTTTATGAGATAATGCACCATATTTTATCTTTTTCTTAATTGCTGAGTCTGGCCGAGTCTGGCCCGAGTCTTTCCCGAGTCGGCGAGTCATATGCCAGCCGAGTCTTTGCCGAGTCCGAGTCGTGCAACATTGCTCCCAACCACCTCAACCATATGGGGAATAGCGCCCTCCTTGAGGAGAATGCGCGCCCCTTTAGTGGAGAGCTGTCTGACTCCTCAGAGATAAGGTTGGAGATGTTCTCTAGGATCATAAATGCCCTTGACAAGATGCTCAACCAACCTGCCACCTCAGAGACAAGTCGCAGACAAGCTGCCTTTGATTTAGGATTGGGGTTTTCTCCTATTTTTCCATTTATTTGACTCTTTGAGCCAATTTGGAGAGAAAATCCAAATTAATAATTGAAAATTACTAATTTGACTCTCAAAAGTGGGTTTAGGGGTTAAGTTAGGTCTTTGGCTCCAAAAGTGAGCATCCCCATGACCAAATTTGATCCCTAGGCCCAATTTTATGACATTTTGAAAAATTACAACTAAAATACACCTTATCAATGATTTTATTAAAAAACTAAAAATTAAAAAATCCTAGGGGGGACTTATCGGATGTTCATGAAACTTTGGACATATGACTAGCATGGTATAATACATAGACCCTAGGCTTTAATAACCTTTCTGAGAAAAAAGTTACCAAACTCACCAACCCGACTTTGGAGGATTTTGAGTGAAAAACTTGAAAATTATAGGTTGCTTAAAAAAAGTCATATAATTAACAAGGGAAATAACTCTCAAGGATGATGACCTTGATGAACCAGGCTAAGAAGGCCAAGTGCATCAGTCCCATATACATGTAAATAAACTAAAGTGCATCAGTCCCATATACATGTAAATGAATGCCAAAATGAAATACAAGTTGCAGTATAATAATATGCAAAATAATATACAAAAACTATGGTACATTAAACTGTGATACATAAAACAATATACAAAACTATGGTACATTAAGCTATGATACATAAAATAATATACAACAATAAGATATGATACAAAGGAAAGGGTTTAGAAGAGTCTTGATAGTGCCCCCTTTGGCATTAGATAGGATTGTTGAAGAACAATTTCAATTGTTTCCCATTCACTGGTAAGAGCAACTTTTCTCCTTCCATAGGTCATTTGCTGCCTTTCACACACCTGGGGGTTAAGCGCAACAAAAATCTTCAAGCTTCTAGGTGTGTCCTTGGGGGCAAGTCTCGAGTCAAGTACTGTCACTTGATCTTGACTCCTCCGTTTAGGCCAAACTCTTAACGAAGCCAAGGGGGGTGGTCCCTAAGAAAGAGTTCAACTAAGGCTCTTTATATTTTAGTTGTTAATGGTGAAATTAAGTTGTTTTTAGGATTTTTTTGGTAAATAATCCTGTCGCAAGTCTGAAGCAAAATTGTTCAAACTTTCAACAACATATAACATGAGTATATAAAGATTTAATATTGACAAAACTGATAATCAGATGAAAATAATATTGTTGTGTACTCAGATTAGTGCCAAATGGAGTAAAAAGTGTTGTTGAAAAGGAAATGTTTTGCAATGTGTCTTGGTCAGTTTTAATTATTAAGGATGAGTTGATTTAAGGGAAGGGGGATTCTCGATATACTTACGAAGTACTGAGAATATGTCTGGAGAAATGACAAAATTGGTTCCTCACTCGAAAATGTGGGCTGAATCGAAGTCTTTGAGAAGGTGTTCAACACTACACCAACAAGCGTGTAGCCTGACTGTATCTTGAGGTCACTATTCAGTGGTTCCCGCTTCCTTTGAGAAATTTGCCCAATAATGTCAAAAGGTGTTGTGCCGGATTTTCACAATGTTTCGAAGGTTGTTGATTTTATTACTGTGAATTAATTATTTAAATGTGAATAATTGATCAGTGTGCATTCCCGCTTTTGATTATCCCGAAGCTTAGGGTGAACCTGCGATAGGCAAGAGCATACATCGGAATGGCAAAATGTTTGTTCCAATTGTATACTGAAGCAAAAATATTGTGGCAGCAAATAAAAACTAAAGCCTAAAATAATCCACAAGCTATGTGTCACTTTTTGAGCATCCACCAATAATTGGCAAGAAGCCTTTGGTTGGTGGAGAGAGCATACTTCGTGGCAACGAGTGAGGGGACAGAATTATTTAAACAATGTAAAATATTGAAATGAAAAGAAATAACTAACTAATACATCCTTCAAAGAAAGCGTATTGTGTGCATGTGATTGTTAGAAAAATTCAAGCAATGAAAGAGACACTACCAATCCTCCCAGGGGGGATGAAGTGTGGGCGTTGTGTCGACCACTTGCTTTCTTTATTACTTATGATTACAATATTAGAAAAATAAAATTAAAAGATGTCTTAGAACCTATAAAATAGGTCTAAAGACTAATACAACTTTATGGAGTGAAGGGGAATGAAGAAGAGGGAAAATTGAGGGTTTTTTGGTGTCCCGGGAGACCCAAAACGCGAATTTTGAGTAGAGATTCCTCCTCGTTTTCTTTGGACTTCTAAAAAACAGTTAGTTAAATTATTAGAATATGATGGAATGAATGAATACAAGATAAAATTAAAACTAATTTCAGTACTTGCAAAAGATTGGAAAAATTTACTAGTTTTTAAAGCACCGAAATGACAACTTTGGATTCAGCAAAAGATGATTCTTTTTAAGCACTTCTAAATCTAAATTATTTGATATGCTAAATGAGTAGATTGAAATTATTAGACTTTTAAATCAGATTTATCAAATTTGCATATTCAAACTACGTAACCGGAAAAAGGAGAGAGAATTGTTTTGAGAAGATGGAAAACAACTTCGAGCCTCGCTTGATCTTCTTATGAAAACTTTGGAGACCTTGTAGAAATAAGGTAAAATTTGAGAGATTGTAAAAAAAGAACAAGGTACAACTGAGTTGAAATCCTCCTTGGAAAAATTAACCTGTAAAACAAACCTATGAGAAATCCCTACATAAAAAGTTAGATCTAGTGTACCAAAAAATAGGAAATGAGAAAGAGTTGAAATACAACTGATTATGAACAGTTACTCTCTTATCTCTTGAGATCAAAATACCAGTGAGCAAGTTACAACAGTAAATGCCTACTCTATGTGCCTTAGGATGACCTTCGAAGCAAGATCTAATAGCAATTTTAAGCAAACGGAAGAAACAATTCAGAAATTTTACAATGTCACCTCAATACTTGCAAGTAATAATCTCATAACACAGAGTGGACTTCCAAAGTCTACAATTTTATTCATCAATATAGCAACAATACAAAATAGCAGAGGTTCTTTGCATCCATCCTCAACAAAGGAAGAGAACCCTGCTTTTATAGCCACAGAAGAGCTTCAAACCCTGGGGGGTGCATTTGCCAAGTGGAATAGAGGTTTAGGAGGTTGAGATAATGGTGGGAGGAAGGTTTGAGTGTTGGGATGAAGGGCTGCCACCCCACAAGAGGTGAGCCACATGTCTGTGGAGGCCTCCACCTCTCCCAACCACCTCAACCACATGGGAAATTGCGCCCTCCTTGAGGAGAATGCACGCCCCCCTCTAGTGGAGAGCTGTTTGTCACCTCAAAGAGAAGGTTGGAGATGCTCTCTAGGCTCATAAATGCCCCGGACAAGATCCTCAACCAACTTGCCACCTCAGAGACAAGTCCCAGACAAGTTGCCTTTGATTTAGGATTGGGGTTTTCTCCTATTTTTCCATTTATTTGACCTTTGTTGTCCGTTGAATGCACATCATCAATAGAAACCTTTTGCACTGCTGTTTCGCTAAGCGGGAATGGTGTGGCCCTGGGGGCAAGCAAAGAGCTAGGTGTTGTCACCTGATCCCAGCTCCTCTGTTTAGGCTAACTCCTAATGAAGCCAAGGGGGGTAGTCCCTAAAAAGGTTGTCTAAGGCTTTTTGTTTTTAAAGTGTTCTTAGATGAATGATGAGAATTAGTGTTGTTTAGGAGTTTTGATATACACAAAAAGACCATTTACACAATCCACGTTGATATTTGCAAAACATGATAAGAATAATTAAAGCATCCATACATGAAATAACTTAAACAAATGGACAAATGATCCAAACAAGATGATGCAAGAATAAACAGACAAATGCCTAAAATGGAGCCAGGATGTTGAAAATGTAAGTCTCTGATGTTTGTGAGATCGTTTTGCAAATGTACTTGGTCAAATTTTAGTGTACGTTTTATGAATGATCTTGTTAATTAGGCGAGAAGAATTACCGAAAATATTCTAAGTGGCGTCGTTCGAAGACATGTTGGACAATCTCGTTTACTGTCAGGCTTTCGATAACTTTCCAACTACTGCGAAACAAGGAGAGCTACCCAGCGTCCACAGTTAAGATTTCCCCACCTAGAATATTGCGCTCAATGCGAGGTGGTAAACTTTCTTAAGTTTGAAATTGGAATTAAATCTGTGAATTAAATAGCTACAGTGCTTTTGGGTATCCCGAATGGGTAGAGCATACACACTGTAAAATGGTAAATTCCAATTTTAGGGGATGATCAGTTGTAAATTTTATTAACAAACTACACTCTTTGACAGAGAGTGCTTTTGATCCATCTTATGGTGAGATTCAAGAGTCTTATCTAATCTTATGATGTGAATGCCATGCACGTGCTCTCCGACAGAGAGTGCTCTTGACTTGGCTTATGATAGGTTCAAGAGAGTTTGTGTTTTTTTTATGATTAATAATTAAAGAGCAAGAAACATGATGAAGTAAATGACATGCATGTAATGAAATTGAATCTAGCAATTAGTGGGAAATAAAACTAAGTCTAAAAGAAATCTAAACTAAGCAAATAAAAGACAAGACACCCTTCCCCGAAATAGGGGAAGTAGAAAAAAGTGTGGGAGGCTTAACCCCACTAGTCCTTTTTATTAATAATTACAATGAGAGGGATTTTAACCCTTGAAAAGAAAGCAAGAGAGAAAAGCTAAGAAATGAAGCCTTAATGGCTTTAGAAGGATGCAAGCTTTTCTTGATGTTTTTCTTCTTGGTTTTTGCAATTTTTATAATCTTCAAGTCCTTCTTGGTTCGCTTTTCCTCTTCCATGTCTGCACAAAATAAACAAGTACTCATGCACCCATTATTCGTTAGACAAATTAAAACTAATTTAAGTACAAAAATAAATCTTTTTAAATGCAAAACTTTAGTAAAATGGAAAGTTGAAAAGATGGAAAAACATGGTAGCCAACAAAAGAGTTAGATGGATGCAACAAAAAAGCAAAAACAAGGCATCCAAGTAGGAAGAAAGATGGCTGCAAATCAGAGAGGAAAAGAGGCTTGAAAAATGGCAAAAGGGAGCTGGAAAAGTGCCCAAAAGGGCTGGAAAAAGGGTGTGAAAGAGGGCAGCCAACTAAGAAGAAAGTTGACTGCAAATTTTTGTCAAATAGGACAGCCAAACAAAGGCAAGTATGGCTGCAAATAAAAGGAGAAAGAGGGCAACGAAGAGTGGAGAAAAAGAGGGAAAAAGAGCAAGGAAAAACAGGGTAAAAACAAGTAAAACAAAGAGGTAAAAAAAGGAGTAAAAAGACAAAAAGGTGAAGGAAAAAGAAGCAAACCAAAAAGAGTAAAGAAAAGATGGATAAGAGGGCAAAGAAAGAGAAGAAGAAGAAGGATGTGGGAATCTTACAACCAAAGGAAAATATTTTTTAAAGTTTGATTAATAGAGATAAGGAAGAGGCTTTTTTTAGCCGTATATTTTTTGATGCCGGATTAAATGCTTTGAAGAACTTGCATGGTGAAAGTATGAAGTTAAAAAAACCGTTGATGAGAAACCGGTTCAACTTCAACCCCTCCTCTCCTGACGATTCATGAAACCAACACAACTCAATACAAATAAAATGATCAAATGCTAGGATGTAATAATCAAAATAGACAATGAAAGGCACTGGTATAACTGACCACTTCCTGCCCACTTCAAATATATAACGAAAATTGCATATATAATCAACTTAAAACTTTAAATGACTATCCTATTGTGCTAGATTTATAGCCTTCATGAGCTAACATTGATCAAACATTAATTAAAATAAATAGAAGGTTGAGAAACAATATCACCTCACAAGGTGAAAACCACATGCAAATAACCCACACATAGACCTCCAAAGTCACTTTATTCCATTATCAAATGTCGGTTACAATCTTGGTAGAGTTCTCTTGTATTTTCTCCATATGCAAATGGGAAGAAGAGACTCTTATTTATACAAAAAATAGAGAAAGATAGGGATTAAAACCCTAAATGCAGACCTATGAAACCGGATTCCTCCAAAAGGGCTTGCGTGTCTCGTGTCCGCGTGTCGGACACAGACACGCTGACAAAACGTGTCCGACACGTCTTTGCAGCGTGTTCTGTTTTCGGACACACGTGTCCGAGGACTGTCAGTGCGTGTCCGAAAAACAGGACACTTTTTTCCACTAAAAAAACACCCAGAATTGCTTTAAATAAAAAATTTCACTTTCTTTTTATCATTTGCAAGTGTGGAGAGGGTTGTAAAGTGTGTTTGGTGTGCAGGTGAAGAAGATTTGAAGGATTTAAATGTGTAATTACTAATGTTAAATGTGCATTGATTTTGATTTCTATTGAATATTTGTAAAAATTTGGATCTATATGTCTATATTTTTAATATATATAATATTTAAATATATATATATATATATTACGTGCCCTACGTGTCCTGATTCTGGGGGTCACCGTGCCCGTGTCGGACACTCGAATCCTCGTGTCCTTCGTGTCCCGTGTCCCCGTGTCAGGTGACTTAGATGCAGACTAAGAGTAACACCAGAGTGAAACTCCTGACTGACTGAAGCTTCGACAGTTGATTCTGAGTTGAACTGATCACTAACTGAGATGCAATTGAGTTGGAGTAATGAGGGGGGATGAGGTGGCCTCATCCCTCCTCTGTTTTATCACCAATCCAATAAAAATGTGCCAAAAAGGAAAAACGTCCATGCATGGAGAGGGGCACAAATACCAAGGTGAAGTTCACTATAGCACTTCGATACTGACTCAAATCAGTCCAAACTTGATTGGAATCATCCTAGATGCTTTTTGCCAAGCAAATTAACTCTTTATTTTATTCAATTTGGCCTTTTTTGGAGTTTTTTTTTATTGTCTCCAATTTATTATTTTTTATTATTTTAATTAATATTTCTCATTTTTTTGGTTTTTGAGAAAATGTTAATTTCAAGGCCAAATAATAGTCCATAACTTAGGACAGGTGTGTCTAGGGGTTAAATGAGTGTTTTGGCGTAGAAAATAAGTGCTTATTTGCCAAAAACACCCTCCGGACCACTTAATTATTACAAATTGAAAATTTTCAATTTAACCATGGTCAAAATGGTTTAATTAATTGAAAATTTTAATTAATTCTTTATAGTCAAAAAATAAAAATTAAAAACTCAACGCCGCCGGTAAATTTTTTTTTGACAAATTTTATAGCATCCCGAGGCTTAGGAAATGACCATAGAATATACCAATAGTGTCTAGTAGGTTCATATTTACTAGTTGGACTCTAATAACACCCCAAGGCCTAAATTTCAAAATTGGGCATTCCAGTTTTGGAGGAAGCGGGAGAAAAACTCATCGATTATACTTGGCTATAGGCAAAGCATAATCGACAAGGGAAAAAACTCCCTGCAATATCTTAGTTGAAATCTACGTCTTAGGAGACCGAACCACTGAAAACCCCTACTAGCACACTTTATTACAAAAACCCCATGGGGCATGGTCATTTCAGCATAAAAATAAAAATGACTAGACAAAATTGGCTAGGCAAAACATTTTGAACTTCTGCTGTGCTGGATACGAACATTGACCATGTTCATCAAATGGCGGCTCAACTATGGTACAAAATAGTTGGTAACAACCCTCTAAGCCAATTTGGAGAGATAACCCAAATTAATAATTGAAAATTACTAATTTGACTCTCAAAAGTGGGTTTGGATTTAGGGGTTAAGTTAGGTCTTTGGCTCCAAATATGAGCATCCCCATGACCAAATTGGATCCCTAGGCCCAATTTTATGACCTTTTGAAAATTTACAATTAAAATACACCTTATCGATGATTTTATTAAAAAACTAAAAATTAAAAAATCCTAGGGGCGACTTATCGGATGTTCACGAAACTCTGGACATATGGCTAGCATGGTATAATACATAGACCCTAGGCTTTAATAACCTTTCTGAGAAAAAAGTTACCAAACTGACCATCCCGACTTTGGAGGATTTTGAGTGAAAAACTTGAAAATTATATGTTGCTTAAAAAAACGTCATATAATAAACAAGGGAAAAAACACTCAAGGATGATGACCTTGATGACCCAGTCTAAGAAGGGCAAGCCTTTACATAAAAGAACCTCATGCTCTGTCATTTATTACAATTCCCTCGAAAGGGTGTGAACATCCAAAAGAGGCCACAACTGGCCTTGATGAAACCATGAAACTTTCGAGCACTGAGTAAGAACAAGTGATTTGTTCCGATCCTTGGTGGCTCACTTGAAAGATCCCCTAAGTGCAACTCAGTGGATAACGGGTAGGACTTCAACTAGCTCATTTATTTTTGGTAGTATTAAGACTTAATACTAATATCTTCCTCGATCATTATCTGGATCTGTCCAACAAATTTCTTCCTCAATCATTATGCTTTTTTTCTTTTTGAAGTCTTTTGACAAGTCGTAAGGGATGATAGAAAGGTTGCTCAAGCACATCCTATGTCCATCAATGCCAGTGACAAAACTCATCTGGAAGCAATAGCTAACAACCTAAAGCTTCATCACTTTCATTGACTTCAACTAGCTTTCCTTTTCTAATAATTCCTTAAATATCTGGTTGAACTCCTTTTTTCTTCACTGCAACTTGGAAGACCCTGCTATTCTATCCCCAGAATCAAGGGCCACTCGTAGGCCTTCCTGGGAATGGATCCTGGCACCTGTGGGGCCCCAGCCACCACCCAATGCTGTTAGACCACAAGCCCTTGCCTATCTGGTTGAACTCGTTTTTAAAATTCTTTCCTCCCAAAGAAGCCCAGTTTGAGAAATTGAAGAGAGCACAGTTTTCCCATTTGTTCGTTAAGAGTTAAGTCATATAAGGGGAAGTGGAAAGGACTAATATTAAATATCTCTCTTCCACGACTTTGGAGCAAATGCATCCATGAAGCTAAGTGCATTTACTGCATAATATTTGGATTTGCTTGAGTGATATATTTTAATTTTTTTTGTATTCTCTTTTATATTTATCTTTTTAGATTTTTTGAAAGAAAATTTAAAAGTTATGGAATATTTTTTCATTTCATGCTGTTATGAATAATGAAATTCATTGAGAACAACATCGAAGATAAAAATTCAGCTTCTTGAATGTGTCTGTTTAACAGGTTGGTTATGACGAATGTTTCACAGAATTTTCAACAATCCAAATCTAACTGTACACTACAACACGGAAGTTGTTGACGTCATAAGCAACGACAAGGGCCAGATGTCTGGTGTTTTGTTACAAAGTACCAATCTGGGTGAACAGTGGGTGCTTGATGTGAAGGGACTATTTTATGGGATTGGCCACATGCCTAACAGCCATCTTCTTCAAGGCCAAGTTGATCTGGACACTGCTGGTTATGTAATTGTGAAAAATGGAGGACCTGAAACTTCTGTTGAAGGTGTCTTTGCAGCTGGTGATTTGCAGGTGAGATTAGAAATGAGTGATATCTCAATATAATATTAATCGTTTTTGTGACATTATTGGTGGAGAACAAGTTTTGTGCTTATACCACTGTTTTGATCTTTGGAAGAAGGTGGTCTTTTAAGAATGTGAAAAGGTAGAGGCAAAGGTAAAGTGAACAACAAGAATGGGAAATCCAAAGCTTAATCCTAAAAAGTGGGAAGAGGAAGAACACTCAATGAAGCAATCTGTCTTCTTCTAATGTTGTAAGATTGAAAGAGATTTTGAAACAGCTTTAGCAAAGATTAGTATCCTGCCGGAGTTGATCCTCTTGGATCTTGTGCCTTTCCACTGCTATAGTTGAAACTTGAAATTTTAGTCACTGTTTTCTTGTGATTGTTTTGATATATATATATATAAGTTGGAAGCCGGAAGTCTCTTTCATTATCTTAGGTGTTCAATCATATTAAGTCTCTTTCATTATCTTAGGTGTTCAATCATATTAAATCATCTATTTCATTGTGAGAAAGCAACCCTTTCGTTAAGTTGTTGGGAGCATGCAATTTTGCAAAAACTGACAACTTACTATTGGTATTTAATAGGACAAATTTTTTATTACATTTCATGCCCTATATGACTGTGTTTCATCTGAATAGGGCACACACAAAAAATTCCACTATTGTTTCTTTATTCATGCTTTGAGCATTTTGGAGTTATTGTGTGCATGGACTCCATCTGTTGATAATTCAATGGTAAGCCTTGCCACATAGACCTCTAGCACATACATTGCCATTTTTGTATGTGTTGTAGATTTTAATAAATTTATTTGAAGAAACAAAATGTATCTTTCCCCTGTTAAGGGTTTTGGGATGTGAACCTAGTTTTTTTTTCATTTTACACTGATGTTTGTCAAATATTTTTTTCTGTCATGCTTTGGAATCAGTTTGCCTTTGTAACTGGTATATTGATGACATTTTTTATTTGTGAACGTACCTTCAGGACCCAGAATGGAGACAAGCGATAACTGCAGCTGGATCAGGCTGTATGGCAGCACTATCTGCTGAACGTTATCTTGTAAAGAATAATCTTCTTGTTGAGTTCCATCAGGTACCATTTCTGCTTCTGTATATCCATTAGAAAAGATGAACATCTTTGTTGTTTTTCTTTATTCTTATGAATCATGATCTTCACTCACACAATTTATGTCAAATATAGGCACTTATGATTTATATGAGGCATTGGGCATTGTCTACTAGATTTTTTTATCATCCCAGGGTTATCTTGCTTGGCTGAAAATGAATATTTTTTCTAGTAGTCATCTTGGTTACGTATCGGTCTTTTTAAACCTTGCATCCACACACACACACATATATAGAGACTCGAGAGAGTTTTATTAAAATATGTGCACAATGCCAACTGGCCTATGGAACAAAGGTGGTTACATTCAATGTGGCATTTACATCAAAATAAAAGGAGAGAATGCAACTAGATGAAGGTTAGATCCAAAGTATGGTAGAAAGAAGTTTTGGACTATTCATATGGATTCATTCATCTTCCCTTTGTGTCGATTGTATCCTTCCCAGCTATGAAAACCTTCAGTAGCTTGTCTCTAGAGTGTATCATTATATGGCTTACCTAGCTGTGTCTTCTGTGTTGTCCTCCAGTAATACTGTCTCCCAACTGCTGGAGATTTGCTCTTTTCCTGATATGGTTGTATTCACACCGCAACTTGAAATGTTGTTTGGTTTCCACTTCTCCTTTCCTTCACACTTGACATACCATCTTTTCCCATTCTTCCTTGGGTTCTTCCCATATTCCTCCTTTACTCGTCAGTTTGTTGCCGCCTTTCACACACCTGGGTCACATGGCAGAAATCTTCAAGCCACTTGGTGTGTCCTTGGGGGCAAGTCTCGAGTCAAGGCTGTCACCTTGTTCTTGACTCCTCCATTTAGGCTCAACTCCTAACGAAGCCAAGGGGGGTAGACCCTATTAAGTTACTAAGGATAATTACTTAGTATGATGATGTTAAACTGAATGAGTTATTTAGGAGTTTGAAATTTAACTATAGACAATCAAAGATGACAAGATACAAAAAATGAACACACGAAAGCACAATGCTGAGACACAAGCAAGAAAATAACCAGTGCCTTAGAATGGAGTAAAAAAAAGAATTATTGTACTTGCATGTGCTTGGAGTGAATGTTTTGCAATTGCCTCTTGGTACGTTTTAAGTTAAATTTGAGGTGTGAGTTGATTAAAATTAGGCGAAGGGGTGGACTCCAGATATACCCGAGAGTACTTGGAGTATGTCCAAAACTAAACCTTCACGGCTACTCGCAAGGAATATGTGGGCTGAATGGAGTCTCTGGGGCTATTGTTCATAACGCACCCGTTAGGGTGTGACAGAGATCGGCGCCCCGAGGTCACTTTTCAGAAGTTCCCGCTTCCTTTGGGTATTTTGCCACCGTGATGGTTTGATCTAGGTGTTGGATTTTCACCTGTTGGTTTGTTAATTTGGGAGAGTGAGTCCTAATTATGCTAGTCACTCAAGTGATTTTGATAGATCTTGACTGATCGGACAAACCGTAGCCAAGTGCAGAGCATACACATCGGAGTCTTGTCAATTTTAGTAAATTTTACAATGGGTGTTCTTGTTAAAAGAAAACCCTCCAGGAACCTCTTTCGATCCAAGTGGATCTCAATCGGGGAATCAAGGAGGGGTTAATTTTATAATGCTTACTGAAACACAAGATGATAGCAAATGAAACATAAAAGATGAGCAAACCACAATTTTCTAATTAGACTACCACGAACCTTTCTTCACCTTTCGGCTCAAAGGAGGCTCGTGGGGTAAGTATTAAAGTTACTTTGAAAATAATAGAAATGGAATATGGAATTTATTTTATGTCAAAGTATACTACCCTACAGATTAATGCTACTCTAGATTACAAAAGATGAACGAAAAGCAAAAAAAAGACACGGACGCAAATCCCCCCAGGGGGGATGGGGAATGGGCTCGAAAGAGCCTATTCAAAAATTATTTTTATTAACAGCGGTTACAATATCAGAGAACTGATATAATTCCTCTTGATCCTTATACAGAGTGAAATCAAGAGCTTACAAAATGCGAAAATTAAAGGTTTTAGTCAAATGGGAGACCCCTGGGGGGATTTGAACGCTTCTGAGGCCACTTTCGAAAAGCAGCTTCCTTTCTTTTCTGTCAAACCTGATAAAAACCAGCGAGCATATTAGGCTAAAATATGCCCAAAAGCACTCTGAAAGTACCTTTGGGTCAACTTACTTTTAACAAAAAAAAACTAAGTTAAAACTTGTTAAATTGGGGTAATCTAGTTATGCAAAAAGGAACCAAGGAAAGCAAGCTTTCCTTGGGATCTTGGCTTGCTGTTTGGGCAGCCAATAAGATGTGCACTTTATTGCAGAATATGAATCTTTAAAGAACGAAAAAGAAACTACCTTATGAGCAAGTTTTAGATCTATGACTTAGCTACTTGCAAAAAGGGCAATTCCTACACCTAGATCTATCTTTATGAAATGATACTCTTTATGAAACTTATAGATCTAAGCAGCAAGACTCTTATGAAATAGATCTAATAATTTATATTCAATTCCTAGAACTAGATCTGATCATAAGAGGGAGAGACAGGTAACCAAAAGATTGAATTTTTTTAAGAAATGAGAAGAAGAGGAGAGAAGGTCGGCTCGTTGCTTGAATGGAGCAAGTTGAAAGGAGGCCCTTTTGTGGAGCGCTGAGGGACAGAGTCTTGAGCTTATTGGATAAGGAATGGCGTCAATGTTGATCCACACCTTCTTCCAATCAGGAACCTGCAACTAGATAACACAAGCCTGCACAACACCTCGTGAGATCTGGATATAGATGTATAAAGCAACAAAAATGAAAGATCATGCAAAAATAATCTTATTTAAGCATATAACTGAAATTCTTGAGCATACATCATATGGATAAACAAGATCAAGCAATCTAACTTGCCTAGTTTACACCCTTACTTGATTCAACCGAATCCTTGAAGCCAGAACACAAAAGCGGCACAGAATTTGGAAAGAAATTGCAGTTACCACATCAACAGCATAACACTGAGAATCCACACAAACACATGCACTACACAGTATAGCCTCCAAAGTTTCTTTATTCACAAATGATGATCAATACACAATTACAATAGCAAGCCCTTCAATCCAGCTCTAACTAGCTTGGAAGAGGCTGCTGTGCTTGGATATATACAAAAACTAGGAGATCCAGCCCAGGGGGGGCGCAAATCCCAAGGAGACACATCAAATCAGCTGAAGGAGAGTCCATCAATGCCTGATCTGTGTCTAGCTGAGCCAGATCTGAGTCTCACTGAGTGCAATTGTCAATCGGGGGGCTGATCTGATTGACACCTCAACCTGTTGACTGAAGCATCCACCAAAACTCATCCAGATGAGCCAAAAACGTGTGGAGGAGAGAGGGAGGGAAAAATTCCCCATAAAGGATGCTGAAGATCAACTCTAGATCTGATTTGATTACCTCCTTCAGTCAAGGATTTGTCAGATCTAGTGAATCTGCTTTAGATCTCACTGATTTCAATCAAATCGGCTGAGAATCCACTGATCTATGATTTTGGATTTGCTCCATTATTCATCAATTTATTAATTAAAATCATCAATAATTGATTTTTGGGGCTTTCTGACCCGAGTGATGGAAAATCACTCAAAACTAGGAAATAGTGGGTCCATGGGTTTACATGGTGCTCTTAGCTTGAAAATGAGCACCTACATGACTGAAACTGATTATTTGGCCCACTTTTATTACAAAATCAATTTTTCCAATTAAACTATTAAAAAATAGTCTAAGTTTTGGAAAAATTAAATTTTAATAAAAAAAACACTGAAAAAATTAAAAAAATGAAAAATTGAAAAAAACCTAGGGGGACTTAGACATGTTCATATGACTCGACCATGATGTATAGCATGCTTATACATTGACACATAGACTCTAATAACCTCAGTAGGCCTAAATGCCAAGCCGACCACTCCAACTTTGGAGGTATGGAGTGAAAAACTCAGAAATTATCAGTCGTTTATTTAACAACCAATAATAACCAAGGGAAAAAACACCCTGGGCTGATTGGATTGAGAAATAAAGTCTAAGAGATCGAGTCTTTTACAGACACTATCATGCTAGAACATTTATTACAATTCCCCCATGGGGTATGAACATGTGATATGGTACAACAAGCACTTCCCAGAAGCACTTCCACAGGTCTTTTGAAGTCCGAACAAGTTAACCCTGTCCGGTTCACCAGGCTCACTTGATAAAAAACCACTAAGTACAACTTAGGTGGTAACACAGTCTATGCGAGTTGATTCTTAGACGGGATCAAATATGTTTATCTACCCATAGCTTGTTAAGCTGAAGTACTTGGATCATGATTTCTGACTGTTTGTTGAAGTTTTTCTTACATCCTAGGTCCCATGTCCTAGGCTGATTCTGAATCTTTGTTGAAGTTTTTCTCTTTTTCAACTCTTATTGAAAGATTTTGATTGGTATTTGTTATCACACAAAGTGTAGCTACCCACTAAAGGTATCCTATCTAGGACGGTAAAGGTAAGGTAGCTAACCGGTGACACCGCAAGGGTCTCGTCCACTACGGGTTCAAGGGTATTTGTTGTTGAATTTTTAGCATTAGCATAAACTTTAAAAATTTGCAGATGAACTTAAACAAATCAGCAGTGTAGTAAAAACACATTCATCACATCAGCACACATGGACACAATAATTTTCACTGGGGAAACCTTCAAAGGACAAAAAACCCCAAAAGCATTAATAGCTCATCTCGTGAATGAGATGACTCAGGAAATTCTTCAAAAAGTTCCTCAATTCCAGATCTGGAATTTACCCACAATACTGTCAAATTTATTAGTAAAAATCAGATTGATAATTTTACCCACAATTTCCAGAATTACAAAAATTTCCCAAATTAGGGCTTTTTCAAAAAAATAGAAATTCTCTCTTCTGTTTGCAAAAAATCAGATTGTCCACGTCAGATCTAAAAATCCCTGATTGGCTGTACCTTGCTGCCGTACAGCTGTACGACCATACAGATCTGTACGGATCTGATTGTACGGCTGCCTGTTGACTATTCTGCTGCCCGATCTGCCCGGCTTGTCTTTTCTTTCTGCCCGGAGAGAGAAAGATGGACATCTCGTGAGGAGAGAGAAAGATGGACATCTCGTGAGGAGAGAGAAAGGGAAAAGATGGCTGCCCGAAAAAAAGGGGAAAACTGCCCCAAAATCGAAATGCTGAAGGTGGCTGTCCACAAAGTGCTGAAGATTGATTTTCTGATAAAAACCCTAGCTGAGGGTTTGTTGGAAATGAATGCCCTAGCTGAGGCAAAAACAATCTTCAAGAAGACTTCAGTAAAATAGCAGCATCACCTATGAGAGAAAACTTGTGTGTATCAAATGAGAAGATTTGATCTTCTTTTATAGCCTTTGTTCACCTGCAAGTGGACAAGATTAGGAAAAATAAAAATAATAACATTTTTATTCTTTTCCTAATTTCACTTTCACTTTTACCAAAAAATGTACTTTTATTTTTCCTTTGACTTTTACCAAAAGTCCTTATTTAATTTTGATCCCACTTGTGGTCCTTTTCTTGTGGTACAAAAGTCTTTATTTAAATTGACTTTTGACTTCGACCTTTTTCCAAGTGCCCCTGTGGTCATTACCTGTGGTACCTTTTTGATTTCAAAAGTACATCATCATAAACCAAGAGAGTTGTTAATGCTTTTATCTTCACACACTGTGTGACACCTAGATCTGGTACTAGGGTAACTTGACCAAGCGTAGCTAATCTTTGGAGAAGCACACCAAGCCCATAAATCAAGGGTCAAAGTGCCACACACATGCCCAGACCCAGTCTAGGGCTTACAGTGTCTTCATTCTCCCAGAGAATGGCTACTCAGAACTAAGCCGAGTCTACTAGTCCCAGACTGGTCTACATCGTGGTCCTGGACCAGATGTCTACTCAACACTAGGTTGAGTCTACGCAGGGCATATCTGGGTCTATATCATGGTCCTAGACCAGATATCTACTATTCAACAGAATGGTCACTCAACATTGGGTTGAGTCTTCACCGTGGTCCTGGACTAGGTGGTTCCATTCTCCGAAGAGAAGGGCCCTTGATGCTGCTTATAAAAATCAACACTCCCTCTCAACGAGAGAGGCATTCTCTGCCATACCAAGCTTGTCACGAAAGTACACAAACTTTGATGCTGTCAGAGGCTTGGTCAAGATATCTGCAATCTGTTCATCTGTACGAATGTACTGCAACTTCAGTGAACCTCTCTGCACTTGGTCTTTGATGAAATGATACATCATTTCAATGTGTTTCGATTTGTCATGAAACACTGGATTCTCTGAAAGCTTTATGCAACTCAGATTATCTTAATGGATGATCGTTGAGTCAAGTTTTCTCTCGAACAGATCGGTTAACAACTTTCTGAGCGAAACTGCTTCCTTGTAGGCATCGCTTGTAGCAATATACTCTGCCTCAGCTGTACTCTGAGCTATGGAACCCTGCTTCCTGCTAGACCAAGAGATCATTGTAGATCCCATACTGAAGCAATAACCAAAGGTACTTTTTTGGTCAACTGCACTACCAGCCCAATCTGAATCTGAATATTCAGATAACAATACTCCACTGCTGGAAGTATAGCTGAGCCCATAAGTCATAGTACCTCGCACATACCTGAGTATATGTTTAGCAACTATCAAGTGTATGTGCTTCGGATCTGACATGAATTGACTTAGTGCATTCACTGTGTAGCAGATGTCTGGTCTCGTATGCACGAGACACATCAGGGAACCAATGAGCTGTTTGTATAGAGTAGAGTCCACACTCTGTGAACAAGAGGCTGAAACCCACAACTTTGTCAAGTTGGTAGTCATTGGTACGCTCATGGACTTGTAGTCTTGCATCCCAAATCTCTGCAAGATATCTACTGCATACTTTCCTTGCGTTAGGAAGATCTCACCTGGATTTTGCCAGACTTCTAAGCCAAGGAAGTAATGCATCAATCCAAGATCTTTCATCTCGAATTCAGAGGTAAGCTCCCTCTTACACTGGTCTATCAACTGTTCATTACCTATAAGAAACAAGTCATCTACATATAGAACAAGTATCAAGACATGATTATGAACAATTTTAAAGTACAAGTTAGAATCAGCTGTACTTTTGGAAAACCCCAAACGAGAAATCCATCCATCTTGGCATACCAGACTCTTGGAGCCTGTTTTAGCCCATACAAGCCTTTCTTCAGTTTGCATACATGGGTATTCTTCCCATGAGTAACAAAGCCTTCAGGTTGTTAAATATAAACCTCTTCCTCAATCTTACCATTGAGAAAGGATGTCTTTACATCTATCTGATGTAACTTCCATCCGAATACTGCCACAAGTGAAATGATGGTTCTGATGGTAGTGTACGTGGCAATAGGTGCAAATGTCTTGTCATAGTCAATGCCTTCTTTCTGAGTGAAGCCACGAGCTACGAATCTGGCTTTATACTTCTCCACACTACCATCTGCAGCATGCTTGATCTTATAAAGCCATCTGGAAGTCACTAATGACTTTCCTGTAGGTCTGGGAACAACTTCCCAAGCATCATTCTTCATGATTGACTTATACTTTTCAATCATAGCATCAACCCATACCTGTTTACTTGATGCTTCTTTGTACGATGAAGGTTCTGAACTGATAAGATGACTCATAAAATCGGAGTATTTATGTGGTCTTATGCTTTCTCTGAAAGTCCCTGGAGGAGCTTTATGCTTCTCGGCTTCTTGTACCGTTTCTCGGTACCAAGCAGGTCTTCTTTTGGAAGGAGGAACTTCAAGTAGTTCTTCTAGTGGAATTTCAATGTTCTCATGAACATCTGGAGTTTGATCATCAAACTCTTCCTCCCTCTGAATTTCTGAATCTGGAAACTCAAGTGGAGCAACTGCATCTTCTGGTGAAAGCTCTAGTGTTTTACGAAACACCGCTTCCTCATGGAAGATGACATCTCTGCTGACCTCAATGTACCTCTGTCCAGGTACCTCTGCCTTCGAGCAGTCACGGTACCCAACAAATAAGCCTTTCTTACTGGAAGGCTCTAGCTTGGCCCTCTTTTCTTTTGGCACATGGACATACCTAGGAGTGCGAAATATCCTCATATGATCAACTACAGGTTTCTTATTGGCGAAGACTTCTTCTGGAGTCTTCTCACCCAAGATAGCATGACGGCTTCTGGTCTGGATGTACCCGGCCCACAAAGACAAAGGAAGATCTAGATCAGAGATGATGGCTTTAGCAGCCTCACAGATTGTTCTATTCTTCCTTTCTGCAACCCCATTTTGCTGAGGGTTGTAAGGTACCGTTAGCTCTTTCTTGATTCTTGCTTCTCGACAAAAATCATCAAACTCATTAGATTCATACTCACCTCCGTTATCTGATCTCAAGATATGGATGTGTCTGCCAGTCTGATTTTCAATTAGTGTCTTGAACTCTTTGAACTTGTCAAAGGTTTCGCTCTTGGCCTTGAGGAAGTAAATCCAAGACTTCCGAGAGTAGTCATCAATAAACAAGACATAATATAAACACCCACTCAAGGAGGGTGAAGACATAGCCCACAAATGTCAGAATGAATCAAATCCAAAATGCCTTTAGATCTACTCTTGCTTATGGGAAAGGATTTCTTAGTGTTCTTACCTAGAGCACATCCTTTGCAAATTCCTTCATGTTTTGGAGACACTTCTGGCCTACCTGTGACCATCTTCTGCAATCCTGGGAGAGTTGTGTAGTGAAGGTGTCCAAACCTTCTATGCCAAAGTTCACAAAGATCAATTGAGTGGTGTACCAAAGCATGAGTGGAAACTTTTGAAGCCTTGTAGAGGTCTCCCTCTCGAACCCCAATCTGTACTGTTGAGTCTCGATCCGTGTCTTTTGCCCATAAAAAGACCTTCTTGTCCATAAAGAGGACTCTGTGGCCCTTGTCTTCTAAGCCAACAACAGATAAAAGATTCTTCTTTAAACTGGGAACATAAAGAATATCATTAACATGAAGAACCGTACCTGAGTCAAGTTGAAGTGAAATTGAGCCAATTCCTTCAATCTTGTAAGTGGAATCATCTCCAAGTTCTACCTGAGTGGTGAATTTCTTCTTTCTATAACTGGTGAGGGTACCACGGTTACCTGTCATGTGCCTAGAGGCACCACTGTCAACTAACCAAGAAGTAGAGCAAGCAGAGAAAGAACCGGTTAGAGCAGAAATCAAATACTACTCTCTTCTAGGCTCATCAATTTTATTAGCCTTGATTTTCTTCTTCTTCTTTGGTTCTTCATCTTCTTCTTCCTCTGCTTCTGCAGTAGATGCCTGAAACCTTCTCTTGGGTTTCTTCTTGTTCTGCATGCAGTCTCTAGCATAATGTCCAAATTTGTGACAAGTATAACATTCAATCTTAGACATGTCAGAAAACTTACCCTGAGGTTTCTTCCCTTTCTTTTGCTGAGGGAAAGGTTTCTTGAACCTTTTGGTCTTTGCTACAAGTGCAAGGTTATCCCGCTTGATTACCTTGTCAGTGTTCCTTGTTTTTTCTTGTATGCAATTATGCCAAAGCCTTTCAAAGGTTGGCTGATTTTCTCGTTCATAGATGGATGCCATGAAGGTTTCCCAAGAGCTTGGGAGACCATCAACCACTGTTTGTACAAGATCATCATCATCAACAGTAACACCAATAGCAAGGAGTTGATCTCTTACCTGTTTGATCTTGGTGAAGAAGGAACCAACACTTTAATCTTTGTTCAGCTTCAAAGTTCGTAGCCTCTTCTTCAAGACTCTCTTTTGACTGGGAGCCTTCTTTTCATAGAGGTTTACCAATGTATCATAGCATTCTTTAGCAGTCTTCAAGGATGTGATGTTAGGCATCAATTCTTCTTTGATAGAATCATAAACAACTCTTCTAGCCTTACCTTGCTTCCTCTTGTAGGAAAGCCTACCAGCATTTGTAGTTGGCTCTTTTGTGACATTAAGAACAATGTCATCCAAGTCATTCTCATCAAGAATGGCTGTCAACTTGGCCTTCCAGGAAATGAAGTTTGTTGAACCAGAGAGCTTCTCTTCCGGTTTGAAACCAACGATAGCCATCTCTGTCACTTGTCCAAAAAGTTAGATCTGCAAATCTTATTCCAAGATCTAGTGAAAAACAACAACAGTGTTCCTTTATTGTGTTTTCACATGCTAAGCTCTCATACCATGTTGAATTTTTAGCATTAGCATAAACTTTAAAAATTTGTAGATGATCTTAAACAAATCAGCAGTGTAGTAAAAACACATTCATCACATGAGGACACATGGACACGATGTTTTTCACTGGGGAAACCTTCAAAGGACAAAAAAACCCAAAAGCATTAATAGCTCATCTCATGAATGAGATGACTCAGAAAATTCTTCAAAAATTTCCTCAATTCCTGATCTGGAATTTACCCACAGTACTGTAAACTTTATCAGTAAAAATCAGACTGATAATTTTACCCACAATTTCCAGAATTACAAAAATTTCCCAAATTAGGGCTTTTTCAAAAAAACAAAATTTCTCTCTCTTGTGTGCAAAAAATCAGACTGTCCACGTTAGATCTAAAAATACTTTACTGGCTGTACCTTGATTCCGTACATCTGTACGGCCGTATGGATCTGATTGTACGGCTGCCCGGTGACTGTTCTGCTACCCAATCTGCTCGGCTTGTCTTTTCTTTCTGCCCAGAGAGAGAGATGGACAGCTCGTGAGGAGAGAGAAAGGGAAAAGATGGCTGCCCAAAAAAAAGAGGAAAACTGCCCCAAAAATGAAATGCTGAAGGTGGCTGTCCACAAAGTGCTGAAGATTGATTTTTTGATAAAAACCCTAGTTGAGTGTTTGCTGGAAATGAATGCCCTAGCTGAGGAAAAAACAATCTTTAAGATGACTTCAGTAAAATAGCAGCATCACCTATTAGAGAAAACTTGTGTGTATCAAATGAGAAGATTTGATCTTCTTTTATAGCCTTTGTTCACCTGCAAGTGGACAAGATTAGGAAAAATAAAAATAATAATATTTTTATTCTTTTCCTAATTTCACTTTCACTTTTACCAAAAAAATGTAGTTTTATTTTTCCTTTGACTTTTACCAAAAGTCCTTATTTAATTTTGATCCCACCCATGGTCCTTTTCTTGTGGTACAAAAGTCTTTATTTAAATTGACTTTTGACTTTGACCTTTTTCCAAGTGCCCCTGTGGTCATTACCTGTGGTACCTTTTTGTTTTCAAAGTACATCATCATAAACCAAGAGAGTTATTAATGCGTTTATCTTCACACACTGTGTGACACCTAGATCTGGTACTAGGGTAACTTGACCAAGAGTAGCTAATCCTTGGAGAAGCACACCAAGCCCATAGATCAAGGGTCAAAGTGCCACACACATGTCTAGACCCATTCTAGGGCTTATAATGTCATCATTCTCCCAGAGAATGGCTACTCAGAACTAAGCTGAGTCTACCAGTCCCAGACTGATCTACATCGTGGTCCTGGACCAGATGTTTACTCAACACTAGGTTGAGTCTACCCAGGGCAGATCTGGGTCTATATCATGGTCCCAGACCAGATATCTACCATTCAACAGAATGGTCCCTCAACATTGGGTTGAGTCTTCACCGTGGTCTCGAACTAGGTGGTCCCATTCTCTGAAGAGAAGGGTTCTCGATGCTACCCAGAAAAATCAACAGTTGTGAAATCGGACGGGCTGTTGTCACTTCAGATCAATTCGAAGAATGATCAGGGGGGAGACTCTGCTAGCCTATGAGGACTAGTGCATTTACTCAAGACACTCCTAGGGTTATGCAATGAATGAAAGAGGAGAAATACTAAGTAAGGAAGTCTAGATCTAGAGAATAGATGTGGTATAGAAGATTAGGGCGAAGTTGGTGAGGCTTAGAAATAAGGAAAATTACCCAACTTAATTAAGAATGCACCACAAAGAGTTTAGTAACATAAATCTAGAGAGAGCTAAATGTTACCTACTAAGTCATACTTAGTTGGTGCCAGGTGGTATCAAGTGAGCAGGATGAGACGAACAAACATCATTGTTCATTCTTTGAAGTTCAAAAGTCAGCCAGGTTTTCTCTGGGTTTTTTTTTTAAATTTTCTTGTACCACATGTTCATACTCCCTTGGGGGAAATGTAATAAAAAGTTCTAGCATGTTATTGGTAGAGTATGTAAAAGACTTGGTCTCCTAGACTTATATATCTATCTGACTAGCCCAGAGTTTTAACTTTTTTCCCTTGGTGATTATTTGTTGTTGAATAAACGACTAATAATTTTTGAGTTTTTCACTCATACCTCCAAAGTTAGGGTAGTCGTTTTGTTATTTAAGCCTAAGGAGGTTACTAGAGTCTATGTGTCAATGTATATAAACATGCTAGGCATTAATATTGAGTCGTATGGAGTCTGGACATGTGCTAGGCCTCCCTAGGTTTATTTTTAAGTTTTGATGAAAATATTTTTTTTCGTAAATTTAGGCTATTTTTTAATAGTCTAATTGGAAAAATTATAAATGTAATAAAAGTGTGGTTAGGGATTGGATTTTGCCATGGGGGTGCTCATTTTCTAACTCAGAGCACATGTTTACCCAAAAACCCACTTTTCCTAAGTTTTAAGTGATGAATTTATCACTTACATAAAAAATCTCCGAAAAAAAAATATTAATTAAAAATTAGAAAAATTGATAAATGGAGAAAATCCCCAAATTCCTAAATCAGTGGAAAATGGTCGGATTTGATTTAAATCAGTTTCATCGGCTCCAAATGAGAAAGGCGAGTTCTTTCCTTAACTTAGGTGAGTGATTGAGGATGGTGAGAGAGTTGGTAGGCTCACGCAGGCCTAGAGGTTGCACCCTCTCTCCCTCACCCACACGTGTGTTTGAGTTGGCGTTTGATGAGTGGATTGGTGGAGGTGGGTGAGAGATGTGGCACCTACATCTCCAGTCCCACTCCCCTTTCACTACACTGTAACTCACTTCAAATCCAATCAACTCAGACTCCCTCTCTCAATCATGGATGCGCCCCCTCTGGGCCTCTCTGGCTATAAATAAAGCTGCCATTCTCTCATTCAAGCTAGTTCGAGTTGGATAGAGAATAGGCTTGCTGGTTGTAATAGTTATTGTTATTTTTTGCTTGGAATAAAGAAGGATTTGGAGGCTAGATGGTGTCATGTTTTATTGTGTGGATGAGCATTGCCATGGTTCATTGAGGTAACTGGTAATTTTTTCATAAGTTTGTTTATTATGATCTTGTGGATTTAGCATTGAAAAGAGCTTAGTTAATAATAGCTTAGTAGGAAAAGAGCTTTGTTAATAAGTTTATTGCCTATTTCTTTTTCTTATATGCATGCTGAGAGATATAGATCTTACATGTCTAATAAGTTTATTGGCATGTCATTTTATTCTCTCTCTATATGTATTAACTGGATCTCACAAGCATCTTGGCAAGCCTTTGATTAGTTGTAGGTATCCTAGTTTGGAGAAACCGTAGATTTAGTTTGCTTCTTTGTTTTCTCCAACACATACAAGGCATAGTTCCTCGACATTCCACCGGAAAGCTCCACGGTTGATCATTCAGGGACCAAGCCACCTCTTTCACTCTTTTTCCTTTTAAATCACAGCTTTCCTTGGTTACTTTCTTCTGATATCTTAGATCTGTGGTCTATAAGCTAATATATTTTCTAGATCTGAATATATAAGAGTTACATGCATAGATCTAGATTCATTTAAAAGGATTCAAGTCTTTTTCTTAAAACTAGATCTAGTTTCACGAAAGTTTTTATTTTTACAAGTTATTTTAAAAGTAGATCTAAAGCTTGTTTAAGTGAGTAGTCTTTCTTTAAGTTTAAAGTTAAATCTTGCAAATCAAAGTGCTTACTGTTATTTGGTTTCCCCAAAAAGCAAGCCAAGATCCCAAGGAAAGCTTGTTTTCCTTGGTTAAATTTTTGTTTTTTTTCGTAGTTTAACTTTAGCATTTTTTTACTAAATTTTGTGGGTTGTCCAAAAACACTTCCAAAGTGTTTTTGGGCACATTTTACTAGCATATGCTTGCTGGTTTTTATCAGTTCCACCAAAAAAGAGAAGGAAACGCTACCCAAAATTTGTTTTTTAGGCCATCCAGAGCTTCCGAGGGTTCCCCCTACTTCCGTGGTTCTTTTTCTGATATTTTGTGAGCCTTTGGATCCCAGATAACACGGAACAAAGGGAATTTCTCATCAGCTTTGTAACTGAGAGTAATAAAGTTTTTGAGTAGGCTCTCCGGAGCCCACTCCCCATCCCCCATGTCGATGTCAATTTTTGTGTTGTGATTGATTAGTTTAGTTTTTGCTACAGAGTTGTATACTTTGATCTATATTTTCATTCTATATCTTATTTGAATCAAAAGTAACACTAATACTAACCTCACGACTTCTCGAGTTACCCGAAAGGGGAAAGAGATGCGTGGTAGGATTAATTAGAAAACCTTTGTTTCTTTCAGTACTTTAGTTTTTTTACTTCACATTTTAAAATTTACCCCTCCTTGCTTTCCCGATTGAGGTTCACTTGAACTGAAAGAGATTCTTGGAGGTTAATTTTTTCTTTTTAACAAACAAACTTAGTCTTTAAAATCCTTCAAATCAATAAGACTCCGTTGTGTATGCTCTGCACCGCTTCGGTTCGACCGAACAGTTGTCTGCATAAAAAAACGTAGGTGACTAGTTTAATTAGTTTTCACATCTCAATTAACCTCCCCAAGCGAAAATTCAACGCATCGATTTGATCCGTTGCGGTGGAAAATTCACAGAGGAAGCGGGAACAAATGGGTAGTGACCTTGAGACACCATCAGGCTACACTCTTGTTGGTGCAGTGTTGGACATGTCTAAGAGACTCCGACCTAGCCCACATATTCCTCGCGTGGAGCCGCATCAGATAAGGGTTTTGGACATATTCCTCGTACTTTCAGGTATATTTGAAGTTCCCTTCCCCCTAATCTAATTCACTCATCTTCCATATTAATTTAAAACTGACCAAGAGCATTTGAAACACATCCCATCAATACAACAACACTTTATTATTTCGGACTCCATTCTTGGCACTGGTATTATCATCATACAATCATTTTTTTTATATGCTTTATATATCATGTGTTAAGTGATTCTATATGCTGTTGTGTTTAGCAAATATCGTTGCTATATCTGGTTCCCTTATTTCTTTTCATCAAACTCCTTAGTAACTTAATCATCATCACACTAAACAACCTTAGAAATTAATAGGGTCTACCTCCCTTGGCTTCGATTAGAAGTTGGCCTAAACAGAGGAGTCAAGAACAAGGTGATAGCCTTGACTCGAGACTTGCCCCCAAGGACACACCAAGTGGCTTGAATATTTCTACCATGTTCCCCTCCAGGTGCGTGAAAGGTTGCAACACTAACCAAATAAAATGAAACCGTAATGAAATCCACCTAGGGTTTAGACAAAAGTGGACAAGGTGGACCCAAAAGAGTGGATCGAGGTATCAAATGGCTAGATCTAGTGGCTTAAAGGATAGATTTGTGAAATTAAAGTGGGTTCAAGCATACCCATTTGATAGATCTAAAAAAATAGGCCACCCACCTAAGAAGGGCGCCCCACCTAGAGAGACCAGTGCTAGATCCTAGGGCAAATAGAGTCATATTTTTATGAAATTTGAGATCGAGGGTTTATTCAATAATATCCAAGTGGGTTTTGACAGCGGTCATAAAATACTCACCGGATCTATCAGATCTACAAAACTAGGGTTTTAAAATGAGGGTTTGATGGTGACAATTAGATTGAGCCCCAGAAAAATAAAACAAATGCCTACTTGGACATGCTTGTCGCTAACCTTGTATTGTGATGATCTTTCCTTTTTGATCAATTGTGAGCGTTTTCCATGCAATGGCAAGTGAAATCGATTTTCCTTCCAAGAGACCGGTGCGCCCTCCTCCTGCAAAAGAGAACTACCTAAGTGAGGATTGATTTGAAAAGAGGGAGAGAGAATTAATGAAGAAAGAAACAACGAGCATCAAAAGGATCACAAGATACAGTAAAGATACTCCCTGAAACCCAAAACGATTTGAGGAAGAGTTATGGAGCTCAGTCACAACAACGCCCCCATCAAATCGCCCTCTTCATCAATGGTACGACCACTTGCAAAAATATTAGCAAAGTATATATCTGCAAGAATGCTAGAAAGATAAAGATTTTCCAATCTCCACACAAGACTTTCGACAAAGCTTCTGAGGGTTTTTGCAAAAATATCTTATTATTTCTAGAGCTCAAGAGCCAAAAGTCCTTTTACAAATGAGAGAGCCTCTCAATATATAGATCTCTCAAGTACATAAAACCTAGATCCAAGAAGATCAAGGGTCAAAATCATAAGATAAGATCAACGTAATCTACGATTAAGATTAGTTGGATACATCATACATGGATAAACTTAATAATGGAGGGGGGCACATCACTAAAAATGCCCAAGGAGGGGGCGCACCACATAAAGATAAGTAATAATCACGACATAGCACATGGTGGGGCTAGGAGGTTATACTATCCTTCACTAGCATGGCCCCATGGCACAATAACAAGGTGTGATAATCAATAATATCATGAAATGATCAAAATCACTCAGACGTCCCCCTCAAAAATACAACAAAATGCCCTCAAAGTGAAGAAATGAAGGACGTGTGGACCCCATGTAGAGTGAAGCTGATGCTAGATGATGAAGATGACCCCAACACTGTGCCTCAGACCAATTGGATGCCATTTCCTTGCCTCATTTTCCCAAATCGATTTTCTCATTAGCCATTTTTTATCATCAAAATGCCGCCTCAGGAACATAGAACTGCCAATATCTCAATGGGGACCAAAATATGAAGCCAACTGGTTGCACGACGAATGGGTCTAGCACCATAGTAGTATCGTACAATTGACTGGATGCACCCCATGTTTCTCCCTAGCACCCTAGGAGAACTCACCATCAATTGCAATTCATTTTATTTTGATTTCCTAGGGCTAAACTGATGCAAAATGCTAAAAAAACCCATATCTCACCTGTTGTAGTGTCCTCATTTTAGGATTCCCCTATTATACAGTTAGAGGTGGCTTTTGGAGGAGTAAAATGAGTATAACAGTGGGCTCGTCCTATTTGTTGAAGTTATATGATGCTTTCAGAGGTTCGATTACCATTGTTCATCATCAAGATCAATTTTGCACAGTGTGTTCGGGGTTCTGTCGCATTCCGACAATTTTCGTAAATAAGGAGAATTATTAGGCATAATTTAATTAAATTCACTAAAGGTGCCATCTCGATCATATTTATTGAGGAAACACCTTAGTGTAATAGCTCGTTGGAACCGGGATGAAGAATATTAAATGTGGGGAAGATGAAAAGTGATTTACAATGCCTGAAAACTTGAAAAATGAAATAAATCACTTTTTGGGAGTTGTTGCCCACCTATTTTGACTAGGTGGCAACTCCATGTACATAAAGATGTACATAATTGTACCTTGGAAAAATCTGAGGATTTTTCCACTTCTGTAGGGCAATGGCCCCTTTGTAAAACGAAATGTTCGCTCCCATGCGTGGGAAAATTAATGTAATTAATGTGCTAGTGTGGGTCATGTGATACAGATGCCACACCATGGAACTGATTGTTAGGGAAGTCCCCTCATCGAGTGTTTTTCCCTTTCCAATTGATCTTGTTGAACAAACGAGTTTAATCGGTTTGGTTTTCACTCAAAATCCTCCAAAGTGGTGATGGGCGTTCTACCAGTCAAGTCCATGAGGTGGCTAAAGCCTTAAAGTGTAATTCATGACCATGCTAGACATTTGTCTAGAGTCTTGCGGAGTTTCGTTATGTTGTTGTACTTTTAATTTTTTCCAGTTAATTAATTCCACCCCTTGGTGGTTAATTAACTGAGTTTTGATGTAATAATGTAATCGCTCAAGCATGGCATTTTGTAATAGGGGCTATGAATGCAAAATAAAATTGCTATGAAACCCCCCAAGCCATTGCTTCGAGTCCCGGGTCGTTCTGATAAGCGGTTGAAGAGATAGACCAATTTTGGTCAGGAGGGGTCTGTCTCCCCTAGGGAAATTTTTAATTTTCCTAAGTCAAAAATCATATTATTTGATTTTGAAGGAAAAAATCAAATAATGCCATGGTAATTTTGTTTGGGGGTTGTTAAGCCTAGGAAAATTTATTTCATAATTTTTCCACCCCCCCATGGCCTAGATTTAAATTTTTCAAGTTTATTTTTAATTTTTCCTAAGTCTAACTTGGAAAAATTTAAAAATTACATTGGAGAATTAAATCTAAGGTAAATAAATATTTATCCTAAGTCTAAGGTTTAAATATCATTTTTGGAGAAAAGGCTTGGGTCAAAGCCAAGTTTGGAGGCCATTAAGTGGCCAAACCACCATCTTTGGAGGCGTCACATGTGGAATGGTCTAAACCCTCACTAAAGGGGGCGCTAGCATGATAAAGGAGCCACCAATTTGGAGAAGGCGCACCAATATGAAGGAAGCGCTACCCATTTTAGGGGGCATCAAGATTAAAAGGAGAGGTGCCATTAATAGAGGAGGACGCCCCACATGTGGAGGCGCTAGCACTAAAATAGAGGAGCGCTCCATGTTTAGAAGGCGCTATCACATATGAGGGCGGCCACTATATTTAGAGGACGGCCCATTTTAAAAGGGCGTCCCCATTTTAGAAGGGCGCCAAAGCTAGTTTAAGGGGGCGCTAAAGTTTAGTGGAGCGCTCTCTTAGTGGGGGGCGGCCAATTTGGAGGGGCGCCATGCAAATTTGGAGGGCGCTACCATTCTAGTGGAGCGCTACCTATTTAGAGAGGGCGCTAACCTCTTAGTGGGGCGCAAATTTTGGAGGAGCTCACCACGTTTTTGAAGGTCAAGGCTAAATTTGGAGGGGGCGCCTCCTTGGGCCCACGTTTTGTAACCTAAACTCATCCAAGCCATTGATCTAAGGTGAGATCTTGGTCAAAGACCTAGATCTGAGGGTGTATATTGCTTTGGCATGGATCAAAATCTCAGCCATTGATCAAAGATTAATCCAAGGGTGGAGATTGTTTGAGAGAAATAAAAGTCAAAAACCTAGATCTAGTGGTGGAAATTTAACCTAGATCTAGATCTATTTTCAGCCGTTGATCTTCAAGGGGTTGGGGGTCTCCCTCAACTATATAATGAGGGTCTCACTCCCTCATTTTGGAGGTTCACTCATGCTATTGTTATGCTGCCGGATTGTATATCATTTTTTGTAATCTTCTTGCCCTAGTTGGGCCACATAATACAAGAAAGCTTTGGAGGGATATTGTGCTTCATTTTTTACTTTCATGATCACTTTGTGAGGTAACTTGTATACAGTATAGCTTTGTATTTTTGTTTTTGTCTAGTTAGCTCTCCACAAAGTATTTTGTGGAGAGATTAGAAAGTAGAAGTATTTCTGCTTTCTTTTGTGAATTGTTTAACGCTTGCTTCAAAGTATTTTGCAGGAAATCGTTGAGCATTCTCCTCTAGGCTTAGCATTTTTGCAGAGTTACATTTTATTGCAGGTTTTCCAAGCAAGGGCATCTCTCCAGGGCATCATTTTTTGCAGATTTTCAATTCGGCCATCTACTTTCAGCCTATTTTTGACAGGGCTTATTTCACTGTTTAGTGGATACAAGCTTTGTTTTAGAGCCCTAACTTCATATACATCTATTAAACTTGTTTTTTTTTGCAGTTCTAGTAGTGTTTAGGTGGCTGGAAACTCAGTTTCCAGCCAGTCTTGAGCTCTATGCAAAAATAGCTCTTTTCCTGAATACTCGTGGTATCAATTGAT
>LPNX010104478.1:228385-239910 GCA_001517045.1 Pseudotsuga menziesii
TATTGTTGATACTTTAAAACTTACTTTGCATCTTAATCATCCAAGTTTAAAATCAACCCTTAAAAATAACCAACAAAACTTCTTAATCTCCTGCTCCTCTACTCGGTTATCACCCTCCGGGGTACTCCGAGATACGACCAGGGGAGAAGGAAGTCGTAGTCTAATAGGCATCCATTTAGTAATTTTTGAATCGATTAAAAACGGTGACTCGGAAGCTGCAAGGGGTAGCAGGCTGGGGACAGTCTCTAGGCGCATCGACGTCCTCCTTGTGAGCACCGGGCCATTGGGGATTGACCTGTGAGCTAGGGGTGGGCTTTGCTCCCACCTGTTGAGCGCAACAGCAATCTTTCTTCGGTTTGAGAAGAACTAGATCGGGGTAGTCACACCACCGGTTCCAGAACATAATCAAAGAAGAACAACTCTAATAAAACTTACTAAAATTTACCAAGAGACACTACAAAACGTCCTACCAACATTTGTCTTCTGTTTATTTTTGCCTTGCTGTTCAAGGTTTCACTACAACACAATACTACAAGCACTTTCAAGTTCATTTTACTGCAAGCACTCCAACACTTTACTTTCAGCTTCATTTACTTTCAGCTTTGCAAATTGTTCATGTGGTGAATGCTTAACTGCTTAAAGTATTTCTATTTTCCTTTAATTTACTGCTGGCTTAATAATCTGTACTTAAAGCATTTTTCTGCTATATTGTAAATCTTGTTCATTGTCTACATTGGTGAATCATCTGTATATTGCTTAATACTTGATTCCTTATTGTTCATAATTGTATTATTCATTTATCTCATTGTTAGATAATTTAATCTGTAGATAATAATTCTTATTCTTTTAAGTTTGTAACTTGTAAATATTTTGACTCCATTATCTAGGCACTGGTCTTGTTTCATATAAGGTCTTAGCCTCTTCTTAAGAAAAGATCCCTTTAATTAATCATTAATTAATTAATAAACCTGGAACATAGTTTTCCCATAGGGACTACCCCCCTTGGCTCTGTTGGGATCTTGCCTAAACGGAGGAGCTGTAGACTGTGGTGACAGTGGTCCCCAGCTCTCGCTTGCCCCCAAGGACACACATAGCAGGTTGTGACTTTCCTGCGTTTTAAAGTGTGAATTAGGCGGCAACAGGGAGTAAAAAGGATTAATAAATTAATAAAGTGATGATGACTTTATAAAGTCAGTTTATTAATTAAATGGGAAGAAAAAGGTAAAATTGGCCCTAAGAGGGTCAATACAAAAATAAAAGGATGAAAAGGTATTTTCTCATTAAAATGTCATTTCATAATTAATAAATGAGAAAAGTGGAGAAAAGGAAGTTGAAGGGTCACAAGGGCCAAAGAGAAATATAAAAAGGAGAGAAGCTCATTCTCTCATTCATTCTTGTCATTTTGCATTTTATGAATTGAAAGCTCTTGATCTTCTAAGCTCTTGAGTTTTAGAAAACCACCATCTGAAGCATGAATACGTCTTATGGACATTGATAGACCACAAATAAATATCACCCACAACCATCGGCCTAAAACTCATCCTAGACCTTGCTCCTAGCTTGGTCACATTGGGTTGACCAGGTCAAGAATGATCAAACAATGACCCAAGTGCTAAGCTCTGATATTGTAAAGTACAAAATGGATATGCATGCTCAATTATCTATGTTAATAGTAAGACTCAAGTACAAGTAGCTTCTGCTTGTGATTATAAGCACAATACATATATATATATAAATAATCTAAATAAAAAAGATCAATTGCTTTAAACAAGAGCCTCCAGTGTATACTCATTTATAGATTTAGCCATTTTGCTAGTTAAGGGTGAAGGTGAATGAAACCAGGTAAGTCCAAAGGGATGACTTGACACTCGACAATGTAAGCATCTAGGCTAAAGGACAAGGGAATCCACAACACATAAATTGGTCTAGGTGAACAATAGAGAATGGCGGTGTCTCACAAATGGGTGGAATAATTAGAATGCTCCACTAGACTCTAGATAAGAAACTTATTTAACAATTTATTTGCACAACAATATACACTAGTTAACTTTTAGAGGCAGGTGCCCTGGAAAGCCTTCTAGGCTTTTAGAAAATGACAGACATGACCCTTGTGAGTCAGTCTCACCCTGTTGCCTTGTTGGGGAAAATGAGCCGTACATTATACAATGAATGAGTGCTCATCCTCTAACCATCAACTTTTTAAAACATTTATTTTATTAACTTGCCAGCCTCCAAGAGTAGGTGCCCTGGAAAGTCTTCTGGGCTCCAGAAAATGACTAAGGCCTAACCCCACTGCCAGCGAGCATCCATAGCCCTTACGGGTTTGTCTCACCTTGTTGCCCTGTGGGGGCAAATGAGCCTTGCATCATACAGTGGATGAGTGCTCATCTCTTGGCAACTAGCTAATTTTACTTTAATTTGCAGTTGTGTCTAAAGACACTTTTGTTTTGCTGGCAGGGAATCCATTTAGAATAACTTTAAGCTCTGATGCCTTAGTGTCGAAAGACACTTTTTGGTAAGACTACTTGTGTTCAAGACCTAGAGGTAGACCATCCCTGTGATAAGAATCACATAGACCAACATCGAGACATAATTTAAACAAGGAGACCTATTCCAACATAGAGGTGAAGGTGGGGGAAATCCTAGATGTTACTAGTCAAGTTACAAGTCATTGTTAAGCAACAACAAGGGAAGGAAACAGACGGATGAAGACAATGGAAATGGTGCCAAGACTAGCAAGCTATGTTCCTGAAGGGAAATGACCAAATCCATACTACAAGTAGGGCATGACCAATGAGTATACAAAGGAACCTCTTGAATGTAGCAGCTAGATCATTTATACTTTACATTCCAACCAGACCAATAAAGAATTGCCAACATACCACCACTATCAACTTAGTCTCACTGCTAAAATAGACAACAAAGCAACATCAAGATCCATATGCACAAATCCATAATTTCACCCTGTTATACCTGCATCGGATCTGAACAATTTGAAGGGCACTGAGACAACTGCTATTGCTATATATCATGGGCATTGTAATAACCTCTGCTCTGGGTCATGAAAAATGGTTAACTCAGTCACCGAATATGGGGTCATGAGGCTTAGTCGTGGCATAAAGTTGGTCAATCTGGATGTTCTGGATCTGCTGAAAGTGGGAGATCATCAATTGGTGGCTCATCATCTGTTGATCTCATAGTAAAGGACTGGCTTAAGGAACTACTCAGTACTTCTCAAGAATGTCAGTAGCCCAACTACTATATATGTGACAACAATATCCTTTTGTTGTCCATAGATGCCATTTTTTCTTCTATAAAATCAGTCTTCTTATTGCCTTAGGTGTTAGCTTTTCGGGCAACTCCAAAAGTGTTTACACCTATGCTTTTGGGAGCAGAGACGGGAACAAGGAGTGGAGCATTACAAAGTGTTGAAGACTTGGAATTACTTCTAGAACATTTAAGTGAAGAAGACGTCCATGATACACCCGTTGAAGAACTTCCTCATGATGTCATAGACAACGTCAAATGTGTGGAAATCCCTCTAATTTTAGAAAGGAAGAGATGAAACGACTTATTAAAGAATATGATGCCTCTTTCAATACACAACAGGATTCTTAAGATAGGCACATCTATGACAATCTAATTGAAGAAGTTCATGAAGAACTCTCATCTGAAGACATTGTTGAAAACCATCCTCATGTCACATTAACATAAAATAATGAAGACTTGTCAAAACAAAAGGAACCCATTGAGCAACATATCCCAAATGACCTCATCAAAGATGACCATGATTGTCCCTTGATCAAAGATGTTATTGAATATCCACTTCATGATACCATAATAGAAACTATTGAAGACTTGAAGGATCCTCAGGATTATTTCAGCGAGGCTGATCACATGTGTATTCCATATTTGCCTCAAGAAGAAGTATCGTAGAAACTTATAAAGAAAATTATGATGAAGTCTATATAGTGTATGACGACACTCCTCCATGTTCTCCACATGATGATGAGGGTTTGGAAGGTTCATTCCCATTTTTGAAACCAAACTTTTTGAAGAAAAGTATGGTGAACATGAGGATGAATGTAGTCAGGAGCGTGATGCCATGAATGAGGGTTCCCCCATATTTGACAAAGGCACGTGTTATCACATATATAGTAGCCAGGCTACCATATTCTATTTTTTAGACACAGTACATTTTTCAGCCAAATCTCTTACATATGAGATGCTGAGATGAACATTTCTGATGGATCATTTTTGTATTAGTGGACTATTGTACTCTCCCATGCTAGGACTGAGTCTCAGGACACTCAAATTTGAGGACCAATATAGCCATTTATGTTATTTCAGAGCAGTAGTGGATGCCCAGTGTTATATCAGTACTTTCTCATTGGATATATGGTGTTTCAAATGGATTATATTGCATGGATATGACTCAGTATTTTATATGGTGTTATGGTTATTATTGCTCTTATATTGATTCTTGTGACATATATTGACTTGTGGTATTATGATCTGGCGGTCATATTTATATGGACTTGGTTGTATATTATACTATGTATTGATGTCCTTACTCTGGCTTTGAAGTTCTTGAATTACCCTCCTTAGGGAGAATAGAGGTAGTCATTCCCACCATTGTTTTGGCTTGCTAGTGATTGGCTCCATCATTTCATTGTCTTCATCCATCCATTACCTTTCAGTTTAATTTTCAACTCGACTGACTTCTTGACTTGTGGCATGGAGGACCTTTTCCCCCTCTAGAACCTTTGTTGGACAAGCCTCCCTGTTTACATTGTGTCTCGGCTTTGAGTTGGTGACAAAACTTGCCTTTGGTAAGTTGGATAGTATGCCTAAATCATTCTAATCGGTTGTCCCGATGTTTGGCACTGTGCAGAATTCCCCCTAGTCACTTGAGATGTTGTTGGCTGAAATAGAAAGCTCATGTACTACTTTTATTGAAATATTAAATATGTGCCCATGGAAAATGAAAATTGTAAAACTGTGTTTCTTAACATATGTAAAAAGGGCAAGAGCAATGAAATGCTAAAATACTCCTTGAAGAGTATAAGAAAAGGTCCAAAAAGAAATGGTTAAAAAATGTTATATCAAAGAATTGCTGACCTTTTTAAAAATAAACATGGCCCGGATGAAAGCTGCGATTAGTTGTGCTTTTGAGCACTGGTGAAGTCCCAAAGGGTTCATATAGGCCAAAAAGGCCACATAATAAAATGTGATCCTAATGAAATTGGATCAAGATTGATGTAGACATCATGCCTAAGTTGAATAAGCACTCTCTAAACAACTCATCCATTTGTGAGGCACTGCCATTCCTTGTGTTGTTGTTTGTCCAGTATTGGTTATAGTGAGTTCTCCCTTTCCTTGTCCAAAGTGTCATGATGTTGAGTAGGAGATCATCCTTTGCCTTAGCCTTGTCATTTCCACCTTTCACCCTTCACTAGCAAAATGACTACAGCTATGAAGTGAGTATAGTCTTGAAAGTCTGAGTCTAAGTAATAATAAATAAAGCCTGATATTTATAAGTATTTGTTGATGTACTGCCAGTGAAATGAATGCTACTTGTTGGTTTTGTTACGTGAATGAGTTGTAGAGCATGGTTTAAACTCTTAACACTTGCAGCGGATTGATCTATTCTGAGTTATTATTGGTGTCTGATTATTCACAGATGGTTATATTGTTTATTGGTTATGATTGATGATCAGACAGAGACCTATGAGGGGTATGAGTATACACCTTTGATGGATTGGGACTCTCTGAGTCCAATGAGACAGTTTATTTCCAGTTTCGGGCACTTACAGATGTGGTCAGGCATATTCTGTTTTTCTGATGCAATTTTTCTTCACAGATTGATTTGTTTGAGCAGGGAGATGTTTCAGTTGAATCTCCTAGGGCGTTGTATGGGCATAGGGGGGTGCAACCACTTGTTTGTACCATTGTACCTCCATTCCAGAGAGCTTGGAGGGCTTAATTTGACAACGCAGGCACCCTAGGAGGCTGTTTTAGCAGTATCACGTTTCCCGAGGCAGATTAAAAAATGATCAAATGGCTATTGAAGAAATCGATTTGGGCTATTGAGGCAAAGAAATGGCATGGGGTGAGTCACAATGATGAGAGTGATGTCTTCCACACCTTCTCCAGCAGTTTCAGCATTTTATGGGGCCCGCACCTATTTTTGTACAAATTTTATATATTTTCTGGAGTTTTTTGGGAGACCCACGATTTTCTCAAGGAGGCACAAAAGTCAAATTTTTAGATTGTTATATTATTTATTGTGCCATGGAGACACTCAAAGGGAGTTAGCCAAACACTCCTTGGACCCACCATGTGCTTTCATTTATTTCTTGTTGAGTGGGTTACCTTTATTTGGGTGGTTTAAGTCCACTTTGGTAAATTATAATTATATTGATCCATGTATTGTATGTTGAGCTCATCTCAACCATTGATTAGAACATTGTATCTTTTAATCTTAGCCACTCATTTTGAAAGTGGTTAGGATTTGGTTATGATTGAGGTTCTCTCATTTCTATTTAAAGGAGAGAGCTTCTCATTTGTAAGAGGTCTTTAGCTCTTGGATCTGAATAATAGAAAGACTTTTTGTGTGGGAATTTTCTGGATTTGCTTTGCATCTGATGTGCTCAAATGGTGATTAGCTTGTCTTCAGCTTACTAGCATCGTGGAAATTCTCGTGAGATCTATTTTTTTTTGTGGCTATCATTGTTTTGTCTACAGGAGGGCGTTTTTGGCTGGAGCGTTTTTGTAGGGGGACCTCAACTCGCTCGGTTGTCTTCGTCTTGGATCAGGGGGTTTTCTTTAGTTTCATTGCGATCTCTGATTACTTCATTTTATTGTCTTGAAGCATTCAGTTTCTTTATTTTGTATATGCAAATCTGATATGGTTGATGTTTGCTCATGCAGGGTAGGGGCCGCTTTGATGGCTTGGAGCTTGCATATGCCATAGAAATCACGGGCGCTTTGATGGCTTGGAGCTTGCATATGCCATAGAAATCACGGGGATCTTCCGGGATTGATCGGGATAGCTAGGATCGTCACTGTTACAGACTTTTACAAGCTTATCTAGGTAAGATCCACTAGTAAGTTCTTCTTTTTTCTTCTTTTTTGATCTTATTCCATTGTACCTTGCTGAAATTTAACTATTTTTCTGAAAACTCCTAAACCATAAAAACTTAAAAAATCAAATAATTAGGGAACCGTCTGATCTTTTGCCAAACCATTTCTGGGTTTCATAGATCGGGCCTCCCCCTATCTAAATCAACTAGAACGCTGGTCAAATTCCTCATAGATTGACCTAGATCTGATTTTTCAGCAGAAAACTGCATAAGCCCCCACTGAAAAAATTGACCTGCTAGGGTTTTGAGTTTTTTCTGTTTTCTGGCTTCACAGACGGATAGATCGGGTTTTGGGCAGTCCAAATGAACCCCAACGCTGTCAAGAGGCTCAACAGTTTGACTGGAATCTGAAAAATAGATTGAAACTGCCTTAGCGCCCTCACTGAAAATTGGCCTTTTCTGGAAGTAGGTTTTTTCTGAAATCTGATAGGATAGGATGATAGATCGGGTCCCAAGCATCCCAGATCACCCCCAACGCTGTGCTAGTTCTTCCCGGTTTTCCCTAGATCTGAAAATTTGGTTTTCAGCCTCCTAGCCCCCTTTCATTAGATTTTGACTTTTCTAGATCTGATTTTTCTGCTGATTTTCTGATTTGGGCTTGTAGATCAGGTCACCCTGACCTCTTCTCTCCTTCAACGCTGAGCCATTAGCGTCCAGGTAACCCTAGAACTGCAGATATGTCCTCCTAAGCTGTAGCGCTAGCCATCCATTGAGCTCGGTTTCCTATACCTTAGCTTTTCCGTACCAACTACTTTCTGGGTTCGTAGATCAAGGTGTCTCTCAGGTGGGTTCTCTAAAACATTGGTTTACTGCTGACTCCATTGCCTAATGTGCACAAGGCATTGATCTCCTAGCTAGCGCTTGCCCCATCTTGATCTCACTCCTTTTCCTTTTGCCAACACCTACTGATAACTCAAGTCACCTATCTTTCACTGAGATTGTCCCCTTGGTACTAGGCAGTCCCAACTCTGTTCTTGCTCACCCTGTCACAATTACGTTTTCCAAGACAGTGGTCATCCCCACCAGTTGCTAGTACCTAAACCCTAGAGCTATGGTTTCCATTGACCTTGCACCTTAAGTACCCTGAAGCCTCATCGAATCTTCTTTTGGTGTTTAGGTCCGATCTCTCCTGTCGGGAGCAGATCTGGGTCTCCCCCATTGTTGTCTTGGACTAGGATAACATAAAGTGAAGGCTGCCTTGATTGACGTGACAACCATCCATTTGGGAGTCTAGGCAGTCGTGGTTCTACCCCTTATTTGCTTGCCCCTCTGCCATCCATCTTGGATCCACCTCACACAGGCAACTACAAGGCAGGTGATAACATTTTGGCGCCATTGCCGGGGAAGGTAGAGGCCTACCCTGGTCTGACATTTATCCTTAGGCTCTCCTCCCGTTCTCTTTGCCACTTTTGGCGCCGTTGCCGGGGAGGTAGAGCCCTACCTTGGTTCAGCATACCTCACCTTTCCCTACGACATATCTTTTATTGGTGAATTACTTGTGTGGTTCACCTGGCGACTCCACCCCGCGACTCCACTGAGGATCGTGCCCAACATATTAATCTTAAGTTCTTAGAGCATACCATAAATCATAATGAATTTGGATGTATTTTTGAAGCACTTGAAGGAAGTAACCAAGAACATGATTGAAACTAACAGACAAATAAACGAAAAGAATAGATGGAGGTCAGACTACGGGTATGAGGATGATCTTGAGCATGATTATGGGTATGAATCTAGTTATCATAATCTTTATGATACCCACCAACTTCCTCACCCATGCAATAAAGATTTCTCGACCATCCTAAGTGGATCTGTAAGTCGACATGAACCTAGAAGTCATTCCCAGTCAAAGCCTTATAGCCATGTAACCCGAGCTATGAAAAAACAAGACAAATGGTCTCCTTTTGACTTTTCTGAAATACTGGGTGCACCTCACCTCATCCTATGCCAAATGATTACACTAGGAGGATGCCCCGGTTGAATGGAAATAATGATATATCTATTAAAAGTCATTTGGACATTCTTTGGGATTACATGGAATCTAGAGGTGCTGACAATGAAGATGTGTATATGCGAGCCTTAGGGGAATCCTTGCAAGGGGATGTTCAACTATGGTTTGATCATTTAGCACTAGGATGCGTCACTGGATATGACATGTTCACAGATTTGTTAATTGATAGTTGGAGTAGGAACACTGATGATTCTTTAGAGTGTGAATCTAGCAATGATTATAATCAGTATATTGGCAACGTGCTTTCTCAATTGGACCATTCCTTTCTGTTGAAATATTGTAACTTCGAAGAATATTCTATATGTATCTTTTGTGGTCCCTGATGGTCATACCGGGAGAACCACTTGTATTATCTTGTACCCCGATGCTTCTAATCGGAAGAACTAATAAGAGTCATGAGGTTGTCCCCTCTATTTGTAAAGGTGGGTCATTAGCACCCCAGTGTGGTTACTTGAGCCTACATGTGTAACTCGAGCCTACATGATTAACTCGAGCTTACATGTCGGATGAGTTAATTCAAGTGAACGGATGAATATAAATAGAGGTGTGGTGCTCCTCATTTGAGACACACACACTCTCACTTGTGTAGCGCATTAGTGGAGAAGAGAAGTAGCTGGAGAAGGAGGAGGATCAAGCTTTGATCTCCTTGTTGGTTTTATCTTTTATCTTTTGGGGCATCTATATTGAGGAAGCTTTTGCTGGGTTTTTTCCTTTAGGGTTTTCCCAGGATAAATCCTTGTGTTCTCCTTTTGTATGGTTGTGCTTGTCTATCTTTCAGTGATCCTGTTTATATGCTTTTGTTATGAAATCGAAATGAAATACTAATGATCTAGCTTAGCATATGAAAATTTAACATGGTATCCGAGCCACCTTGAAAGAAGACATTGTGCAGCTAAAGAATCTAGGGCTTCTTATTTTTTGGGTCTCTATCCATGATCGATCAACAAAAGAAGGCTAGATTGACTCTCCATTGAAGGGCGCATCTTTCTGTCAAAGCGGAATTTGATTTCGAGCATTTTCAGTTTTGGTGCGGAAAATTAGGGCTTTCCAAAAAAGAAGAATTTTTGAGTGAGCCCAGCATAGGATTGTTCTCCTCATCAAAATCGAAGTTTAGAGACCTGGATCAAGAAATTTGGTTGGGTGAAACTCCGGGAAAGTCAAACCCTAGTTTGACCCCGATCTGGAAAAACCCTAAATATTAAAACTACTAAATTTTGGTACATTCGCTATATACTGAGATTGGCGAAGGCTCAGGAGTTGAAAATTACAGAGGCCGAAGATAAAATCTTGATTTACACTGTGTCCAAAATTAAGCCTCAGATTCACTATATTTTGGGAGATATGATCCCTCCAAGTTAGGGTTCCAGCCTCTTCCAGAATTCATCCCTAAATAGGACACCTGGGGAGAATTGCTGTAGCGTGGGCTACAAAGGTCCAAATGGAATTCCTGAAGATGTTCCAGAAAGAGCACGGACTGTACGTTCTGTGGTTCGAATTTTCGAACCTGAAGATGAACCAGTGACATGTGGCATGCCGTACAACTTCACTCTTCTGAACAGTCCTGTAACAGGTCACCTTGGGCAAATGATCATAAATCCCAATTGGTGAAACCAATTCTGATGAAACCTATGGTGTTGGATCAGGGACATGCGAGGTTACCTCAGTGCGAAATTTCAGACACACAGGAGCAGTAATTTCGGAGATATCACAGAAATAGTAACATGCATTTTTGTAGAAGAAATTGGAAAACTGGGGCTTCTTGTTTCGGGAGCTTCCCTCCACTGTTTTTAGAAAAGGAGTACATTGGACAACTCCATTTGAAGAGATCTATCTTTCTATCCAATCAAATCTGAAAGATTCGAAGTTTTGAAAATTAGGGTTTCTCTGACAAACCCTAGATCAGCCAGCTCCGGAAGCAGGACGGACACCTCAAATCGGTAAGATCTAATCTTTTGCTATTTGCATTTGAGGTTCTCATTTCAAAGTGATCTATCACATCAGCTTGATGATAATCTTGGTGAAGTTGACAAATTCCAAGCATGGAAGTATTTGATCTCTCTGAAGAAAATGAATTGGACACCTACATGAGTAGAGAGGTTCCAGTTCTAGAGGGAGATGAGCCTCAAAGCCTTACACAAGAAGAACTTGATCAAGGCCAAGAAGATCATTGTTGATTCAATCACGGATCAACTTGTACCACAAGTGTCTTCCCTAAAGACACCGAAGATGTTTGATTCCTTGATCAAGCTATTTGAAGATAAGAACATATTTTAGAAGATGGATTTGAGAAAACAGTTGAAGAATGTGAAGATCCAGAATGCATAACATCTTGAAGCGGTAGAAGAAGAAGCAGAGAATGGCCTCCCATG
>LPNX010104478.1:242696-273446 GCA_001517045.1 Pseudotsuga menziesii
ACTTTGATCATCGAGAAGGTAGTAGGATTGTATCATCCTTGAACCTCGGTTCATAATAGATACGGTGACTTCGGTACTCGAGAACGTGTGTTGATCCCGTAATTCCAATAGGAAGGATTGTTTGAGTTCCACAACTGTGTTGATCCCGTAATTCCGAAAGGAAGGATCGTTAGTAACTCCGTAAAGACCTAAATCCCATAATTCCGAAAGGAAGGATCATTGAATTGATTCCGTAATTCCAATAGGAAGGATTGTCTGAGTTCCACAGATGTGTTGATCCCGTAATTCCGAAAGGAAGGATCGTTAGCAACTCTGTAAAGACCTAAATCCCGTAATTCCGAAAGGAAGGATCGTTGGTAGCTTCGTAAAGACTTGATCCGGTAATTCCAACAGGAAGGATTGTCTGAGTTCCACAAATGTGTTGATCCCGTAATTCCAATAGGAAGGATTGTCTGAGTTCCACAAATGTGTTGATCTCGTAATTCCGAAAGGAAGGATCGTTAGCAACTCCGTAAAGACCTAAATCCCGTAATTCTGAAAGGAAGGATCGTTAGTAGCTCCGTAAAGACTTGATCCCGTAATTCCGAAAGGAAGGATCGTCTGAGCTCCACAAATGTGTTGATTCCGTAATTTCGAAAGGAAGGATCGTTAGTAACTCCGTAAAGACCTAAATCCCGTAATTCCGACAGGAAGGATCGTCTGAGTACCACAGACATATTGATCCCGTAATTCCGAAAGGAAGGATCATGTTGATGTTTTGATGATGATGATGTTGATGTTTTGATGATGTTGATGTTTTGATGATAATGATTTTATGATGATGATGATGTACTGATCGAAAGATCAGAGTGTGATGATGATGATGATATTTTGATGTTTTGATGATGTTGAACGTTTTGATCATAATGATGTTTTGATGATGTTGATGTTTTCATGATGATGTTGTTTTTATGATGATGATGATGTACTGATCAAAATATCAGAGTATGATGATGATGTACTGATCGAACGATCAAGAGTATGATGATGATGATGTACTGATCAAAATATCAGAGTATGATGATGATGTACTGATCGAACGATCAAGAGTATGATGATGATGATGTACTGATCGAAAGATCAGAGTGTGACGATGATGATGATGACGACATACTGATCAAAAGATCAGAATATGATGATGATGATTCTGTTCGAGAGTTGAAGTACGATGATGGTGCTGATCACGATGTTACTAATCAGAATGTGATGATGTTGCTGATCAAAAGGTCAAAATGCTGAAGATGTCTTTGCTGATCGAAAGATCAAAGTGCTGAAGATATTGCTGATCAAAATGCTGAAGATATTGGTGATGATCGAAAGGTCAAAGTGCTGAAGATGTTGCTGTTGATCGAAAGGTCTAAGTGCTGAAGATGTTGCTGATCGAAAGATCAAAGTGTTGAAGATGTTGCTGATCAAAAGGTCAAAAGATGCTGATGTTGATTAAAGAGTTGCTGTCGTCAAATATTGAAGACGAAGACTATATGATGTTGAAAAGCTTCCAATGATTTATAGATGTGTTACCCTGATGATGTTGATGATGTCCTCTCCTACAATTGTTGTTGTTGTAGAATACCCTTCTCGTTAAGGGGGAGTGTTGAAATATTGCAACTTCGAAGAATATTCTATATGTATCTTTTGTGGTCCCCGATGGTCCTACTGGGAGAACCACTTGTATTATCTTGTACCCCGATGCTTCTAATCGGAAGAACTAATAAGAGTCATGAGGTTGTCCCCTCTATTTGTAAAGGTGGGTCATTAGCACCCCAGTGTGGTTACTTGAGCCTACATGTGTAACTCGAGCCCACATGATTAACTCGAGCCTACATGTCGGATGAGTTAATTCAAGTGAACGGATGAATATAAATAGAGGTGTGGTGCTCCTCATTTGAGACACACACACTCTCACTTGTGTAGCGCATTAGTGGAGAAGAGAAGTAGCTGGAGAAGGAGGAGGATCAGGCTTTGATCTCCTTGTTGGTTTTATCTTTTATCTTTTGGGGCATCTATATTGAGGAAGCTTTTACTGGGTTTTTCCCTTTAGGGTTTTCCCAGGATAAACCCTTGTGTTCTCCTTTTGTATGGTTGTGCTTGTCTATCTTTCAGTGATCCTGTTTATATGCTTTTGTTATGAAATCGAAATGAAATACTAATGATCTAGCTTAGCATATGAAAATTGAACACTTTCTTGATATGTTCCAAATTATGAGCGTGCCTGCAATCCATAAGAATGTTACAGAGTACTTCGAGAATAACGTTTCAAAATCTCATGTTGAAACTAAGAGGGATATCAATCAAATCATACGAGATACTCTGCTATTATTACCTGAAGCAGTCACAGAGCAAATTTTGGATTTGATCCGTGGAAAGGAACCTAACATGCACCATCAAGAAACATTTTTAGTTGAGCCTTCCATTGGTGAGGTCATTAAAGAGCCTTTAAAAGAGCAGCTCCATAGTCATTGCCTAATTGATGATAATTTAAGTCAGTGTCCAACCTACCTGAATCTGGATTCAGACCTTGATCATATCACTGCAGAAGAAGAAAAGGTTGAAATTAATAAAACTTTCGTTGAAGAGCAATCATGTGGTCATATTGTAGTTGCAGACCAAGTTTGTGAGGATAGAAATGAACATGGTGATGTTTTTCCTTGTCAAATGAATGATGATGAGAATTTATCCTCAGTTGAATGTGATGAACAATCTCAAGAAGAAAAACCACATGATGATGATATACTAGTGAGCAAGATTGACCTAGAGCCTTCTTTATCACATCTGTCGAACTGGAATTTGTGTCCGAATAATAATCAAGAGCCTCCAAGGAATGATTCTTGTAATGCTGCTGCTATTACCCGTCATACTTTTGATCAAGGTGATTTGGTAGAGGATATTAATCATAGTGAGTCTAGTTCTTGGGAGGTTAGATTCAATCTTGCCAATTTCTCTAGCGAATGTCCCATATCACATGGAAGATTGGTGTTAACATCTTTAGGTGATCCAAATGAAGTTTTAATTTGTCAATCCACCCTCCCATCCCATCTATTGAAGTCCTCTATGGTATCATGCAGCATAGAGTCTTGAAAGTTCCAAATGGTCAAAGGTAAAACATTTTATATCCTTTCATCCTTGGTGCATAATGCTTTAAATTTTGCTAATTTCTTAGATTGGGTGAATGAAAAGCTCTATAAAAACCAATTCCATATTTTGTCTTTTTATAAGCAACAAATGGGGTTAATCTCAATTTTTATTTTAATGATTTCTAATTTGTCCCTATTTTGCTTCACCATTGATCATGATATGAGTATGATTGAGCTATCCAGAAAGAGGAGGGAAGAAATGATGGCCTAGGGGTGATGAATCATGTATCTTATTCTTTTATTTCATCAAATTTAAACTTGCATAAATTTTATGATCCTATCGATCTATGGCTAGAAGAAGTTTGCAACAATCAATCTCATCCCTGGCATGATTTCATTTCTTTTCGTCCATGTCTTTCTTTAATTTTCAAATAACAAGTTTGGTTACCAACGAAAACAAGGATAGATTTAATAGAAAGTGCAAACCTAACCGGATATTCAAGAGGAGCGGGCTAGATGCGAAATCATAGGCAGGTAGAACTTCATCAAATTATTTCCCGAACTAGCATGTGATTTTGCAGGCTTCTTCTATCCAAGCCTGGATAAGGCTAATGTAGATATCTATAGGATGATGCAGATCGACAACTCCATCATACATATCAAAAGGGCTCATTGATTGATAACTCTCTGTGTAAGCCTCAGGATGCTCCAAATCATGAGGAACCTCTGAATGTGAAGATGTAGACAGTAGGATCAAACTGACTTTCCATCAGTTGTATCGAATCTAACTCTTCAATGCATTGCTTCCCCAGGTCATCATCGCTTACACTAGTGTGTGATTCTGATTGATCATATGAGAACTCTACATGATCCTCTTCCCTACCAAGATCTCCAAAGGTCTCCAAATCAACACTCCCTTCTCTTGATACATAAAAAATTATATGAAAATTATAATTTTCATTTAATTTTCATTTCACTTAAGATTTGATTATGATATGCTTAGAGTAGGGAAATAAGTTGATGGGGAACTAGCGAACAGTAAAAGCTTTTCTCTTGTCACTTCAGAAATTGAATATCGCAGAAGTAACGCTGACCACTGTATAGATGCATATTTTAGTAGGCAAACAAAATTCAAACTAGACTCTCAGCCACTGTTGATTCACCCAGATCGATGATGGAGAAATTTTGACTTATCCATAGAAACTTTACCTCCCACTTTAGATCGTGACCATCTCTCGTGCAAGCCCACGAGGATTGACCTGAGAACGTTTTCCTCTGTTTAATTTCTAGGGTGAAGGCGTCCAGGGTTTCGGTATTTGCGCGCAGGGTTTTCCCAAGGATTCGATTAAGAAATCTTTGAAAACGCAAGGTATCTAGACTTGATGATGGAGATGGAGTTGGCCCTTTTAGGTCATTTCACCCTCCATGAAATGGAGATTAACCATTCATTTTTCAATTAAATGGAGGAAAACTAGCTGGCAACGTTTTTCCTTTTGTTAAGGTTTAATTGCAACCACGTCCAGGATTTAAAAGCAAGGGCTTCCTCTCAAGAGCTCGATTCAAATGTATGCTTCAGGCTTCCCAACAATATGGACCGTGATCCAGAGTTTCCCCATTGACATGCCATGAGTGGCTAGATGTAGAGGATTCGAGCAAAACCAACAACTCCCGCGCTAAGAACTGAACAACGTTCTGGAGATTCGTTCTTAGTCATAGATAACAAAATAAGTAATATGAGTTAACAGGGCTCAATTGATTAGTATCAAAATCAATTGATCGGATTTCCAACATGGTTCAACATCATAAGTAGATTCATATAACCAATGAAGGTTATCACAACAGAGAAATGGTTATCTGGAACTGAGTAGCTTCATGAGAACTCACATAGTATAGTTACTCTGTTTTTTCTTATTCCAACAACTAACAATTCGATTACAATGCCATTTTTTAGAACCTACCAGAATCTGGTTTGGGGTCCTAACAAATAGGATCTACCACATTTAGAGATCATAATTAATCTAGACAACTAACAAATGCCGACTCTTAAGGATTTGAGAGCCTATTTGGCAATAACAACCATTATTACAACACACATCTCACTATCACTCCAACTAACTTAATCTAGTCTAAAACAAGATGATAACAAAGACTTTATTCTCCCTCCCAATGCTCCTGCATTAGGCTTCCGGACTTGAAAAGATTCATGGACTCCTGTCCATGAGTTCTTCTATATAGGTGCCACTTTTCTGTAACATTGTGGCTATCAACCATGTCGAATCTTCCACTGGCTGACCTACCCACTTCACTAAGTACTCAAAGTATTCTTTTCCTCTGGTTTTCTTCTTCACTCTCTTGTCTAAGATCTTCTCTACCTATAGTCTTGCTTCAACTAGCATTTGTTTTTGCCATTGGACCTGTTGTCTGCTTTTACTGTTGTCATCCTCCTCCACTATTCCTTCTGCTGTACCTGCATGGTATTTATATAAATATGCAACATTAAAAATTGGGGATATTCCCGTACCTGATGGCAATCTAGTTCATATGCATTGTTTGAAAATTTCTTGAGGATTTTACAGGGTCCAATTTTCTTATATTTGAATTTGCTATACTCTCCTCTTGGTAATCTTTCCTTCCTCAGGTGTGCCAAAACAAGTTCACCAACTTCGAAACTCTGTTCTCTCCTCTTCAAATCTGCTCTGTCTTTGTATTTGATGCTGTTGTCTTGCAATTTCAATTTTACCTGTTCATGGACCTCATTCATTGCTGTAGCAAAGTCCTCTCCATCTGCACTTCTTCTTTTAGCTCTTCCTAAATCCCTGAGTTCATAAATGCCTCTTGGGTGCATTCCTTATACAATCTGAAATGGAGTCTGGCATGTGCTCCTATTCGGGGAGTCATCTTAAGTGAATTCAGCTTGAGTGAGTACTTGATCCCACTATTTGGGATGCTCTCCAACTAAGCTCCTTAAAATATTTCCCAAACTTCTATTAACCACTTCGGTTTTCCCATCAGTCTGAGGGTGGTATGCTGAGATAAAACTCAGATCTGTCCCAAGTTTCCTCTACAGAATCTCCCAGAAATGTCCAAGGAATTTAGAGTCTCTATCAGAAACAATTCTTTTTGGAAGTCAATGCAATCTTACAATTTCCTTAAAAAACAGATTGGCTATATTTGTAGCATCACTAGTTTTGAAACAAGGGATAAAATGTGCCATTTTGGAAAATCTATCTAGAATAACAAAAATTGAATTCCCTTCTGTGTTTTTGGTAACCCCAAAATGAAATCCATGCAAATTGAATCCCAGGGTCTGTTGAGAATTAGTAGCGGTGTGCACAGACCTTTATTTTGGCTTCTCCCTTTTGCATGCTGACAAACTGTACATTTATCTACGACCTTCTGCACATTTGTTCTCATTCTTGGCCAGAATATAAAAATGTTTCAGCTGTTCCAGAGTTTTATCATGTCTAAAATGCAGTGTTCCACGGGGACGCGCCTCCCAGGGTCAGGGGCTCGCCCCCTACGCTTCCCACGCCCCAGGGGCTGGGGAGGCTCCATGGGAAACGTTTCCCAGCGCCCCCCTTTCTGCGAAACTTGGGGAAACGCAGGTCTAGGAGTTTCACGGATTGGGGGGCTCCCACACGCCCCCTCCTGAAAATAGGGGGCTCTGACATGCCCCCGCTGCCCTCAATTTTTAAAATTTTTTTACTGAAAAAAGAAATGGTTCATCTTAAGTTTTAGGCTTTTACACTAAATGGTCATTTCAAAACGAAATAGAAACAAATAAAAAGAAACGAACATCGATATGATATGCTTGGCTATAACGATTACATTAAATTACACTAAATACTTCGGGAACATAAGCATGCTAGTATACAAATGGTGATGGGATGAGGAATTGATATGTTTATATGTTGGGGTTCATATTTTTATTATTTATTTATTTTTTTTAAATTTTAGAGACCGAGCCCCCTATGTTAGGGACCTTGACGCCTCCCCGCCCACCCGTCCCCCAAAATACCCTAAAATTTTGGGGTGTCTCTACACGTCCCTAATGTGCGTTTCCCCACTCCCACGCCCCCCCGTCCCGAAAACTTGGTGGAACACTGCTAAAATGCCCACTTAATCCTCCGCTATGTTTCTCCTTGATTAAGTTTTCTCTCATAGAACATTTAGGAGTCCAAAGCTGATTACTTTTAAATAATAAACCATCCTGTATTATGTATTCTAACCATGGAGTTTTTTCCCTTACTGCTGGATTTTTACAAACCTCAAATGCTTCCTTGAAATCTACATCAGCTTCATACAACTCCCTCATAGAGTCAAACACTGTCACCTGTATTTGATTTTCTTGCATTATCAAATCCCTCTTGCTTAAGGCATCTGCAATCTTATTGGATTGTCCACTGATATGTTTTATCACAAAGGTAAAATTTTGCAGATATTCAACCCATTTTACATGTCTCTGTTTCAGTTTTGGCTGCTGCATTATGTATTGGAAGGCATGATTGTATGAATATAAGACAAATTCTTTTGATACCAATGATCCAGGTCGTTCCGAGGTGCACGCTGGGGACAACATCCGGCTGAATGAGTCGAGTACTGTTATGGCGAAAGCATATAAGAAGAATCAACTAATTCCTCCATTTAGGCAACAAGTAATGCCTCCATTTATTCAGTGATTGAACTACAACATAAAACTCTTTGACATATGATGAGTATTTCTTCCTAGCTTCATTCAACTTCTCACTGAATTAGGCTATGGGTTTCTCTTCTTGATTCAACACAGCTCCTATGGCTTCTCCACTGGCATCACACTTCACTTGAAATGGTTTTTGAAAAACTGGTAAAGCTAAAATAGGTTGTTCAATGACCCTTTTTTTCAATGGCTAAAAGCTCCTTTCAGCATTAGCAGTCCACTTGAATGACTTCTTATCTTTCTTGATGGTCTCAATTATTGGTGCACTAATCTTACTGAAATTTCTTATGAATTTCTGGTAAAAACTAGACAACCCATGGATGCTCCTTACCTCGAAAATATTCTTGGGTGAAGGCCATTCTTGGATAGCTTTCACTTTTTAAGGGTCCATCTTTAATCCCTCCTCAGAAATGACAAAGCCAAGATATATAAGTTCAGAGTTCAGAAATGAACACTTTATTAGATTTATTATCAATTGTGTTGCATGGGTACTCGTACCGGGGGGTCGAGTACACGAATCAGTACTGGGTACTTCAATGGTACGTCCCCAGCCGTACCCAAATCCAACCTCACGTACCAGGTACTTCACGTATGAAAACAAGGTACTTGCGTGGAATTTGGTACGCCGTACCACGTGTTTGGGTACGCGGGCGGTACAACCGTTGGAAAACTTATCTTAGCTCGTTGTTTAGGATGAGTCAATTTGCAAAGTTTGAAGTTCAAAATTTTAAAAATTAAATAATAAAACACTAAAACATATGTTATGTGGGCCCTTGCCCTTACCTAAACCAGGGCAACACTGCATTTCTCACTGCTAGTGCACTGTGCTCACTACTCCAACGACGACGTGACAGAGGACCTTAGTGATGCTAATGACATTGATCCTAAGGCTGTTGATGACATGGCTTGAGGAAGCCAGATCAACTATCTTGTTCATGTTCAATGTTTACTGTTTTGAACTTTCTTTTTCATGTCTAAAAATGCCTTCACACAAATTTTGGATGTAGTATGGCAATGAAGTTTGAACTCATGGTGTCATGGATATATAATATTTTATGTTGTTAATTATATTAATATAACTTCAGTCTTCCAGTTGATATCTACTATGAGTCTATGTCATATGATTTGTCAAATTTATTATTTTATGTTTCAAATTTTCAATGCGAATGTTCATATGAATTTAGAAATATCAAAACTGCATGTATGATGTGAGTGTGAAATGTTTTATTATTATAAATTTTAACACACACACACACACACACACACACACATATATATATATATATGTCTACAGTATCTTCGACGTACCCAAGTACCCTGTTTCAAAAAGTGATGTCCTCGTTCCCGTACCCACGTTTTTTGGCAACTTAGATTATCAATTTCTCCTGCTGCAATTTCTTTAGGACATGACTCAAGTGCCTTAAATGTTCCTCTTTGGACCGATTGTATATTAGTATATCATCTAGATAAACTATGACAAACTTTCCAATGGAGTCTTTCAGCACCTCATTCATTAATCTCATAAAAATACTTGGTGCATTTGATAGGCCAAATGGCATGACAAGCCATTCATACAATCCATCGTTTGTCTTGAATGTTGTTTTCCACTCATCTCCCTCTTTGATTCTGATTTGATGGTAACCACTTTTCAAATCAATCTTGGAAAAATATCTTGCACCCTTTACACAGTCCAGTAAATCATCTATTCTGGGCGAAGGAAATCTATATCTGATTGTTTTTCTGTTGATAGCTCTTGAATCAGTGCACATCCTGCAGGTTCCATCCTTCTTTGGGCTTAAAACTGTTGGTACAGCACATGGGCTAAGGATTTCTTTGATTAGTCCTTTATCTAATAACTACTGCACTTGATTTCTAATTTCTTCATTTTCCTGAGGTGTCATTCTATATGCAGCCTTGTTTGGTAAGTTTGATCCAGGTATCAAGTCAGTATGGTGACTGATACTCCTCTTAGGTGGCAATTCATTTGGTAAATCATTCACCACTATCTCATGAAATTCATTTAACATATCTTGAATCTCAACAGGTAGATCTGATATTTTAGTAGTTGTAATCACTACCCTAGGTTTACAAACCAAAGCAAAATTTACCTCATTATCCTCCATCTGCTGTCATTTACCTTCATGTATGGCATTTTTGTCGTATTGCCAAGGTCTGCCCAACAAGATGTGACACACATCCATTGGCATCACATCACAAAGAATTCTATCCTTGTAGCTGCCTAATTGTAAATCCACCTCACATTGTTCATTTACCAACAGTTGATGGCCTTTTTGAAGGCATGACACCTTGTATGGTGTCGGATGCTTAGTCTTCTTCAGATTTAACTTCTCTACCAATTCTGTGGACACCAAATTGTCCGTACTTCCGCTATCAACGATTACCTTGCAGCACTTCCCTTTAACTTTGCACATGGTCTTGAATAAGGCTTTCCTCTGAGCTGGTTCAACAAAAATTTTCTCTGACTTCAGTAGCACCTTTTTTAACAAAAGAGACTCACTTGTCTTTGGTACATTTTCAACCTCTTGTTCCTTTACTTCTCTTTCCACTGTTGGAGTAACAACAACATTTCTTGAGCCTATGTCTTTGTTCTCTTGACATTCAAAGGATCGATGTCCCATCTTGCCGCATTTACAACATTTGACTTCTCTTCCTCAGCCTCAGCCTCTTCTTCTAGGAGAGAATCCTCTTCCTTTAAAGTCATCCTCTTGATGTCCTTGATGACTTGAACTGCTGGCACCTTCTCTTTGGGTTGTAAATCTTCCTCTATTGAATTCTTGTCCTCTTCCTTTGTTAGGTCCTATTCCTCTATTTGATTGCCTCCTTGTAATCTTGTCCTCTGCTTTCAAAGCAAGCTGGTAAGCTTCTTCTACTGTCCTTGGAGTTAGCAGGCTAATTTTAGCTTGGATATCCATTCTCAAACCATTCACATACTTGGCTACCCTTTTTTTTTTAGTATCTTGCACATAGCCTGCTCTTATATTCACTTTATAAAAATCTTCGGTATACTGTCTTACGAACATTAGCCTTTGCCTAAGATTTTGCATCTGTTTAAATAAAGAGAGTTGATAATCTTGGGGTAGGAATTTACCTCGGAGTTTCGTAACCATCCGGTTCCAACTCTTGATTTTCTGCTTGTTCCGCCTTCTCCGTTCTGCTTGTACACCGTCCTTTGAGTTTTGTCACTGCGAATTTCACATTCTTTTCATCATTCATTTCTTCATAGTCAAAGAACTTTTCCGTATCGTTGATCCAGTCAACAAGCTCTTCAGGATTTGGACTACCACTGTAGTTTGACACATCAGGTTTAGGTCTCGAGGTGGATCCCAAAACTTGTTTCAACATCCTCAACTCAATTGTTTCTGGAGCCACAGTCTCTTGTTCTTGAGGCTCTTCATCCTCACTAACATCATTAGGATCCCTTTGTCTGTCACTTTCTATGACATCCAGCCTTGCCTCCAAACGCTGCATTAGTCTCATTACATCGACATTTGCTACAGGCCTTCTACCCCCTCGACATCTTCTTCCAACTTGATACGACATAACTTGACATGAAAGATCACTCTAAGATTTTAATTGACGACCTTGCTCTTCCAGCAACGATACAGGTGAAAGATAAACTCTTCTCCACATATAATATTTAACACCTCAGCCAATCAAAATCCCGCTCTGATACCAATTGATGGGGACTGGCGAACAATAAAAGCTTTTCTCCTGTCACTTCAGAAATTTAATATCGCAGAAGTAAGTCTCCAAACGTTGACCATTGTATAGATGCATATTTTGACAGGCAAACAAAATTCAAACTGGACTCTCATCCACCGTTGATTCACCCAGATCGATGATGGAGAAATTTTGACTTATCCATAGAAACTTTACCTCCCACTTCATATCGTGACCATCTCTCATGCAAGCCAACGAGGACTGACCTGGTAACATTTTCCTCTGTTTAATTTCCACGGCGAAGGCGTCCAAGGTTTTGGTATTGCGCGTAGGGTTTTCCCAAGGATTCAATTCAAAAATATTTGAAAACGTAGGGTATCTAGACTCGATGATAAAGATGGAGTTGTCCCTTTTAGGTCATTTCACCCTCCACGAAATAGAGATCAACAATTCTTTTTTCAATCCAATGGAGGAAAAGTAGCTGGCAACGTTTTTCCTTTTGCTAAGGTTTAATTGCAACCACGTCCAGGATTTAATAGCTAGGGCTTCCTCTCAAGAGCTGGATTCAAATGTACGCTTCAGACTTCCCAACAATATGGACTGTGATCTAGACTTTCCCCATTGACATGCCATGAGTGGCTGGATGCAGAGGATTCAAGCAAAACCAACAACTTGTTAGAATCTATGCTAAGCTAGATTATCAGCATTCAATTTCAATTTCACAATGATAATAGCATACAGGATCACTGGAAGAAACAGTATCACAAGATCAACACAAATTTACCCTGGGAAAACCCTAAAGGAAAAAAGCCAGCAAGAAAAGCTTCCTCAATATAGATGATCAAAAAGATAAAAGATAAGACTTCAAACCGGTCCTTCTCCTCCTTGCAGATAAGACTCTCTCTCTCTCTCTCATGCACTACACAAGTGTGTCTGTATGTTCAAATGAGGAGCGCTTCACTTCTATTTATATTCTTTCGTTCATTGACTTTTTACTCAACCAAGTCGGCCCCACTAAACTTGATTGGGCCGACTTCTCTAGGAGGACTCAAAACAACTTCTTATTATATTCCAGAGGGTGCTAATGACCCGACTTACAACAGAGGGTTTTCCTCATGACTCTCTACTGACCTAATACAATAATAATGATTCTCCCGATAGGAACATTGAGGTACAGTAAGTGAATACACTTCGAAGTTACAATACTTCAACACTCCCCCTTAACGAGAAGGGTATTCTACAACAACAACAACAACAACAACAATAGGAGAAGGAGAGAGAGCATCTTCAACATCATCAGGGTGATACATCTATAAATCAATGGAAGTTTTTTCATCATCTTTGACATAAAGTCTTCATCTTCAATTTCAGCAACAGTAACACTTTGATCGTTCGGTCAACAACATCATCATCAACATTTTAGTCTTTTTCAATCAGCAACATCATCTTCAACGATACTTTGACCTTTCGATCATCATCATCATCATTAGCAATAGTTCGAGCAACATCATCAGCAATACTTTGATCTTTCGATCAGTAACATCATCATCATCAGTCAACACATTGATCTTTCGATCAACAACATCATCATCAATACTTTGATCTTTCTATCAACAACATCATCATCATCGGCAACAACATGCAATTCACAATACAGAGACTAAAGTCTACGGATCACTTTAGGATTTAAGTCCAGGGATGATACAATCCTACCACATTCTCGAAAACCGAAGTCTCTGGATACTATTACGGGACAATCACTCCCTATCACTTTAGGACATAGGTCCAAGGATGATGCAACCCTACCACATTCTCGAAGACTGAAGTCATCGGATACTATTATGGGATAATCACTCCCTATCACTTTAGGACATAGGTCCAAGGATGATACAATCCTACCACATTCTCGAGGACCGAAGTCACCGGATACTATTACAGGATAATCTTTCCCTATCACTTTAGGAATTAGGTCCAAGGATGATGCAATCCTACCACATTCTCGAGGACCGAAGTCACCGGATCACTTTAGGACAAGTGTCTAGGGATGATACAATCCTGCTTCTTTCTTGGAGATAGAAGTCTACAGATCACTTTAGGACAGGTGTCTAGGGATGATACAATCCTGCTTCTTTCTCGGAGACAAAATTCTATGGATCACTTTAGGACAGGTGTCCAGGGATGATACAATCCCACTGCAACATCACTGCTACCCCTTTCGGGGAAGGTCTTTGCAAACAACAGCAAGCTTGTCTCGAGAGTATTCCAACTTTATTTGGGACAGAGGCTTTGTCAACACATCGGTAACTTGTTCATCGGTACTCACATACTGGAGCTTTATGGCTCCCTTCTGTATCATATCTCGAATGTAGAAATACCAGATTTCTATGTGCTTCGATTTATCATGGAACACTGGGTTCTCCGTCATCTTTATACAACTTTGGTTATCACATAAAATCACTATGGTATCCAACTCCAGGTTAAATAGACCTGACATCAAATTTTGAAGCCATATGGCTTCACAACTAGCAGAGCAAGCTGCTATGTATTCTGCTTTAGCCGTGCTAAGAGCAACACTGGACTGTTTCCTGCTAAACCATGAAATCATAGCAGACCCCAGACAATAACATCCACCTTATGTGCTTTTCCTGTCTGAGACACTTTCAACCCAATCTAAATCTGTATAGAATACAATCTGTAATCACGGTTTCCATCATAGTATAGACCAAAGTCTATAGTTCCTTTCAGATATCTCATCACATGTTTTGCATCTACCAGGTGAACACGTCTAGGTTGAACTAGATACCGACTCAAGGTGTTCACAGCAAAACAAATTTCTGGTCTGGTATTTGTTAGATACATCAACGACCCAATAATTTGTTTGTATTGAGTCACATCCACTAACTCTGATGATTCATCAGCCAACAACTTTAGGTTGGTATCCATGGGTGTGGCCATGGCTTTACATTCCAACATATCAAATGGTTTCAAAATTTCTACTGCATACTTTCCCTGATTGAGAAAGATTCCTTCTGAACTTTGCCATACTTCCAGACCTAGAAAATAGTGCATTAATCCAACGTCTTTCATCTCAAATTCCTCAGCGAGCTTCTTCTTGCATTCTTTAATCTATTTCTCATTCCCTGTCAGAAATAGGTCATCCACATATAGTAATAGTATGATAGGTTCATCATCTAAAACCTTGAAGTAAAGGTTAGGGTCGGCTTTACTGTTGGTAAAGTCCAAGCTCATCAGGAAACTATCTATCCTTCCATACCAAGTTCTAGGAGCTTGTTTAAGGCCATACAGGGCTTTCTTCAACTTGCATACGTGAGTTCATCTATCTTCAACTTCGAATATTTGTGGCTGTTCTATGTATACTTCTTCCTTAATCACACCATTCAGGAAGGCTGTATTCACATCCATCTGGTGTAAGTTCCACTTCATCATGGATGCAAGTGCCATGATGGCTCTAATCAAAGTATACCTTGCTACTGGTGCAAATGTTTCTTCATAATCAATTCCCTCTTTCTGAGAGAAACCTCTAGCCACAAATCTTGCCTTGTATTTCTCTATACTTCTGTCAGCTGCATGTTTTATCTTGTAAATCCACTTGGAAGATACCACACTCTTTCCTTCTGGTTTGGGAACTATATCTCACACATCATTCTTCATTATTGACTGGTATTCTTCCGTCATTGCTTCTACCCATTCTTTCTTCTGTACAGCTTCTTCATAGTTTGTAGGTTCTTGATCTACAAGATCGCACATCAAAGCTACATAGTTGGAAAATGGCTTGGGCTTCTTGCTTATCCTTGTGGAGCCTTCTGGATCTCCATATCTTTCTACTTCTTGTATAATTTCTCTTACCCAAGCAGGCTTTTTCTTCCGTGATATCTCCATTGTGGGAGGTTCTTGTGGTTTTGTCATATCATGATCTTCAGGTGTTTCATCTTCAGGGAGGAATGTAGCCTCTGTATTTCTGGGAGGTGCATCTTCCTCATATACTTCTTCGTGTTGACATTTTCTGGATCTCTTGAGAGTTGCTTCTTCATCGAATGTTACATCTATATTGATTTCCATGTGATGAAATCCAGGAATGTAAATTCTGAATGCCTTGGATACTTCATAGTATCCAACAAATATCCCCTTCTTTCTGGAAGGGGCCAACTTGGTTCTTTTCTCTTTCGGTATGTGAACATATACTGGACAACCGATTATCTTGAGGTGACTTACCTCAGGCTTCTTTCTCGTGAACATCTCTTCTCGAGTTTTGAATCCAAGGGCACTCTGAGATATTCTATTACGTACATAGATAGCAGTTCTTGCTGCTTCTGCCCATAGATGCATTGGAAGATCTTGATCATATATCATTGTCTTCACTGCCTCCATGATGGTTTCATCCTTTCTTTCCGCAACACCATTTTGTTGACGATTGGAGGGAGTAGTTAGTTCCCTCTTCATTTGAGCATCTTTACAAAAGGCTTCAAATTCTTTTGAAGTATATTCTCCGCCATTGTCTTATCGGAGTGTCTTGATTCTTTTGTCTGAAAGGTTTTCTATCAAGGCTTTGAATTCCTTGAATTTTTCAAACACTTCGTTCTTCGTTTTCAAGAAGTATATCCATGTCTTTCTTGAATAGTCATCAATAAATGTAATATAGTATTCAAAACCACTCAAGGATGTGGAGGACATTGGACCGCATACATCTGAATGAATTAATTCCAACGTACCTTTAGTTTTTGTTTCACTATTTGGAAATGGATTCTTGATATTCTTTCCTTTTGCACATCCTTTGCAAATGCCTTCATTGTTGATCTTCAAGTCTGGTAATCTCGTCACTACTTTGTTCACATGAGGTAGTGCTTTGTAATTTATGTGGGCAAGCCTCCTATGCCATAGTTCACTAGGGTTAGTGGTCTCATGAACAAAGTTTGTTTCTAAATGTCCCTTGAGTTTATACAGGCCTCCTTCTTCTTCACCGATAACAACTGCATCTTCAATTGACTTTCCTTTGGGCCACATGAGTACTTGTACATCTATGAATGCAACTCTATATCCTTTCTTATCTAATGCTGAGATAGAAAGTAAGTTCTTCTTTAGACCTGGTACAAATAAAACTTCCTTCATCTTTAGTGGGTTTCCTAAATCAAGCTTGTAGCTTACTTCACCAGTTCTTTTGATTGGATATTGATAGTCATCTCCTAGAGATACTTTCTGAGGAGAGTTCCTTCCTTCAAGTTTTGACAGAATATTCTTTTGTCCCGCCATGTGCTTTGAAGCACCACTATCAATAAGCCATGTGTCTTCTCCAGGTGTTACAGACCCAGATCTTCTGCATCTTCTTCTCTCGCTTGCTTTCTCCGAGGTCCTTCTTCTTCTTCTTCTTCATCCTCATCTTCAGCTAGATGTGCATGATGTCTTTTGTTGTTGTTCCTCTTCTTGTATTCTTCTTTCTTCAAAGGACAATTTTTGGCAATGTGTCCTACCTTATCACAATGAAAACATTGAAAGCTGGAGTAGTCCCTCTTTGGGAGAATTTCTCTTGATCTTTGAAATATTCTGGGAAGTTGAGACTCCTTGTGGTTTCCCTTCTTGAAGTTGGGTTGACTTCTTATTCTCTTGGTATGGGTGGCTAGGGCTTGATCATTTTCCTTTAGTAGAGCTTCTCTATTGGCCACTCTAGCTTCCTCTTAAATGTAATCTTCCCATACAATATCAAACTTCATGCTTTCCTTTCTGGCACACATAGTTTGGATGAATGAATCCTAGGGTCTAGTGAGACCATTGAGAGTAGTCATAACCAACTCATCTTCATCAAGGTTGTCTCCAATGGCTTCTAGTTGTTCCTTGAACTGGGAGACCCTTATGAAATAGTCCTGGATGGATTCTCCATGACTCATCTTGGTGCTCTTCAATAGAGCTCTTAGATTCATCTTTTTGTTGATGTTTCTTCCTTCATACATCCTTGCTAGGGCATCATACATTTCTTTTGGAGTCTTCTTGGATGACACTTGAGGGATCAAGTGATCCTTGATAGAGTCAGCAATAATCCTTTGAGCCCTAATCAGATCCTTTTTGTGCTTCTCCTTAGCTTCAGTCGCTTCAGGTTCTGCAACTTCTTCATCGATATATTTGTCAAGATCATTCTCCCTAAGAATGAGGCCAATTCTGTATTTCCATGCTCATAAATTTTCTATGCCTTCTAGTTTTGTCCTCAAGCTTGGTGCTTGGGGCCATCTTGTCAGGGGATCACAAAAAATTGAAATTCTTGAAAATGAGAAACTGATCTTACCAAAAGATGCGCTTGACTGAGGTGAGTTGACTAGTGTGCTTGGTTTCTGGAGATCTCAAGTCTTCACCTTTCAAAATTGACTTGCGAGATTTTGCAGTGCAGTTTTCTGGTCCAGTGTCAAACTAGGGTTTGACTTTTCCTAAGATCTACCCACTCAAAAACTTCTATCTTAGGCTCAGTAGATGCACTCTAGGAGGGCACAACTTTCTATGCAGTCAGATCTTCAAAAATCAAAAGTTCTCCGAAACCCTAATTTCTTGTCGGAGAGGGAGAGAGGGCTTTTTCACCTTGTGAAAGCTGTCCTATTCAGGTTAGCTATGATACCATGTTAAGATTCTCTATGCTAAGCTAGATTATCAACATTCAATTTCAATTTCACAATGATAATAGCATACATGATCACTGAAAGAAACAGTATCACAAGATCAACACAGATTTACCCAGGGAAAACCCTAAAGGGAAAAACCCAGCAAGAAAAGCTTCCTCAATATAGATGATCAAAAAGATAAAAGACAAGACTTTAAACTGGTCCTTCACCTTGCAGATAAGACTCTCTCTCTCTCTCATGCGCTACACAAGTGTGTCTGTATGTTCAAATGAGGAGCGCTTCACTTCTATTTATATTCTTTCGTTCACTTGACTTTTTACTCAACCAAGTTGGCCCCACTAAACTTGACTGGGCCGACTTCTCTAGGAGGACTCAAAACAACCTATTATTATATTCCGGAGGGTGCTAATGACTCGACTTACAACGGAGGGTTTTCCTCATGACTCTGTACTGACCTAATGCAATAATAATGATTCTCCCAATAGAAACATCGGGGTACAATGAAATACAAATGATTCTTCTGATAGGAACATTGGGGTACAGTAAGTGAATACACTTCGAAGTTACAATAATTCAACACACCTCCTGCGCTAAGAACTGAACAACGTTTTGGAGATTCGTTCTTAGTCATAGATAACAAAATAAGTGATATGAGTTAGCAGGGCTCAATTGATTAGTATCACGATCAATTGATAAGATTTCCAACATGGTTCAACATCAGAAGTAGATTCATATAACCAGTGAAGGTTATCACAATAGAGAAATGGTTATTTGGAACTGAGTAGCTTCATAAGAACCCACCGAGTATAGTTACTCTATTTTTTCTTATTCCAACGACAACTAACAATTCGATTACAATGCCATTTTTAAAAACCTACCAGAATTTGGTTTGGGATCCTAACAAATAGGATCTACCACATTTAGAGATCATAATTAATCTAGACAACTAACAAATGCCGGCTCTTAAGGATTCGAGAGCCTATTTGGCAATAATAGCCATTATTACAACGCACACCTCACTATGACTCCAACTAACTTAATCTAGTCTAAAACAAGATGATAACAAAGACTTTATTCTCCCTCCCATTACTCCTGCATCATAAGCTCCTTAAAGTGAGGATTTAGTTTTTGCATTTCTTTTTTGTACTTTAGGAATAAATAATAAACCTTTTTTCATTAGTTAGGGTTTTTTTCCCTTTCACTTTTCAATAATGCAACTTATGGTTCATTGGCCTTTAACAAGATTTTGTGCTACTAAGGTTGGTTTGTCAAGTTGAGAGGTTTTTACAGATTATTGAAACCAAAGATTCTCTGGTTCTTGTATGCTCTCTTTGCCTAAAGACCAGATCAAGCACATGTCCCGCAGTTGGAGCCAAATGTTACCACTTGAGTTGCACTCAATTGGAATTTCCAGTGAGCCACTAAAAATGAACAAACACTTGTTCAAATTCGGAGTTTAAAAGTCCATTAAGGCCTCCCAAGGCCCTTTTTTCACTTTTGTACCACATGTTGATGCCTTGTGGGGAAGTTGAAAAAAATGTGTTAGCTCGGGTTTTCTGTAAAGAACTTGGCTTCCTAGGACTTGATTATCAAGCCAATTATTCCAAGGTGTTTTTTCCAATGTTCCCCCAATGTTCTGGATGGCGGGACGTGGGTGCGGGGAGATGCACATTCGGGATGTGTGGAGATCACCCCCAAATTTTAGAAAAATTCAGCGGGGACGGTGGGACGCGATAGTCATAAAAATTTTAAAAATATGAAAAATATAATCCCAACAATAACAAACATTCATCATTCTGGAATCTGCAATCATGCAATGTATATGCAAAATTCAAAGTTCAAACACATTACAGGATTCATCAAGATTATCATTATATTAATAATAATTTATAAATATATGAGTCTATGATTAACATGAATATCATATTTGATAATCTTTAGATTTGACTTTTAAGTGATTGAAAAAATGAATCAATGATACTAGATAGTATGATACTGCACATCAACAAGATAGTTTAAGTTTTAATTTTTAAACAGACATTGCAAATTACAATAAATTTAAAATTACTATATTAGTAAACGCTGAACGTTAAACAGTAACCTAAAGATCAAAGACATTGAAATACTAAATACTAAAATAGTAAATTAATATTGCTCAAAAATAGGATAGAGTTAAAGAGTCAAAGACTCGGTCATCAGTATGAATAATAACTATAGTCTATAAATATATAGAGTCCAAGATAAAATAGTGAAAAGTAGTTGAAATATCAAATAAATCAACATGAAATGAGCATCAAGGAGTCAATTCCATTGACTGGTCCTCTGCACCGATCTGCTGCATGAAGGCATTAGGACCATCAATGGGAATGTCACCATATGAGTCAGAGTCACTCTCATGAGTGACCATTGGAACACCGACCAAACCATTATGCATCTCACCCTATCCATCCTCCTCATTTATCTATGCATCATCCTCTGGATCCACATCCCATCGTGTAGCTGGTCCCATCTGATACTCTGGTGTCTTCCTGTGTTCAAGACGGAGGGCACTGTGCACTGCTACTAGCTTCTTTGCTCTTCTAGAGGTAAGTCTATTCCTCTTGATAGAGTGGATGAAGCTATAAGTGGACCAATTCCTCTTAGCGGCAGAAGAACTAGCAATCTGAGACAACAATTGAATAGCAAGATGCTTGATCTCTAGAGCATCATCCCCATGCATGTCCCACCAACCAATGGGGTCATCCTATCCTAAGTCATTATGGTCTACCTTGGCATCAGGCTTGTTAAAGGGACCTTTGAGACCTACAAACAGAATCCAATGTCTCCGAAGTGTTTGCCCATCCTCTACATTGTACATCTTTGTAATGGCTGCTTTAAATCCCTTTTTGACCTCTGGATATTCACTGGGAGGAATTCTGCCAGGCCTAGAAATGTACCATTTTGGGTTCAGTGCATACACTGCCATGTGCAAAGGTGTGTTCATTAGATCCCACCGCCGCTGAATAATAGGTCGAATATGGCTTGTATAGAACTCTAAGGAGGTATCTTTCTCATGAATGGCTGCTTTTACTTGACCCAACATGCTGTCAAAGGTCTCATAGATTTCTCCAAGACTAGGAGAATCAGTGTCAGCATAGCGAATAACCTCGACGATAGGGCGCAAAATGGATACCAAATAGCTACAATCTACCCACCAATCATCATCAAATACTTGATTCTTGATCTTCTTCCCCTCCTCTGTCTTGGACTCTGCCCACCTGTTCGAATCTGGAGTCACGACCATGGCCTGTAATGATGGTTGCACCTCCAACATCCTCTCCAACAAGAGAAAATAACTAGCGTATCTAGTATCTGTGGGCTTGAGGAATTCCTTCCTCTTGTGAGCTCTATACAAGGCTAAGGAGGTGTGGTGATTGCAAATAAACATTTGCACATTCCTCGCAGCCAATACTAAGGTGGATACACAATGAATTTTCCCAATGTCTTTTAGTACATTGTTGAGTGCATGCACACAAGAAGGGGTCCAAAAAATATGCCTATACGTACTCTGAACCAACAACCCAGCTGATTTGTACACTACTGTTGCATCTGTCACAACCTGCATAACATTGTTTGGCCCAACGTCCTCTAGCATCTCGAAGAAGCTCAAATTGGAAAGTTGCATCTTTGCGCTTTCCAGAACAATCAATGACTCTAAGAAAGAATGGACAATCTATGGATGTAACTATGATGTTGATAAGTGGATGTTTGGTAATGTCTGTCCACCCATCCATAACAATAGAGCAACTTGATTTCACCCATGTCGTTCTCATCTCCTCCTTTTGCACAGTAATCTTGCACACTTGCCTCTCTAAAATCACTGTCCTCAACTTATGTTGTAATGTCCCCCTCTAATTAAGCACCTAAAACACCCGCTAACCTACTTAATTCCCATAGGTTCAAGCGGGTACTACATAAGAGGGAATTGACTGAGGGCATTTGATACTTAGAGCAGACTAGGACATTCTTTCAGTGTTAAAGTCATCAGTCGAATAAAAGAAGCCTTATTTCTTTAGGCTTAAAAGTCCACATCAAATTAGAATTGGATGCATGCAAAGTGAAGCATAAACCCTAAAAGTGACATGCAAACCCTAAAAGCACACGAGACTCTATTTAAGAGGGTTATTGGACTAAAGAGGCTATCTAATATTTGTTATTGTTGATTTGGAGTTTTTTGAGCAGCAACACAGCGTGCAGCCGCGATAGTTGGGGTTGAAGATGACGTCTTTAGCTAACGAGGGTTCGACAATGAAATATCTGCCCTAGTCTCTTTAGGATAGACAATCAAGGTTTATCAATGGCTATCATCTTATACAATTAGTGTTCAGTGATCCAACACACTCAGAAGGATTATTTGTAGGTTCACGTTTTGCAGCTGGAAATAGCTGGGAAACCTCAGAAGGATTCGCTGGGACTCCAAAACCCAGTCTTTTCCTCTGCATGTCAGTTTCCTCTATCTCGACAGACTCTCCACAGCATAGAGTGACTATCAGCTACCGGTTTTCCTATCCAGGGCAGTTATCAGCACTTCAGTGAAGGAAGGGGCGTGAGCACCAGAGAGGAAAAAGAATTCGTTAGGGCACTTAGAGGAGGCCAAATCTCTACATGCGAGAGTCTATCTCTCCGGCAGGTGAAGACCGACAAGCCTGCAAAGTTTCGACCACAACTGACCATCCCTTCCCCAAAAACGTCACCTTCAGTCTGAGGGGAGCACACATGTGCAGCTCGGCGTCAACCCTTGAGGAGGAGCACTATCAACTCGTCTTCATGCATGCAACAGATTTCTGGAGGACTCGCAGCGTTCATCAGTGGTAAGTGTTAAATTCTTTTCCTGCAAACCCTAGCCCTAATTCAACTATATTTTAGGGTATTTTTGCATGGCAATTTTGTATGCATGGTTATTTCGTATTTTTGCACAAGATTGAGTGCACAAGTCATCATTATACATCGTATCAGTAGAATATCAGTATTTGGGATATTATAGTGGTATTAGAGCATGTTGCTTGCCAGCGGTGGGCTTGAACAGGAGAAGTAAATGAATACAGAAGAAGACACTTTTGTAACCTATAGGAAAAGGAAGGGTAGGTACACGGAGGAATTTGAGGATATCCAGCTAGAAGATACCAACTCAGACATGGACCCAATAGGTATACGCTCTGACAGAGTGAAAGGAACAAGAGAGGACAAAGACAGGATGGAGTTTCGTAGCTTGGTGAACGCATTGCATTATCTAGCCAAAGGGAAAAAGGAAGTCTTGCATGCAATAAACAGGTTGGCGACGAAACCAGAACGAGGGCATAGCAGTGTACCTCTCTCACCAGTAGATAGAGGGTCTACAAGCAGTAGTGGGAAGCTTGCATACACCAATATGCAAAACACATCCCACATATATAACAAACCTTCCAGCAGGCCTACTATGCCTCACTTCCTGGAAAACGCCGTAGCAGGACCAGTCATGCCAGTAGAACCTAGTGAACCATTTGGAGCCTATTTACAGGAATACAGGGATTTGGGGGATGAGTTTTATGTAGCCATGTCTTTCTCAGACTTCTGCAACATGAAGAGTAGGAACCGACCTAGGAATTTCAACAGAGGTTTAATCAGAACTAGGAGTTGCAGAAAACCTTGGGTAGATTGACCATCCCAAATTTTGATGGGGCTCGCGGAGGTTTAGTGAGAATATGGGTTTAGAAGTTGGATACTTATTTCCAACTCAACCCCATGACAGAGATAGATGCCATTAAATTGGCTACACTACACCTAGACGGAGAAGTTCATGAATGGTGGTACCACGGACTAGTGACATTGGGTCACAACACCATCAGTTCCTACAGTGAGTTCACACAGAAGCTCATGGAGCGGTTTGACAGGAAGGACCCGAAAATACACTTTAGAGAGTTGGCTCAACTCAAGCAGATAGATAGTGTTGAGGCCTTCATCTTTGAGTTCTAGAGGTTGGCTGTTATGGTGACAGATGTGTTGGAGAACACTCTGATTATGTTATTTATTGAGGCCTTGACTACGGGGGTGGGTGAAAGCCTACAAACCCTCCACTCTACAGGATGCAATCAGCAGAGCCAGAGATCTCCAAGACTCAGTTTCGAAGAACAGGTTTCCACTCAAGACCAACTTTTCAGTTAGAGACAATGATAGGAAACCTTTCCAGCCGGAAATACCGAAGAAAACTTAGTTAGACGACGACACAAGGTAAGGCTTGAGACAGAAAAATTGTGTTTTACTTGTCAGGAAGCGTGGGTTCCAAGACATAGGTGTTCAGGAAAGGCCAAAGCCCACTACATAGAGGTATATTCAGATAGTGAAGGGGAGGACTACGAGCAGGAACAACAGAGGAATTGCGAGCAGCAGAGGAGGAGTCACTCCAAGGGGATACACTAGAGGGAGTTATTGCGACATTATTCGTTCTACCTAGGTTTCATACTCAGTGTCAGAGGAGTAGTACAGGGCCACAGAGTAGGAGTATTGATTGATGGGGGAGCAACCCACAATTTCATTGATGCAGCATGGGTGGGTAAGAGGGGTATTCCAATAGAGAAGTTCGAGGGATTTACTGTAGCAGTGGCAGGAAACACTATCATGGACTGCAACTATTGGATTCCTAAACTGAATGTCACATTAGGCAATTACCATATGATATACTCATTTTATGTAGTGAATGTGGCCGATACAAATGTAGTATTAGGTGTCCAATGGCTTTATTCAATAGGAAAATATACTACAGATTACAGGGCAATGGAAATGGAATTCCCAGGACCGGATGGGAAATAAGTAGTTTTGAGGGGCATGAACACTTATCCCCCAAAATAAGTCTCTTCACAGAGAATGGAGGGCGTGCTCAGGCAGGGTGACATAGAATGGTTAGCAGAGTGCTTGGTCACCTTTAGGAAACCTCCAGAGAACAACACCCAACACCCAATGGATATACAGGCATTGTTGTAGAAGCAGGAGAAGGTATTTCGAGATCTTCCAGCAAGTAGACCACCAGACAGGGGATTTGAGCATATCATTGAGTTAGAGGAGGGGACTCAAGCGGTCATTACCACTCCATACAGGCATCCCAAAAGATACAAGGATGAGATCGAGAAGACGATCAAGGAATTACTAGAACTAGGATATATTCGGTCGAGTTCTAGTCCCTTTGCCTCATTAGTGGTCTTAGTTACAAAGAAGGATGACACATTGCGAATGTGTATTGATTACAAAGCCCTAAACAAGAAGACCATGAAAAACAGGTATCCCATCCCCTGGATTGATGAACTAATAGAAAAGCTACGAGGTGCCAAATACTTTTCAAAATTCGATCTCCGATCAGGGTACCATCAGATCCGAATAAGGGATCAAGACATTCCTAAGAAAACTTTTCGTTGCCACTATGGACACTATGAGTTCTTGGTCATGCCTTTTGGACTCACCAATGCTCTAGCCACTTTCCAGTCATGCATGAACCACACTATTAGGGCTCAGCTACGAAAGTATTTGCTAGTGTTCTTTGATGATATTTTAATTTACAGCAAAACATGGGACGAACAACTAAAACACTTAGATGAAGTATTGAGAATTCTGGAAGAGCACTCGCTTTACGCAAAGATGTCTAAGTGTGAATTCGGCATGAAAGAGATGCTGTATCTAGGACACATAATCAGTGCAGAAGGGGTACAGGTTCATATGGAGAAGATTGGAGCTATCCGGGATTGGCCAACGTCGAAGATAGTTACTGAACTGAAGGGATTCTTAGGGCTTTGCACCTACTACAGGAGGTACGTTAAGGGATTCTCTCAATTTTCCGCACCACTCACTGACCTCACCAAGAAAGGGGCATTCACATGGACAGAATTGGCACATCGTACCTTTGAGGAAATGAAAACCATCATGAGTTCTTGCCCAGTTTTGGCCCTACTAGATTTCTCACAACCATTCATAGTGGAATGGGATTCTTCAGGAGAAGGGATAGGAGCTGTACTGATGCAAAACCATCACTCGATTGCATTTGGAAGCCGGAAACTAAAGGACTATGAGCGCCACTACTCTATATATGACAAAGAGATGTTATCCAACTTACATGCCCTCACTAAATTCAGGCAGTACTTGGTGGGAAGCAAATTCAAAATCAAGACAGATCATAACAGCCTCAAGTACTTCTTGGAGAAGGAGTTAAATGAGTGCCAACAGAAATGGATTAGTACGGTGCAGGCTTATGGTTTCGAGATAGAGTATGTGAAGGATAAGAACATTGTAGTAGTTGATGCCTTATCCAGATGACCAACTTCATTATCTCTCATGAGTATATCCACAGATTGATGGTCTCTTCTCTTAGTAGAGTACTCCAAAAACAAATTTGCTTGTGAGTTATTGGATGGACAAATCTCGGATGACAGGTACAAAAGTATTGATGACATCATCTATTACAAGGGAAGGATATACCTCGTCCCAGAATCAACTTTAAAAAGGAAGATCATACAGGCATCATATGACTCGCTATTATCAGTGCATCAGGGTATCTTGAAGACCTACAGGCAGATCTGAGAGAGGTTCTCATGGAAAGGCCTCAAAGGCGAAGTAATGCAGAACGTTCGGGAATGCAGCATTTGCCAGCAGAACAAGATCGAACACACTCATCCGGCAGGGTTACTCCAGCTGTTGCCACCTAATACGCACTTTAGAACATGGAAAGTATCCAACCACTATGTGCGTCCTTGGGGGCAAGTGAGAGCTGGGGACCACTGTCACCACAATCCACAACTCCTCTGATTAGAGGCTTAATCCCAACAAAGCCAAGGGGGGTAGTCCCTAAGGAATGCTAAGTTCCTAGATTTATTAACAAATTAGTTAAAGGGATTAATCATGAAGGTTTATCAAATTATTAGACTAGTGCCTTAGATAAAGAATGGAGTCGATATAATTTAACAAACCTTAATAATTAATCCCTTTAACTAATTTGTTAATAAATCTAGGAACTTAGCATTCCTTAAGAACTACCCCCCTTGGCTCTGTTGGGATTAAGCCTAAACGAAGGAGTTGTGGACTGTGGTGACAGTGGTCCCCAGCTCTCACTTGCCCCCAAGGACGCACACAGTGGTTGGAGACTTTCCATGTTCTAAAGTGCGTATTAGGCGGCAACATATTTGGCGCCGTTGCCGGGATAAGTTAGTTATCCTTGGTCTGACTTAATAATTAATTTTTAGTTGATTAATTTTTCAATCAACTTAATTTGTTAATTCTTTATTCTTTTAAGTGTTAATAAATTTTGAAAATAACTTAAAATTTTTTTCTTACCCATATTAGAAATTTGTTTGTTCTCCAAGTGGCGACTCCATTTCAAAAGTATATCGTAAGGTATTCTACCTAGAGCCCTTTCGTTTGTTTGGCTCCCTCTCAAATCCTGAAAAGGATTTTAGAGGATGTTAAACAAACTTACTCCTTGTAGACTCTTTACAATTCTTGGAGAAGAGGGGAATTTCTAGTATTTATTTATTTATTGTTTAACCAAGCAAGCCAACCTCATAATGGATTTTTATAAACCATGTGATTTTTCTAACGTTGTTGGTTACCCTCATGATGTTCCAGAAAAGGCTATAGATAAGTTGCCTTCTTTTCAGGGTGACAGTTCCACAAATGTTAAGTCTCACATCACAAAGTTCAACCGTTGCATTGCAAAGTGGTGTATGGCACATGACCATGAGGATGTAAAGATGAAACTTTTTGTTTTATCTTTAGAAGATGAAGCTTGGGAATGGTTTTAGGAACAGTATAATAAAAAGTTTAAAGACCTTAAGGGAATCATTGAAGCTTTTAATGATAAATGGGGAGATAGGAAGGATAACCATGCCTTGTTGACTGCCTTGCACTCTAGCCATAAGGAAGATAATGAAACAGTGGAAGAGTTTAATAAAAGATTCAATGATTTGGTTAAAAGTTTCCCTCATAATATCAAGCCTACTGAAGATGCCCTTTTGATTTTCTACATTCAAGCTTTTGAAGGGGAAATGAGATATCTTTTAAAGGATAAAGATCCTACAAGTATTAGGGAGGCACAGGATAAGGCTTTTAAGATAGATAAGAATATGCAAGCTGCTGGTATATCTAATGTTCTAGGGTTTTCTAAGAGTAGTTCTCCAGAGTCAAATGATGTTAAGAAAGTTGAAAACCAAGAATCGCAAGGTGACTTTATCAAAGAGCTCACTTGTTTGATTAAACAAATGGAAGAAGTTTATATTAATCAAATATCAGCTATGCATAACAAGATTGTAGCCATGGAAAGAGATAAAGATAATAATCATAAGATAAATGATAGATGGCAAAAGGGTCTCCCTAAAGGACCTTCTTATCAAGAACAAGAAAGACCTCCCGAGCCTTTGAAAATGAATAATTGGTTTGATGATCAGATAGTAAAGGAAAAGTTAGCAGTTAGAGGAAGAATGGAACAGATTAATTGGGTTGGTCATGATTTTGTGTTTGACAGTAATAATGATTTGTTGGAAATAGTAGAAGATAATAAGGATATGGTTTGCATGAATAGACATATGGACAAAGTAGAAGAAGTATGTGACCATAACCTTACCCCTAAATTTAATGAGTTTTCAAGTGATGATTTAGGGGGTTGGACAGATGATATAGAGTTTCCATTTCCTATAATAGAGATTGTGGATGTACTAGCCCAGAAAGATAAGCCACCTAAGGCTTTAGAAAGTATTCCTCTAGTCAGTAAAGTGCCAGTTCAGTTTTAGTTTGTTTTAGTTTCAAAGTCAGTTAAGGCAGGTCATAATGATTCAGTTGTGTTTCAGGATGTGAATAATGTACATAGTGTAAAGGATTAGTTTGTTAGCTTCCCAGAGTTTGTAAAAGACGGAATCAGTAATAAAGAAGTTGACAGAGTATGGCATAAGCCATTTTGTGGTAGTGTTGATTTTTGGAAAATTTTCAAAGACGTGAGGCATTACCAGAGTCATAAGAAACAGGAAAGGGTCAAACGAGCTACAAGTCATATTTTTCTTCAGAAAGATAAACACTTAGTGTCCTAAGGACACCTTATTTAATGTATCTCTAACCCTTTTCCTTGCATTTTTCAGTAAGTTTGCATTATTTCATTATTTGATTATTTTTGCATATATGTATGATAGATGTATAGTCATTTCATCTATTCTTTAGTTTATTTGTTGGTTTCTATATAAGTACTTATGTTGGTCATTGGTGAGAAATTTGTGGTTGCAGAGTTTGGAGTTCTCGCATGCTCTCCGATGATCGAACATGCGTCCCCAAGTTGGAGCCAGATGTTGCCCACCTATTTCGACTAGGTGGCAACCTCATGTACATTGGAGATGTACATTCTTGTTCAGTTGTTCCATGGAAAAATCCTTGTGATTTTTCACCTTGCAGGGCAATTTGCCCCTTTGTACTCGAAATATCCGCTCCCCTGCGTGGGATAATTATTGTAATTTTATGTTCCAAGTATGGATCATATAATATGCATGCCATGTCATGGACTTTATTATTAGGGAAGTCCCCTCATCGAGTGTTTTTCCCCTTCCAATAAATTTTGTTATTTAATGATTTTTATTGGTTGGGTTTTCACTCAAAAAATCCTCCAAAGTGGTGATGGGCGTTCTAGTAATCGAGTCCATGGGGTAGCTAAGGGTTCAAAGTGTTATTCATGATCATACTAGACATATCCTAGAGTCTTGTGGAATTTCATTGAGTCTAGTCAGTCTTTTTTTAATTTTGTAACCTCATCGTCAGGGGTTAATTAATTAAAGTTTTGATGTAATAAGGCCATCACTTGGTCCTTGGCATTTTGTAATAGGTGTATGAGTGCAAAAAAGAAATTTCATATCAACCCCTAAGCCAAAGGATCAAGTCCCATGTCATTCGGACATGTGGTTAGGATTTTAGCCCACTTTTGGTCCCACTCAGGCAAAAGCCAAGATTAATTAATTTAATTGCCTAAAGTGAAAAATGCAAAATTCTTATTTTTGGGCCAAAAGTCAAAGTTAGGGGCTCTAATTTTTTGTAAAGTTCATTCCTATCAAGGTTAAGGAGAAATAAACCCAAAAGGGGCCCACTTAAAGTGGAAAAATGAATTATTTAAAAGAGGGGATGTTTTTTGCCTTATGTGGGTTTTTCCATCTTAATATGGAGCCCCTTCCCCTCTTGGAAGCTTCCAAAAGACCCCCCATTGGATGGGTGACACTTGACCATCATCCACGAGCCTTCTCTTTAGGTTTTTAGCTATAAATAAGAGGCTTCTCTTCTCATTTTAAGATGAAGGTCCTTGGTAGCATGGTTATGCTGCCAAAATCTTTGCTTCTCTTCTTTTCTCTCTTTATTCTAGCATTTTGCTCAAGCCATTCTTGGCTCATCTTTGTATTGAATCTTGTCTTAGTTGAGCCAATAATAGAAGAAATTCTTTGGAGGAAATCTCTTCTATGGTGTGTTAGCTTCTCTCTTCAAGCATTGAGGTATTGTTGTTCCATTTGTGAGTATTTACTTTCATTTTGTTAAGCATAGATGCTCTTTGCAAAGGTCTTTGCAAAGGGATTGAATGGTAAATGGTTATTTGCTTTTCATTGTGAGTAGATTAACTTAACTC
>LPNX010104478.1:281765-332310 GCA_001517045.1 Pseudotsuga menziesii
TCCCATAACAGACACTGTTGTTGCTATCACTAGAGTTTGTCATGTTGGCTATTGCTTGTTTGAATTGTGTAACTGTTATGTTATACTCTTTAACAACCTGCAGGCTACAACAAGGTTTTTTTAATTTTTTTTAGCATGTACAATTTAAAATTGTACAGCCTAGGTCTAAAGCCTAAATTATAAAATAATTAAATTCAGTATTCACGGAAAGTCACTGAAAGTCTGAAAAAATAAAAGTTGAAAATAAAAAAAAATTAAAACTTAAAACTAAAATTTAAATAATAAATTATAAGAAGTTAAAAACTTAAAAATCTAAAACTCAGAAACTGAGAAATGAACATACTTAAAATATAAAAATTAGAATTGCAAAATCGCAAAGGCAAAATGGCAAAAACAAAAAGATTTAAAAATACTAATAGTAAATACAATATACAGCCTAAGTTTTAACAGAGAAAACTTAAAAAAAATAGTCTATAAAAAATTAAAATGTTAAAATTAAAATACAGACTTTAATAAAATAAAAAAAAAAACTCAAAAAAATTAAACTACAGTGTAAAAATTAAAAATTAAAATCTAGTCTTAAAATGTAGTATTTAGTATTTACCTGGCCGAGTCCTCGATACAATCTCCTCAACCGCTGCAATCTCCTCGGCTCCCTTCAGGCTTCCCCTTCCCCACTAGCAATAGCTGCTAGCAGCTGCTCCCACTTGGCCTTAGCATCAACAGTCCTGAATCCCTCTTTGAATCCCTCTTTGAATCCCTCTCAATTCCCTCTCGCGGCAACAAGCTCGCGGCTGCAACAGGCATGGGGTTCTCTCCTCTCACGCGCAACAAAAGTCAGGGCAATAGCAACACTCACGAGCTCTCTCCTCTCGCACGCAGCAATACTCACAGCGACGGCAACATGCTCTCTCCTCTCCTCGGTGGCAAACACTCACGAGTCATGGCGGTTGCTGGAAGTTACGGCTTTGTATTTGTTTCATGGGCATTGATAATTTAGAATTAGACTTTTAGGTTAGACATAGTAAACTAGATTTAGTTTTTATTGTTTTTTTATGTTTTAACTTTTAAATTTAAAATTTTAATATATAAGTTTATAAGTTTATAAAATTTTAAGTTTTATTAATAGATTTTATTTTTTTTTAATGATTTATTCAATTATTTTTAAATTTTTTTAAATTAAGAAAAAATAAAATTCGGAAATATCCTAGGGAAGTTTCGGTGTTTCGGGCAGGACGCCAGGACGCCCCCCCAAGTTTCGCCAAGTTTCGCCGCCCACCGAAACGTTTTGCACCGTGTCTTGCCAAGTTTCACCAAAAGCGAGACGTCTCGAAACGTTTCGCATGGAGTTTCAGTGTCCCTGGGACCCGAGAAATGCCGAAACGCGTCCCCGATCCTTCAGGACATGTCCTAGTGTAACACTGGTTTTTTTCCTTGTTAATTATGCAATGCTGAGTAAGCGATGCATAATTTTTGGGGTTTTCACCTGCTCCTCCAAAGCTAGAATGGTTGTCTTGGTGGTTAAACCTTGGGGGGTTATTAAAGTTCACGTGTCAATGTATATGAACGTGCGAAACATTGATTTTGAGTCATATGGACATGTGCTAGGTCCCCCTAAGTTTTTGTTCAATTCCGAGATTTATTTTTTTTTCGTTTTTTTATGCCATTCTTTTAACGGTTTAATTATAAAATTTGTAAATGGCATAAAAGCTTGATTTGTAGGCGGAGTTTGATGCAACTTATGGTTCATTGGCCTTTTACAAGATTTTGTGCTACTAAGGTTGGTTTGTCAAGTTGAGATGTTTTTACAGATTATTGAAACCAAAGATTCTATGGTTCTCACATGCTGTCTTTGCCTAAAGATTAGATCGAGGACATGTCCCGCAGTTAGAGCCAGATGTTACCACCTGAGTTGCACTCAATGGGAATTTCTAGTGAGCCGCTAAAAATGAACAAACACTTGTTCAAATTCAGAGTTCAAAAGTCCAATCACGCCTTCCAAGGCCCTTTTTTCACTTTTGTATCACATGTTCATGCCTTGCGAGGAAGTTGTAAAAAATGTGTTAGCTCGGGTTTTTTGTAAAGAACTTAGCTTCCTAGGACTTGATTATCAAGCCAATTATTCCAAGGTGTTTTTTCCCTTGTTAATTATGCAATGCTGAGTAAGCGATGCATAATTTTCGGGGTTTTCACCTGCTCCTCCAAAGCTGGAATGGTTGTCTTGGTGGTTAAACCCTGGGGGGTTATTAAAGTTCACGTGTCAATGTATATAAACGTGCTAAACATTGATTTTGAGTCATATGGACATGTGCTAGGTCCCCCTAAGTTTTTGTTCAATTGCGAGAAAAACAAATTTCCATTTTTTTAGGCCATTTTTTTAATTCTTTAATTTAAAATTTGTGAATGGCATAAAAGCTTGATTTGTAGGCGGAGTTTAGTGTGTGGATGCTCGTTTTCACACTCAGAGCATACTCTTTACCCTGGGACTCACTTTTCATATGCTTCGAGTGATCAAAAAGTCACTTAAAGTCATTTTTGCTAACGAGGCATCAAAATGACAATTTAATGCTAATAATGTGACATTTTGACAAAAGGACAACGTTGGAAAAAGTAAAAAAGACATGTTTAAATATGTGGGGAAAAGGTGGCATGTATGTCCCCCATGATGGGCAATATCATTCCACGGGTAAAACGTCACTTTTGGGTAAGTGTCCATGCTAGCGAATTATATCAAATTAAAACAATGCGCCATCCTCCAAGTTTGAAGTCGCATGGATGGGTGGAAAATAAAAGTGTGACAACTTGGCATTTGAATTAAAGTCTAAAGGCGAATTCATTGAATTTGAGGGTGAATTGTTTGGTGATGATTTTGAGAGGTGGCGACTTCATTGAGTAAAGGATTCGCCCCCTCTCTTGATTGACGTTTTGTCTTGTGTGTCACCCATTCGCATGGGGTGGTGGCAGGTTTGGTGAGGTTTGGTGAGGGGTGCATCTCCTTTGGAGATGTGGCTCCCTCTCCTTGGATTCATCTCAATTAAGATCCTATTTTAACTCTATAATTCTTCGGTTATCTCTCAGTCATGGAATCGCCCCTTGGGTTGGAGTTTCCTATTTAAGCAGGTCATTTCTTCATTCTAAATCATCAGAAGGTGGAACCTCTGCTTGCACTATTCATGTAATATTTTTGCTTAGCATTAATAAAAGAAAGGCTTTGGAGGCTTATGTGTTGGTGTGGTGACCAATGGATGTTTGGTTGATTTGCTCTTCTAGAACTATTGATTTAAACTGTGTCTTTGCAAAGCTTGTTTATTATTCGGAATTATAATAGCCTTTGAAGGGAATTTTCATTCTGGTAGGATAGGAAGTAAGATTTGGATAATTTGCTTCTTATTGTTAGTTGCTTGAAAGATCTAAGAGATGTTGTTTATTCTTGTTTGAGTGTATCTATTTCTATATCTTTGATTTAGTTAACACTATTATGCTTTAATTCCCTTTTGCAAGTTCATGTGAAGATTTTCAAGTAATCCTAAGCTAGAGGATTTTGTGAGCTTGTTTTCTCACCCTTTTCTCAAGTACATCAAGAAAAGAGCTTCATCCCTTCGGTTCCACTGAGAGGACAACTCCATTACCCAATCCTTTTGCTAATCTAACCTTTGGTTCCTTTTTCTTCTAGATCCACAAGTTTCATTTTACTTTTCTTGGTTACTCTTTTAGATCTATCATTAAAATAAATATTATATGTAGAACTAAGTGTGTAGATCTACTTCCTTTCAAGGTTTATTTTAAGTCTAGATCTAGTTTCTACATCTTCTTTTTTGCAAAGCTTAAAAATTCAAATTTAAAGGCCTAAAGAAAAGTTGTGCTTTAAGTTTCAAATCTAGCATTTAGTGCTTTACTTGTATTTTGCTTGCCACCTCTAATAGAGGCAAGCGGAGACCCTAACAAGGCAAGCTTTCTAGCTTGTCCCACTTAGTTATTTTTTTGCATTTTTGTCAAGCTCTTAACTTAGAAAATTTTTCTTGTGACTTTTTTAGTTTTCTTAATTCTGTCAAAGTGTTTGGGAGCATCTTCTAATAAAATTTGTTTGCTGGTTTTTGTATGAAGAATAGGTATCAACGTTCTTTTTTCTCAAGATTTGAATATCCGAGCGATTAAAGAGAATCACTACCTTCCCTTTTCTTTCATCCCCTTTCTTTCCTTTTACCATTTTTAGAGGAACTATAAAAGATCGCAAGTCCTTCCCATAAAGAGAAATTGTGCATTGTAATAAGTATAATAAATGAGGATCTAGAAGGCTGTGTTAAGCTTTCTCCTGATCTCCAGTTTGGGGATTTGTGTGGTGTACTTGCTTAGAGTAGTTGCTTTTATTTTTTGCATAGTTTTAGTTTTGCTTCAGTGATTTTCAAAGAAAAATAAATACTAACCCCATGCTTTCCCGAGTATCCCGAAACGGGGAAAGAGATTCATGGTAGGAATAATTAGAAGAACATTTTCTTTGCATCTTGTGTTTCTTTTCTTGTTATCTTCTTCAAGATTCAATTTATAATATCAATCCGACCATAGCTTTCCCGAGTATCCCTAAAAGGAGGAAAGAGACTCTTCGGTCCTCATTTAAAAAACTCACTTTTTACGTCTCTAATAAAATAAACCAAGGCTCCTTCTTGAAGAAAATCTTGACTTGGAAAATGACATAGTTCATTCACACATTCTTTCAAATAGTTTCAAGAACTAGGGATTTAACTAGAATTTAATGAAAAGTAAAACCGCACTTCTGAAAATGCACTTCAAAATTCTGCCATACACTGAAACATTTTAAGCAAATGGACACAATGAATTTTGGTCAAAAGACCGGGGAAAACCCCACTGTTTTGGGGAAAACCCTAGAAGAAAATTTTTCTTTAAGAAGAGTAAAACTTAGAAATTTGTTACAATAAACTTTTGTTTCTTTTAAATCCTCACTGACAAAATTTCACAAAACAGAACAGCAGCAAAACTACCTTGAAATCTGTGCCAGAGAGTACTGTACGGCTGCCCACATGTGCTATATGGACTGTACGACTTGCACTCAATTCTGCCTTGATTTCTGTGCCCACACGTGCCAAAAAAACCCCTGCTGTATGGTTCTGTCAGTCTGCAATAAAAATGCACCAGCAATTACCTCGAGAAATGTGCCCATATGTGCTACTGTACGGCTCTGACAGATTGTTGTACAGATTTATTCTAGGCTTCCTTGGGATGCATGCTGCTCTTGTTGTTGGGAAATGTGCCCTTTCTTCTTGGGGACCTCTTCTTTGTTTTCAATCTTCCTCTCTTCCTCTCTTGATGGTGAATTGTAGTCATTTGTCCTTTCTCATTGTTTTTATTCCTAGATTTTGTAACTATATTCAATAAGTACCTAATCTAGGGTTGAAGATCTTTTTACAAAATCAAAGGTCCACAACTTATCTCACTTTAATAATTAAACACTTTTAATTATTAAATACATTTTTAAGTGAAACCCACTTTTCTAAAGTTATAAAAACAGATTCACTTTATTTACTTAAACGTCACTTTGCTACATAAATACATAAGGACAAAAATTTCAAGTCCTCTCATCACACCCACACTAGAAACATGGGAGGACCTTCAGAGATACAATTTCAACACTCCCTCCTAACGAGGAAGGTCAACAACATTGTCTTCACCTTGGACTCCTGCAACAACTCCCTCCTGCTTTGGAATCAACCTCAAAAACAAATGCTCGATCTCGAATTGGAACTCTGACCTCTGAGTCTCAGCCTGAGTCCCATCATCCTGCTCAACTTCACCATCACTTGACTGGTTGAGTCTTCTTCCAGTGCTCTGGAGAGAGTCACTCTCGTCATCTCTATCAAATGCAACATCATCATCCTCCGACTCTGAAAGCCATCCTCCTGCTCCTGCTCGTACAACATGCCCTCTCAGGACATATAATCTATCCCTGCAATCTCTAAACAAGATGGTGGTGCCAACTGGTTCATCCCTCCGATACAGGAAGATATGACCAGACCTGATCATCATCCCAAAGCCATCATCCTCGAATGATGAAACTGAGAGTTTGCTCACTCTCATCCTAGGTACAAATAAAACTCTGTGTACTTCTAGGACCACTTTAAGGTCTAGTTGGGACCTGACTGTTCCAACCCCTTGAATAGCAATCTGAAGACTGTCAATGTTTGTTTGAATGAAGTGCTCTGGCCCCAACATTGTAATCAGCTAAAAAGAATCATAGACCCCAGTCATATGTCTAGTTGCACCGTTGTCAACAACCTGGACATGCTCAAATATGGAACTCCCTATGCTGGAATCAATTGAGACAAGAGAAAACTCTTGCTCAAACTTTGTAGCAAACTCTTCTACAACTGCAGATGTTGCTACATCTCTTTCAGTCTTCACAATAGTTTTCTCAGGACATTTTGTGGCATAGTGTCCCATCTTGCCACAATGAAAGCATTTGATCTGACTTAGATCTTTCTTCTTCTTATTCTTGGACTATGCTGCAAGTGCCACATTTTGCTCAGCATCCTCACTAATTTGGCCAACCCGTGCCCCATCTCGGATTTCTTCTTAGGTGAAGTCATCCCACAATCTGGACCAACTTGGAAGAGTTTCTCTGCCCACAATACACTTCAAAAAAACCTCCCCCTTCAGGGCTATCCTCACCAATTCTGAATCAGGAATGTTTTCTCCTACTGCTGACAACTCGTCCTTAACTTGTGTAACACGAGTCAAGTAAGAGGCTACACCTTCATCACTTTTCATTTTAATGCTATGTAGCTTATCTTTTAGGGCCATCTTCCTATTTTCATTCTTTGCTTCGAACAACTTGGTCAAAGTGTCCTACATATCTTTAGCAGTTTTCTTTTCTGCTAGGTGTGGTATGAGATGGTCTTTAACCCCATCTCAGATAATTCTTTGGGCTTTGGCTTCAAGAGCTTCAAACTCCACAAGCTCATCTTTATCTGTTGGCTTAGCTGGACACTCCATCCAACCGATCCTCATACCTAATGTTCATCATGGAAAATAACTTGCATCCAAAAATTAACTGAAGAAAATATCTAACACTTTTTTGAAACTTCAGAGAACACCTGCTAAACTTCTTTTTCAGTATGACTTTGTTAAACTGAGATTTGATACCATCAGCTTTGATACCATGAAGAGAATCTTGACTTAGAAAATGAAATTGTTCATTCACACATTCTGTCAAACAGTTTCAGGAACTAGGGCTTTAACTTGAATTTAATGAAAAGTAAAACCACACTTCTGAAAATGCACTTCAAAATTCTGCCATACACTGAAACATTTTAAGCAAATGGACACAATGAATTTTGGTCAAAAGACCGGGCAAAACCCCACTACTCTGGGGAAAACCCTAGAAGAAAATTTTTCTTTAAGAAGAGTCAAACTCAAAAATTTGTTACAATAAACTTCTGTTTCTTTTAAACCCTCACTGACAAAATTTCACAAAACAGAATAGCAACAAAACTACCTCGAATTCTGTGCCAGGAAGTACTGTACGTCCTGCTGTACGGCTTCCCACACGTGCTGCATGGCCTACACTCAATTCTGCCTTGATTTCTATGCCCACACGTGCCAGAAAAACCCCTGCTGTACGGTTCTGTCAGTCTGCAATAAATGCACCAGTAGTTACCTCGGGAAATGTGCCCACAAGTGTTGTTGTATGGCTCTAACAGATTGCTGTACGGATTTGTGCTAGACTACCTTGGGATGCGTGCTGCTCTTGTTCTTGGGAAATGTGCCCTTTCTTCTTGGGGACCTCTTCTTTGTCTTCTATCTTCCTCTCTTGATGGTGAATTGTAGTCATTTGTCCTTTCTCATTGTTTTTATACTTAGATTTTGTAAGTATCTTCAATAACTGCCTAATCTAGGTTGAAGATCTTTTTACAAAATCAAAGGTCCACAACCTATCTCACTTTAATAATTAAACACTTTTAATTATTAAATACATTTTTAAGTGAGACCCACTTTTCTAAAGTTATAAAAACACAAGGACAAAAACATCACTTTGCTACATAAATACATCACTTTGCTACATAAATACATAAGGACAAAAATTCCAAGTCCTCTCATCACACCCACACCAAAAACATGGGAGGACCTTCAGAGATACAATTTCAACACTTCCCCATATGCTCTGCACCGCTGCAGCTTGTTTGATCAACCGACTGTACCGGAAAGGGATACTACGAGTTACTAATTTTAATAAGAAAATCCACATAATCCTGCTTCTTGAGAAATCCGGAGGTTGCAAAGGGTGATTACCATAGAGTCAGGGGGCTACTCCAAGCAAGTTATGTCTCGCCCTGTTGGACACTTGGTATAGCCACTTTAGTGCTCATTTCAAGAAAGCTTGCCTTATTGGGCCAAACCCAAAATTAAACCACTTCTTAATTAACTCATCTAATAAATCTTAAAACTTACCAACAAGACAATGCAATACTTTCACTGAGACTACAACAACAACCCTTATACACAAGCACTCCATATTCACTGGCACTGGTCTTCCACATTTTTATGGTTAAATCAATTTTCGCAGATTGTCATAAACGGTGTTTGAATTACCAATGCTGCTATTATTATAATTCATTTGCAGCAATTCATTGTTAAAATTTTAATCCATTTCGCGTTTAACTCCTAGATTCTTTTCTTTTGTTTTTAGAATAAAGACCATATATCCTTTTTATTAGGTACCGCCCCCTTGGCTTTGTTATTAGTTGTCCTAGACGGAGGATCTAAGTATCTGGTGACAACACTTGGCTCAAGCTTGCCCCCAAGGTCGCACACAGTGCTTGAAGATCTCTACCACGTGACCCGAGGTGCGAATTAGGCGACACCACATTAGAACGCCTTTCACCACTTTGGAGGTATTTTTGAGGGAAAAGTCAGATAATTAAAATCACTAAAAAGGAATTTTAATTATCCACAGGAAAACACACATGATGAAAGAACTTCCCTAAGGAAAAAGTCCTAGGTAACTAAGTCATACAAAAACTAGACCTTCATGTTGACAAATCGTTACAAAATCCCCTGTAGGGGTGCAGACATTTCATGGAGAAAAGATAAGAAGAAGAGCTGCCTAGCTTGAAAAAACTTTATTAGGTCCTCCTTTCTCATGGTTGGCCACCTAGTTGGTTAGGTGGTCAACATTCTAGCTCCAACTTGGGGATGTGTGCTTGATCGTCGGAAAGCATGTGAGAACCTCAGACTCTTGTTTATATAATCTGCAAAAACATTTTAACTTGACAAGACAAATGATCCAGATGGAGATCGGTGGCCACCCACCTATTCCACTGGCTCAAAACAATTGTCCATTGTGGTAGTTTCCTAGTTATTTTTCTATGGTTTTTTGGGTCCGAAACTTTTGAAGCCGTTTTGAGGCCCTAAACGATGTTTTTTGGCATTTCGAGGGCCAAATGGTTGCCACTGGCATGCATTTGACTTGTCGAAAGTTGTAAAGCTTAGATAAACCTTTCCAACGAGTTATCGAATGCCCAAATCAGAGATCGTATGCAAAAGTTATGACCCCGGGAAGTTGACTGTTCAACTTACCACCTTGGGGCCGCAAACTTTATGACAGTTCATCTTCTAGGGTTATGTTTTGGACTTTTGGGGTTTTCACCGTCATTCTTATTGTAAATAGGCCCCTTCGGCCTCATTTTGTATTCAGTTTTGCACGGATGAGCGTAGCAGTCACATCTCTTTTCAGAGATAGCTACCACCATTCTAGCTATTGTATTACAGTTTGTTCTTTTTTCGCCATTTAATAGAATATGTGTTTACTGTATCTCTGTTATCTTTGCAAAATGTCTGTGATTATGATTCTGTATCTGTTCTTTCATTTCGTTCATGCATAAATCCGGATCAACAAACCTTAGTAGCACAAGTCTTATACAAAAACCAAATGAGCCATGAGTTGAATTATTCAAGAATTTGCAAAAAAAACTTAACCAAATAAAATGTTATTTATTCCTAAGTACAAATAGAAATTGTAGAAAGTAAATGCTCACTTTTAAGGAGCTTATTTTCCTACTCTAAGCATTATATAAAAAAGTTAGGTAAAATCAAATATCCAATGCAACCACCTAAGCATTTTATCAACTTTAGAGTTTTTTTGCCTTATCTTTGGTTACGAAATGCAAACTTGCATGAATATTCAAGATGGGAGGGTTGGATGGTAGATCATACGCATCTAAAACTTCATTGAACTGTTGATTAAGTTGTCATTGACGCCAACGATGTCTGGTTATTGATGCCAACTGTTGAGTCCTTAGTGCCCCTTGTGGAGCCCCTGATGGTTAGTGTTTAGTTTTTGGTTGTTTGTGTCACAGGAGCCCTTTTGACCTTGTCCAAGCCCAAGATTGAAGCCCTTGGAGGCCTTGGAACAATGACAAAAGCCCTGGTTACCCATTGACTTGGTCAAGTGCCCCTAAGTTGTATCTTGGTCCCATTTGAATCCATTGTCGAGTTCCTTACTCCTGGTTGACCTTTGGTTACTGGTCTTTGTCCTGCTTGTTATGATTGTACTTGTTTTGATCTCTTGATTGGTTGTTGGATGGATGATGTAGCTCATGTGTTGATGGTGAAGCCCATTGCTTGCATTGGATGGTCTTGAGGTTGTTAAGTTCTTGTGGGGTCCTTGAGTCCACAAGCTTAGATCTTGATCCTCTTGCATGTCGAGAATTAGGTCTTGGAACCCACAGTTATGGTAGTATGTTGGAACCCATTATTATGGGGTCCTTGGTGTCCTTGAAATTTTAGGTCTTGAACCCACATATATGGCGATTTGATGTCCCTTGGACGTTATATGGTCATTGGCATGTAGTAGCCTTGTGATCATGCATATGAATCCCATAAGGTGTTGCAAACTAGTGGTGAGGTCTTTGTACCCCTAATTTGGGGTGTTGGTACTCTTATGGTGATGAATATATTTAGTGGAACCATTCCATATGTTTTTAATGATATGGAGACCTTGAACATGATGATGTTGAAGCCCTTGAAGTCCATGGAAAGTATCTAGTTTAAATATTATATGATATCTTTGAAAGAGTCCTTGAAACCCTTGCATGTGGTGCCTTGGGTCTTGAACCATGATGATGTATGGTCCTATTTGTGGTTACATGGCTATTGGGATGTATATGAAGGTAGAGCCCACGTACGTACCTTGATATGTTGAAGAATACTTTGAAGAAGACTTTGAAACACTTGTAGTTGGTGGTATGGTCTTTGGCACCCTCATGTGTGGGGTTTTTGATGTCCTCAACATATTGAAGAATTTAAGGGTATTAGACCAATAATTTGAAAATAACCCATCATAGGAAGATAGTCCTCGTAAATCCATTTCTGTTGATATGTGGAGCATCTTCTAACTCCTTACGGTTGAAGAGATATGAATTTTTGAAGTTGGTGTACCCCACCTTTTTGGGTGAGCCGACCAAACAAAAGAGAATTTAATTATTTGTAATTTTGAATTGAATGTCGGCCTAAGGTAATAATTTTTCTCCACAACCTATATAAATAGAATATCAACATTACATTTGTTCATCATCAATTCTCTCAAGAATTTCGCAACTCTTGAAGAAAAGTGCGAAATTTTGTGACAGAGAAATTTCTGGGCATCTTCACTAAAATTGGTATAACTTTCTCATACGAAATCGGAATTACAAAATTCTTGGCTCGTTGGAAAGCTTGTTACAAGGGCTATTTGATGACATGATCTAGATTTTATTTTGGTTTGTATACTATTTCTTCATCTTATGATCTTCAAAAAGGTATGGCTCATGCTTCTGGGTTTCTCTTGTGATGACACATGTCTCTCATGAATAGAGTTCATATTTGATCTTAGTATGTGAGCCTCTATATTGGTGTATATATTTGAAGTTATTATGGAGGATATGATGATGATGTTGTGTACATTATGCTATGATATGGTACACTTTATGATGATAATGCATGTGATAATGATGTACACTCTATGAAGTTGATGCACTCATATACAATATGATGTACATGCATACCATACTGTGATGATGCTCTCCTATTCATTATGATGTATACTTGATGTTGATGATGCATACACGGTGCACACTGAGATGATGATGCATACCCTATGACGATGATGCATACCTATGATGATGATGCATGACGATGCATGCCTTATGTTAAGTGAAACCATAACATAATTACTTGTTCAATAATTGTGTACGATGAGGTGTACAATGATGTACATGAGCAGTGTATGGTAGTGAAATGACTTATTGGTATACAAGGATGATTTGGCAGTGATCAAAGTGCAGAGGTTATCAGCAGCAGATTCAGAGCTTGGTACAGGGTGGTTTAGTTGAGTAGGATTGGCACAGGTTGCCTTATGAGTAGTTGGTTTGACTCAGATTGGCTGAGTTGTATGAGCAGTTAGTTTGACGTAGGTGGACTGAGTATGGTGTGTAGTTGGTTAGACTCAGATTGACCGAGTCAGACTATTGATTGGTACAGTGTGATTGGACATGTTATTGGTTCAGGTGTGGTGCAGTGATGAGTTGATGAATAGTGATCAGATGATGAGTAGTGTGATACAACAGACAATGATCAATTGATGAGTAGTGTGATACAGCAAACAATGATCAGTTGACGAGTAGTGATCAGATGATGAGCAGTGGTTAGTAGTGGCAACGGTTGTGCAATGTGGTATAGATTGTGTAGTGTAGTACATGTGTTGATTAGAAGGTCCGCAGGATCACTGCGGTTGTGGTTTAGTAGGTCAGTGTCTATCTTCTTATCTGGGTGGCAGGACAGGGCAAGGAAATGGGGTTGTATCCTCCTTTCGGTGGTAGCCAGAGAACTAGGGAGTTGTAGCTTCCTTCAGGTTGTAGCCTCCTTCCAGTTGCAACTAGAAAATTGAAGTCTTTGTAATAAGGGGCTTGTTGCCTCCTTCCAATTATTTTTGGAAAACTATTTTAGAAAGGCTTCCGTGGTTTCCCCCCCAAGACTTGGGTTTCCACGTAAAATCTGGTGTTCTGTGTTTCATGTTATGCTTCTTATGTGATGATGATAATAATGCTGCTGATGATATAATGATAATGTGATAATGCATATTATTGAATAAGTTGATGATTGTTATAAGAAAAAAGTAATAAAAGCTATGCACACTGATTCACCCCCCCTCTCAGTGTACCTGGTGTGTCCAACATGAACTGCTTCCCAGATTGGTAAGTCCTCTTGTAGGTTTCTTCTATCTAAGATTGGATAGGACAAATGTACACATCGACATAATGAGGCAGATCAACCGCTCCATCATACTAGTCATCAAGGCTTATCGAATGATAACTCCGTGTATAAGCCCCAAGCTGCTCCAAGTCATAAGGAACTTTTGCATGTGAAGACGATAGTTGAGATTGATCTTCTACTAACTGCATCCGATCTGAATCTTCGAAACATTGCTTCTCTAAGTCCTCATTACAGATACTCAAATATAACTCTGACTGATCATATGACCATTCTGAATGCTCTTCTGTACAATTTTCATAAGTCTCAGAATACACACTTCCTTTGTTGGTCATATCATAAATGGGATCCTCAAAAATATTTTTAGAAGTCCCATGGATTGGATTTTCAATAAAAGTCCAATAGTCATCATCCCCATCTATGTCAGATATGAAAGAATTCTCATCACTGGTACTATGTCTCTGGCTATGTCCATTATTTACATGATCATAACTATCCTTTTCAAAAAGCTGAGATTCCAAATATCACAAGGGACCCAACTTTCCATGCATTCATTGCCATGTGGAGAGCATGGAGGAGTGCCTTCATTGCTGATACATTAGAGGAAATTTCAACTCAAAATGGGCCTTTTAACTCTAATTCAAATTCCATGTCATCATGTGTTAGCCAATGAAATTGCTTTAAATTTGAAATACCGTATAGGTCTTAAACAATTTTTTAATATAAGTTTGGGGATAGGTATCATAAAAAAACTACTTTTTTGTTCGTATTTCCGACATATCTCCTTGTGTTTTTACTCAAATTTCGATCGAGAGAGCTTGTTGGATGCAGAATTAAATTCCGCATCCCATGAGTATCCACTTGGCATACTTTTGATAGACCCTGCTACCCCAAAAACGAGAAATATCTGAAAAACGTGATGATTCTTGTTTTTGGGATAGCGAGGTTTATCAAAAGTATGCTGAGTGGGTACTCGTTGGATGCGGAATTTAATTCCGCATCCAACGAGCTCTCCCGATCGAAATTTGAGTAAAAACACAGGGAGATATGTCAAAAATACAAACAAAAAATAATTTTTTTCTTTTCTTCCTCCAAAATTAATAAATATTATTTTATTATTTTAGCTATTATTTTATTAATTTTCCTTAGGAGGCCCATTTTGAGTTGAAATTTCCTCTAATGTCACCTCTTTCAATGTAACCGTTCTCCTCATGCTCACAATCATTTTCTTCAAAAAAAAGGTTACCAGGCAGTAATCCTTCCAAGCTATCATTATTATAGTTTTCATCATAAGTTTCATTATAAACTTCTATAATCATGGAATGGTTTCTTCTTGAGGCCAATCTGAAAAAATGTTATCATGATCACTGTAATGGATTTGAGAGTACTTCAATTCATCAACGTTTCATATCATGGAAACATGAGGAAGGTCTCTGACCATATTTTCAATCAAGAGCTCCTTACATGCTTTTGTTAAGTCTTCCTCACAATGCAAATTTGATATACCATTACCTTCACTCTTACTGAAAAAATTTAAAAGTTGCTCCATGTCTTCGATGTTGTTTACCATGGCAATATGAGGAACATGATATTTTATGTTTGGAAAATAATGGGTAAAGGTTGCTTTGAGGATCTTTTCTAAACCCCTCATATTACCCCTACCATCATGCCACTTTAAAAACATCCAAAGAAAGCTTGAGAGGGAGGTGATACATTTATCAGGGAGGCCCTAATAAAACCAACAACATGCATCTCCGCTCAGGGTCATAGCAAACATTTCCATCATATTATCTTCATGAAGAATTTTAAATACCGCCAAAAATTGTAGAAAAGACTTGACGTTCCAGATGGCTGATTCACCATAGTTTCAATGAAAGACTGGAAGCCATTTATATGCGTCCTTATGGCCATTACCAAGATTTGGAAAACCTGGGATTTTTGAGAAATTTATAGGGTGAAAGTGTCTGACTATATGAGCACCAAATCTCTATGTTAATTCATTTATTTCAGCGATTTAGTAATAAATTTTTGAATCAACCATGCATTTTGTACTAGACTGGAGAAGGCTTTAGAAATGAGCTTTTAAATATTTATCTTGTGATGCATGGGCTGATCTACACACAATCAATCTCAACAATTATATGAGAAACAGAGTTTTATCCCTTCAATGGAGCTGCCAGATGAAAATTTAAAATCTACTCTAAACATTCATTAAACAAAGTACAAAACAAAATGAAAGAAAAAGTCGTATTCCGGGAACAAAAAGACTTGTCCCCAACAACGGTGCCAAAAATATTGCCGCCTAAAACACACCTCACCACAGATAAGTCTCCCAACCACTAAGTGTGTTCTTGAGGGAAACTGTGAGTTTAGAACCCAATGTCATCGATTCCTAACTCTTCCATTTAGACCCCAACTCCCAAAACTTCAAGGGGGGGTAGTCCCTACTTACTAAGTTTCTTTGTAGAGTTTAATTAGGAGCTGTAAATTATTAATGTTCCACTAGTTAAATGGCAAGCAACCATGCAAGTGTGCAATAATATAATGACAATCAAATCCTTCTTTGTACATGAACCAAATACAGTTGCAAGAGAAAGATAACCAGTGCCTACTTAGTTCGGGTTATGGAGTCACAAACTTTATAGAAGATACAACAAAATTTGCCAAAATATACAAATTACACTAAACTATTCATTCACCACGATAGTCAAGTAACCACATTTAACATATGTAAAATACTTTAAGCAAATGGACCAATATGTAGGAAATATGTTTGTAAGAGATTGAACCAAATAATAAAGAGGACTATGAAAGTAAATGGAATAAAATGATGCAATGTTTTGCAAGTGGTCTTGTAGTTTTTAGTTTATTTTATGGTCTCTCTTCAACTTAGGGGGATTAATGTTTGTACAAGAAAAGTAAATCTAACTAGTGTGTCTACTTCTAACCCGTATCCCTCAATTGAGAGAAACTGTTGGGTGCTCAACAAGAGAGCACAGGGCTCCCTCCTAGCTCCACAAGTTAGTTCCAAGGACAAGCAAGGTGCTCAACAGGAGGACACTAATTGCCACGAGGGTCCCAACAACCTTTACTCCTCTAGCTCCGCAATAAGTCCTTATTTTCTCTATATTGCAATAAATGGTTAAAGTGCCTATTAATCTAGCCAATTCAATCTCTAGCCCTTTCTTGTCACCCAAGATCAGATGAACCGACAACGGGAGTGAATATGGGGCCAAAGCGAGGCAAGGTTTATTTCACTCTAAACAAAACAAACAATTTACAACTATGAACAATACAAGTCATCACGATATTGCAAGGGTGGCGAAGCCAACTCACATGCAAGGTGTGGGCAATATGAAAATAAAATAAAATGCAATACAAGCCAACACGATTTTGCAAGGTTGGCATAACCGAATCACTTGCAAGGTGTGGACAAATAAAAATTCGAAAAAAAAGAAATTCAAACTAAACTAATCCCAAGCCAATCAACAATTGCTTATGCAAAGGTGAGAAAGCCCAACTTCCGTTGGAAGCAATGGATGGCAAACACATAAAATTTAAATGCAACTTGAAATGCAAAAGAAAATCAAGTCCAAGACACTCTCTTAGACTTGTTACAATGATTGAAATTTCAACAAAAAAGAAAGAGAGCAAAGAGGTAGAAAAATAGTATTTTCACCCCTTCTTGGTGATGGCCTTGAAACCCTTCCTTTATGGTGGCCTTTGCACCCTTCTATCGCTGAAATTTGGTAGAGTTTTTCCTTGATGTATCACTAAACTGCTAAAAACTAGCAAACAAAAAATTATAGAATATGCCCAAAATCACTTTGGGGAAGTTTGAATGTTAGTGAAATATATATACAAAATTTCCAAGTAAATAACTTCAAATAAAATTGAGTATATGAGAGGCTAAATCAGCTTTAAAACATTCAACAAACTAAAAACAATATTCAGAAATTTGTATGTGAGAAGGAGAAATTTTGCCCTTTGCTCTTCAAGATTTGAAAAATGGGGTATCCAACCGAGGAATCCCACTCTTCAATCCAAATAACCTGCAACTTGTAAAATTTTTGCTACACAACTAAAGAGGGTGAGATTCATATAATGAGCAAAGAAATCATAAACTTAAACCGAGAAAATGGATGGAATTCTGACTACAAAAATGGAAACTCACATAATCTATGGTAAGAAATTACCATAAACCTTACCAAAGCAAAGAAGTTTGCTCTTCCTTGGCCTCCCAAACTTGAGTTGCTACTTGAACATGGAAGCAAATCATCCAAAAACACAAAGGGACACAAAATTCCTCCAAAGATTTCAATTAACTAAGCCAAATGGCTGAAAATTACAATGGCCAAAAAACTGAAGAGAATGAGAGAAAGAGCAAGAAGAGAGTGAGCAAGAGAATCCAAGATTGTGTAACCCAAATGAGGAGGGGAAGCCCCCTTAAATAGGAAATGGGTGAGGAGAAAGCCCAAGTGCATGGAAGCCACTTATCAGAATGAGAGAATGGGAGCTCAAAGAAGGGGGCACACTTCTCTTGGGGGTGCCTCCTAGGGTGAGAAACCAAATAGAAATGGTGGGAAAACCCCCCTCTAATATTTTTAATCTTCATTCTAAGCCCAAAAGTGGGGACCATCAAAGTGGGACCCCTTACTTTGGCTTATTTTTAATTTTCTCAATTTCCATGAAGAGGGAGGGTGCTTCCCCTAGGGAGGAAACTTCAAACTTGTGATACACTTGCACGTGGAGACCCTCTTTTCCTCTAATGTCACCTTAGGAACATAACTGACTTTAGAAACCAATTTTTCCACTCTCTAAGTGACTTCAGACACTTTCCAAAAATTTGTCATTCTATTTAATTGCCAATTTTCCTAATTTCCATGACTGACTTAGACAAATGTGTCCAAAAACTTAGCGAGACTTGTCCGAATGACTTCAAACTTTCCCCAAGGGTGTAGGGGGACTCCTACCATTGATTATGAGTACCCATACCCCTATTCGTGGGATTAGATGCCATTCAACCCTCTTTCCACTACAACACTTTTATGCCGAGGGACAATTTTTAATCACCAAAAATTAAAAAATCCTAGGTAAAACTTAATGAAATTATGCAAGACTCTGAGTGTCTAGCATGGTTACATAGAACATTCCTGGGCCTTACTCACCTCGTGGAATCGATCATTAGAACGGATTTCACCACTTTGGAGGTAATTTTGAGTGAAAAACTTAGATAATTAAAATCACTAAAAATGAATTTTAATTATCTAAGGGAAAAAACACTCGATGAAAGGACTTCCCTAATGAGAAATTCCTAGGTAAGTAAGTTATACAAAAACTAGAATTTCATGTTGACATATCATTACAAAATCCCTTGCAGGGGTGCAGAAATTTCATGGAGAAAAGATAAGAAGAAGAATTGTCTCCCTTGAAAAAACTTTATTAGGTACTTCTTTCTCATCTTCAAGACACATGGTACATGTGCATGGTTGGCCACCTAGTTGGTTAGGTGGTCAGCAAAGCCCTTCTTGGATAACCTCAATGTTTTGGATGTTTCCCAAGTGTTTCATGCATGTTTTTGGTATTATAAACATTTCCTACAACATACATGGTTTGTTAGAGTATGCCAATTCTCTTCATACAAATCAAGATCAATTATCTAAAATTTATAATTATGAGAAAATGATCACAGATGCAATGAGCCAAATTAAAAAATAATAATTAATATCCCTTGATTATACCTTGAAACAAATAGTTCCATCCATACACAACATGTTCAACATTAAAACTTAAAAGACATTATTCATATAATGTATATCTAACTAGCCCTTTTGTGGAAATATGATTTTTTTGATGTACTGCATGTGATCAACTATATCTTGTAATCATTATAGCAAGGTCATGGAACATGTGTTCGAGTTCATACACTTCTAGAGATGTTGCTTGTTATTGGTCACTTTTGTTAATGATTTTTTTAAAGATTCCTATTTTGGTTTATGGTCAAAATTCAGTGTTTCTATCAAATGCAAACATTTCATAGTCAGCTAGAACATGATAATGTTTATAGTGGTTGTACAGTATGATATTCATATAGTCATCTCTTTTGAATTTAAATTAATGTAATGGTTGGAAAATACTAATAATTATACATTCATGCTTTTATAGATATGAGTTCATAAACATATATTTTCTAATGAGGAAACATGGTACATGTGCATGGTGCATGGTTGGCCACCTTGTTGGTTAGGTGGTCAACAAAGCCCTTCTTGGATAACCTCAATGTTTTGGATGTTTCCCAAGTGTTTCATACATGTTTTTGGTTTGTTAGAGTATGTCAATTCTCTTCATACAAATCAAGATCAATTATCTAAAATTTATATTTATGAGAAAATGATCACAGACGCAAATAGCCAAATTAAAAAATAATAATTAATATCCCTTGATTATACCATGAAACAAATAGTTCCATATATACACAACATGTTCAACATTAAAACTTAAAAGACATTATTCATATAATATATATCTAACTAGCCTTTTTGTGGAAATTTGATTTTTTTGATGTACTGCATGTGATCAACTATATCTTGTAATCATTATAGCAAGGTCATGGAACATGTGTTCGAGTTCATACACTTCTAGAGAGGTTGCTTGTTATTGGTCACTTTTGTTAATGATTTTTTAAAGATTCCTATTTTGGTTTATGGTCAAAATTCAGCGTTTCTATCAAATGTAAACATTTCATAGTCAGCTAGAGCATGATAATGTTTATAGTGGTTGTACAGTGTGATATTCATATAGTCATCTCTTTTGAATTTAGATTAATGTAATGCTTAGAAAATACTAATAATTATACATTCATGCTTTTATCGATATGAGTTCATAAACATATATTTTCTAATGAGGAAACCTTTCGAGTGTATGTTTTCTTGACCTTTTTTCTTGTTATACTTTCAGCCAAAGGTCGATGTGCCCAAGAAGGATTTCACAACTAGGGATGTACAAATGGGTTTTGATCTCTCATTAACCAAGCATAGGGGTCAGGTGTTGAGATTTGAAATACATCTTTTATGCATGGAATTTTTTTGTTCCTTCCTGTCACATACACATTTCTAGAGATACATGTGTAAATTTAATTTGCTAAATTGGTTATGTGAAAAAAACACTAGATGCTAGTTCTTTACATATTAATAAAGTTGTCTATTCGCAGTATGCTCTTCGAAAACTATATCATGAAAGTCCACGTTTGATATGTGTGCTTTATACGTCTCCAACATGCGGACCTTGTAGAAGTCTTAAGCCCATTCTGAACAAGGTAAGGTGAATTGTTTGTGGTTAGGCATTTTATTTTATTTTCTTTTATCTTCAATATATATATATATATATATATAGAGAGAGAGAGAGAGAGAGAGAGAGAGAGAGAGAGAGAGAGATTTGTTGAAGCATTGATTGTTATATACAAGTTAATCTAAGTACTTTAACGTTTATATCCTCAGACCATTTGAATGTGGATTCCCCTAAAATTCTGACTTTATACTAAGGACAATTAAACAATGTAAACTGGTTTACACATGTGTGCATTGCTTAAGTAAATAGGAGGGCACAAATAACAATCTTCATGAAAAGATGAAAAATGGCGTTATCTTTATTATTCAACTTAGAAATCTACATACATATCCACATGTGATCAACACAATGGAGGTATGAAGCACAATATTAGAAATGATATTGCAACTTATGGTGGCTACTCAAATCTAAATGGGTCTGCTATTATACATTGAAGTCTGACAAACTTGACAACTAGAGGTAAATCCAGCACTCGGCGAATCTAGAGCTACTAGTTGGACTTCCTAATCCTGACCTCTTAATTTAACTTTACAACCCATTTATACAACTCATAAAGCAGTTTATCAGGTCTGGGGAAGATTACAACTTTATTAATTATGTTGTCTGGTTATGATAATATCAAAACAAAACTTACTAATTGTAAAAATAGAATAAAGACAAATCTGTATTGCTAAATCTGCAAGTTGTTTGAAGGGATTATGGAACAGATTTAGCAATCTCATTAGGGAAACCTCCCTTGTGCTGGAAAAGAAAGGAAATCCTACTAAGGTGACATTGGGTAGGGTTTTTGATAAGTTACTTCAAGTTTGCATTCTTGCACGGACTTGAACAGATAACAGGTGCAGATTTAGAAGGTAACAAATTAGCGTCGTTGCTGGGGAAGCCAAGTTGTTTTCCTGAAAACTGATATCTATACATCATGATTGTTGGTGAGATATATCATCTAGTGACTCCATTGGGACAAAATTCAAAGAAGAAATTTCATACAAGAAGCTCCGCAGGCAAGTTAGTTCTATTTCCGCCTAAAACACAATTCACCACAGATAAGTCTCCCAACTGCTAGGTGTGTTCTTGAGTGGCAACTATGAGCCTAGAACCCACTATCACCTCGATTCCTAACTTCTCCATTTAGACCCAACTCCCAAAGGTCAAGCGGGGTAGTCCCTAATTACTAAGTTTTTTAAAGGTTTTGTTTTAGGAGTTATAAATCAATTAAACTTAACTTAAACTATATGACATTCAATTATGCAATGTGCAACAATTTTATGATAGTCAATCCCTTTGTAAACAATCAAAACATTATTAAAGAATGTAACAAATATATTTCACAATTCCAGTTCCTTATCTATTGAGCTTTTGAAAAATCAATAAACATAAATTACATAAGATAGACAAAGAAATTGTAATGAAATGCTTCCCCCAATCCTTAGAACATTCAAAGAAATAACCTTCTCATTAACATAACTCAACTTGAATAAATTGTGAACTTGAAAAATAACTTGCTCTGAAAAGTAAAGAACTTGAACTGAAAATGCGTTGAAAGCAAATGCAAGAAAGAAACAATTGAGAGCAATGTTTTGCAATGGTCTTATAAATTTTAGTTAATTATAGGTCTCACTTTAGCTTAGGCGAATTATGTGTGATGAAAGAAGAAAAACAAATCCTAGCTAGCGTGTCTACCCCAAACATTTATCTCTTTTGATTTGAGAGAGACTTTTTATCACACAATGTGTAGCTACACACTAGAGATGTCCAATCCGGGACGGTAGAGGTAAGGTAGCTAACTGGTGACACCGCATATTAGAATTTGAATGCCATTTAGATCTTCAAGCAGAGAGTTCTGATAATGTTGCAGCAATTGAATGGAGAATGAACATACAAACTAAGCAAAACAAACCACACGGGAAACGGACAAGTGTTGCTTAGGAATTTATAGTATATTCATCATAATAATATTCGGTGTTACAATAGTTTACATAGGAAAGAATTCTAATGCATGGGATATGAATTTGAATTTCCCAAGTGGATATGACTGTAGCTAATAGAATCTCTAACTCATGGTTTCTCAATCAATATCGGAGTCCAACATATCAACTCCTAGATGTCCAGCAACTCAAACAAACAGTGAAAGCTAGTTAATTCAGTGCAACTGAGTGTGTTAGGTGGGAAAAGGCGCCTACTCCATATGCATCCATGCATTATTCATGCAAGACATGCGCTAGCTAACTATTTGAGAACTAACAGAAAGTAACTGAGGGCTAACGGAGACTAACTAGTACTAACTCCAACTAACTGAAGTAGGTTGGTGCCAAGACTCCCAATGGCTCCTAAAATGTAGGGATTGGTCCAGGAGGCACCCAAATTGATGCATGCACATGCAGTAAGTGGAAGTTAACCTCTAGCAGTGTTCCCCACACTCCAGTGACTAGTACATGTGGCCCCATTAGGCCAAGTGGACCCAAATTGTACTAGTGGACCCAATTAATTAATTAAGGTTCTTAAGTTAGGCAAAATTAATCTAATAGACAGTATGGTCAAGGGAGGATTAATAATCCTAACACCCCCCTGAATCCTAACTTGGACAACTGTGGGCCTTGGTAACAAGACCATAGGTCACCCAAATACAATTTAAAACATAATAATAAAAAAATGTTGCTTAATACAACTGAGTAAACAGGGGAAAACCTCATGGGAAAAGCCCCCCCTCAAAATAAGCAAAAATACAAATTTTGAAAAAACTTGTGAAAATTTTTGCTGCTACTATGCAGCAACAGTATCTTGGTTCTTCTGTGAAGGTGAACCCATGAATCCAAACAACATGCTTATGTTTGGAGGAATCTTCCTCTTTGGAAGAAGAACAATGTATCCAACTGAATCAGAAATATAAACAGCTGCACGATGAAAATTGGACCCATGTAGAGCAACTGAAATCAACTGAAGAGAGGGTAAAAGTTCCTGAGAATTCAAACCATGTGAGGAACACCCAAGAACCTGATATATGTCAGCCTTGAACAGCAAACCATGAGTGGTAAAATCAGCCCCAAGTGTTAGGAGCAAGTGTTCAGGCAGATGTAGAATGTCTCCCTCTTTACTAGTTCTGTGAGGAGATGAGCATGTGACCAAAGGTAGAGAATCCCTGGGACTGTGGAGAGCAAATGCTTGAGCTCCATAATCTGATATAGCTTTAGAAATATCCAATAATTCACAAAATATGATATCAGCGAATTCATAAGAAATAACTAACATCGAATCTTCAACAACAAAATTCAAAGAGACTTGCGGTGCTTGATTTGTCACACCAAAAATGCTGAAACCAGTTATAAGCAATACTGAAAGCTCTTGAATCTTGAAACCCGAATCACATATTATCAGATCAAAAAATAAATCAAATCCAAAAAGATTAATATCAGATCCAAAACTTTGCTCCACCGAGGCGGTAGATGCAGAATCTTCTCCTTCAAAATTCTGATTTTCGGTGCATGCAATCCTGTAGGAATTTACTGGAAGCTCTAGATTAATGAGAGTGAATGGATCACTCTTATAATCTGATATTATTTCCAGAATACTACTGGTATTACTCATATGCACACCAACAACATCATTATGGATAGAGAAATCAAATTCCTCTACCGTTTATGAAACAGTTATCGGTAAACTATGCACAAAATTTAAAGAATTACTGGAGAATTTTTGCAAAGAATAGGAAGAGTGTTTTTCTCCACAAACAGATATTTGAATGTCTTCTTCTGGATCAGCCATGTGAGAAGATGAGATATCAGAGATCTCATACACTTCTGGAGCAGCAAGAGAAGGAGTCACTTCATGGAGACTTTCTTCCACTCGAATTTACTATAGGGAAAAATCTCCTTCTTCTTCATCTTCAACAATTTGCTTTTCTGTAGGAGAGGGCATGAAATCATCATGCTGGATTTTATCTGTACCTCTCTCAACATCTGGGATTTTAGAGTCATCTCCCATTTGATTGCTAGGTCCTCCTGATAGAGGGAAAGTGATGAAGGATTCCATGGAAGCAACCATGTGGTTGGATGCTTGAGAATCTATCACATAAGCCTTCGACGGAGGGAGGCTTGCATGCAAGCATATCTTATCTTCTTCAGTTTGCTCTTCATCATCTGACATCACTGCTCTTTGTTGGAGGGAAATATTGTTCTGAACACATAGGGCTTTTATCTGGTCGAGGGTCTTCTTCGTGCACGAGTCTTCTGGATGAAAACCCCTCATACAGTAGGGACACTTTTTCTTTTTTCTCTTAGAGCCGGAGGCCTTTTCGGAAGTTTGTTGATTCGAATCAGCTGCTTTTGGCTCCTTTTTCTTTGATTTCCCCTTTGCTTGCGCTTTGGAAGAGTCAGTAACTAGGAAAGCTTGATCTTCGGCAGTCTTGATGACTCCCATTCGGATCAACTTGTCTTGCTCTTTGATTAAGGACTCGGAAAAAGAATCTAATGAAGGAATTTTCCAATCAGGAAAGCTTTCCCGCTTGGAATGAAATATGGAAACAAACACAGAATACTCAGGGCCTAGTTTGCTGAGTATGGAAAGGACATTCTGCTCATCCTTCCGCTCTATTCCGCATTGTCTGCATTGAAGTACTAGAGACTTGAATTTAGTAAAGAATTGCTCAATAGTCTCGAAACTGCTGGGATGTAAATATACCAACTCATTCTCCAGAATGTGTTCCCGAAGCTCATCTTGTTTGTTAAACAAGCTATCAAGCTTCTCCCAGGCTTCTCTAGGATTCCTCAAGCCTTCTAGGTGGAAGAGGAGATCTCTAGATAAATAAGTACATAAGTACCCAAATGCTTCATCACAATGGTTCAGAAACTTGTTCTGCTCAACCGGCTGATGAGGTTTAGCCTCCCATCCATGAATGATCTTGTGGTAGCCATGCTTTTGCAAGGCCAGCTGCATATCAACCATCCAATCAAGATACTTGGAAGTTGTGAGGATCCGTGGTTCAGGAGTATGTGAACTCATAATTGCTTCTGCTGGAAGACTTGCAAAGCTTCACACAAGCTATGTAGCACCTGTCAATTTCACTGCAAAAACACTAAAACATATGAACTGTTAGAATCATGCTTTTCCTCACCGGGGAGAAACAAGCATGAAACCTGTTTGAGAAGGATCTGATACCATATTAGAATTTGAATGCCATTTAGATCTTCAAGCAGAGAGTTTTGATAATGTTGCAGCAATTGAATGGAGAATGAACATACAAACTAAGCAAAACAAACCACACAGGAAACAGACAATTATTGCTTAGGAATTTACAGTATATTCATCATAATAATATCCGGTGTTACAATAGTTTACATAGGAAAGATTTCGAATGCATGGGGTATGAATTCGAATTTCCCAAGTGGATATGACTGTAGCTAACTGAATCTCTAACTCATGGTCTCTCAATCAATATCGGAGTCCAACAGATCAACTCTGAGATGTCCAATAACTCAAACAAACAGTGACAACTAGTTAACTCAGTGCAACTGAGTGTGTTAGGTGGGCAAAGGCACCTACTCCACATGCATCCATGCATTATCCATGCAAGACATGCGCTAGATAACTATTTGAGAACTAACTGAAAGTAACTGAGGGCTAACTGAGACTAACTAGTACTAACTCCAACTAACTGAAGTAGGTTGGTGCCGGGACTCCCAGTGGCTCCTAAAATATAGGGATTGGTCTAGGAGGCGCCCAAACTGATTCATGCACATACAGTAAGTGGCAGTTAACCTCTAGCAGTGTTCCCCACACTCTAGTGACTAGTACATGTGGCCCCATTAGGCCAAGTGGACCCAATTGTACTAGTGGACCCAATTAATTAATTAAGGTTCCTAAGTTAGGCAAAATTAATCTAATAGACAGTATGGTCAAGGGAGGATTAATAATCCTAACACCGCAAGGGTCTCATCCACTGCGGGTTGAAGGATCATTAGAGGAAATTTGGGGTCTAAAATGGGCCTTATAAGAAAACGTGCCAACAACAAATTTTGTGAGTTGGAATTCAAGAACCAATAGAATTTCAATAAAATGAGTCAACCATAATGGTTGAATTGACATATTTGTCATAAAAGAAAACTACTTTTTTTGTTCATATTTTCGACATATCTCCCTATGTATTTACTCAAATTCTGAGCGGGAGAGCTCGTTGGATGCGGAATTTAATTCCGCATCCAACAAGTACCCACACTGCATACTTTTGATGGACCCCGCTACCTGCATACTTTTTGTGGAGATATGTCGAAAATATGAACACAAAAAGTAGTTTTTTTCATTCTTCCTCCAAAATTAATAAGTATTATTTTATTATTTTAACTATTATTTTATTATTTTCCTTAGGAGGCCCATTTTAGACCCCAAATTTCCTCTAATGAGTTGTCACACCGGATGAGCTCTTGTCGCTTTAGATCAATCCAGGTAGTTATCAAGGGGAAGACTGTGTTGCCGCCTAATACACACTTTATGATACGGGAAAGTCTCCAACCCGCTTTGTGTGTCCTTGGGGGCAAGTTAGAGCTGGGGACCACTGTCACCACAGTCCACAACTCCTCCGTTTAGGCTTGATCCCAACAGAGCCAAGGGGGGTAGTCCCTACGGAATACTAAGTTCCAGATTTATTAATTAATTACAAATTAATTAAAGGGATCCTTTTAAGGTTACAAAATTACAAGACCAGTGCTTAGATTAAATGGAGTCAAAAGATTACAAGTTACAAACTTACAAAAGAATAAGAATGATTATCCACAGTTGCCTCCGCTAAGCAAGATTTACAATATTAACAATATGAACAAATGCTAAAGAATTACACAATATGAACAAGTTATTGTACCAAAGATCAAAGGACAGATTACTTTTAAGTTACAAGGTTAACCAATGCGATTACTTAAGCAAATGAATTAAAGGTGTCACCATATGAGATTGCAAAACTGAAAGAAAATACTTGTAACTGAGAAATGAAAGTGCTTGCAGTAAAAGCCTTGAACAGCAAGGCAAAGATGAATAGAATGACCTGTGTTTGTAGGATGTTTTGCAATGCTTCTTGGTTTATTTTAATAGATTTTATTAAAGTTGAAGTCTTTGATTAAGTTTTAGATCCGGTGGTGTGACTACCCCGATCTAGAACTTCTCCAGTCAAAGAAGGAATGCTGTTGCGCTCAACAAAGTGGGAACAAAGCCCACCCGTAGCTCACAGGTCAATCCTCAATGCCCCGGTGCTCAACAAGGAGGACGTCGGAGCGCCTAGAGACCACCCACGGTCTACTACCCCTTCTAGCTTCCTGAGGTCACTGTTTTTAGTTGACAGAAAAAGGGCTAGATGGATGCCTATTAAACTAAGACTTCCCTGTCCCCTGGTCGTATCTCGGAGTACCCCGGAGGGTGATAACCGAGTAGAGGAGCAGGATGTGGGAAGTTGTTGTTGGTAAGTTTTAAGATCAAATTTTATCTGGGTGATTAACATGCAAGGTTTATTTTAAAGCGATCAACAAGATCAACCAAGCTGTATCCCTTATGAGAGGTGCCGGTATTTGATCTTGGACTTGTAAAAAAAATGTTTGATTGTAGTACAAGAAAAATGAAGTTATTTTAATTACCTAAGCCTCCACTTCCCCTGCTTTTCATATCCGGCTTGAAGTCCCTAAAGGGAGATGACAAGCGGATAGAGGATACACAGGTTTAATGGGTTGTATGATTACTTTTAAAACAAAAAATGAAATTGCAATAAAAGAAACTTGAAACAGCTATTATCCTACTTCCTACTCTACTTTCTAATCTATCTACTTATGGATTACAAAGCCTATAAAACTTTACAGAAATACCCCAAGAGACTCTCGTTGGGGTTTACAATAAATCAGAAAAATATGAAGGAGAGGGTTGAGGGTTTGAACCCCTTTTGAAACGGTTGAAATTTGAAGAGATCTCGGGCCTATTTGGGCATCAAATCTCCTTCATTCATGCACAACCTGTCATAAACCAGCGAGCTATTCTTCACTGGAAATCGCAGAAAACACTAAAAAATTGTTGTTAAAAGATTAGTACAAAATTTACAAATTTACATAAAAAATTCTGAATGTGAAATATTGCAGAAATAAGAGATTTAGTTTCCAGCCACCTAAACAGTGTTTAAACAGCAGAAATATAAGCCCTAACTAATATATAATAGGTTGGGGCCCTAAAACAAAGGTTACATTCACTATACAGTGAATACAACCCCTTTTCAGGAAGGCTGAAAGTAGATGGCCGAATTTAAAATGTGCCGGAATGAAGCCTTTGGAGAGGTCTCCTTGATTGGTCAACCTGCAAAAGTCTAGATCTGCAAACTATCGTAACGCTAGTGGAGAATATCTAACACTTCCTGCAAAATACTTTGAAAGACGATGTTAGATCATTCACAAAAGAAAGTAAAATCACTTTTACTCTCTAATCTCTCCACAAAATACTTTGTGGAGAGCTAACTAGACTAGTACAATAAATGCAAAACTAGAACAATACACAAGTTACCTCAAGAGTAGTAGATCATAAAAGAATTTGCAGCATAGTGTCCCTCCAAAGAAATTTTTATTAATGGCCCAACAAGGGCAAGCTTCCAATACAAAGTATAGCAAGAAAATATGAGAGCAAGAAATTTCCGGCAGCATAACAATAGCATGAATGATCATGTTTAATGAGGGAGTGAGACCCTCATTAAATAGTTGAGGCAAACCCCAACCTATTGAAGATAAATGGTTGAGATTAGATCTAGATCTAGGGTTTAATCTACACCCCTAGATCTAGGTATTTGATTTTTCCATTCTTCTCAATTAATCCATACCCTTGGATTAATTTTTAATCAATGGCTTAATGTTTAATCCATGTCCTAAAGCATCCTCACCTTTAGATCTAGGTTTTTTATTTAATTCTCACCCTTAGATGAGCTTTTAGGCTTTTGGAAAAAATCATGGGCCCAACTAGGCTAGGCGCCCCTCTAAAAATGGTGGAAATCTCCAAATTTAGCGCCCTCCAAAATAGTGTGAAAACATGGGCCCAAAAGGTAGCGCCCTCCTCTAGATTTGGTGGCGTCTCTATGAAAATTTGGTGGAGTCTTCATTGGTAGCGCCCCCTCTAAATGCTTTAGCGCCCCTTTAAAATGGTGATCCATCTTTAAATGTGGCGCCTCCACTAAATAATGGCGCCTCTCTTTACACTAGCGCTCCACTATTTATGGTTAGCGCTCCTCCATTTAGCATACGCCTCCATTTAGAATGCGCCCTCCACATGTTTGGCTAGCGCCTTCTTTATTTGTGGTCGCCCCACTATATGTAGCGCCTCCATTTAAATATATAGAGTGGACCCTTTACATGTATGCGCCTCCAAATATGGCAGGCGTTTAAACTTGGACGTGGGCCATCCCTTAAGGTTAGTGCTTCCTCTAGATTTGGTGTGGGCCCTTTCCAATTTAAAATGGTGACGCCCATCAAAAATAGCGCCCTTCTATTTAACGTGGGTCCCTTTGATGTGTTAGCGCCACCTCTAACTTTGGCGTGGGTCCCTTCTTATGATAGCGCTTTCCTCCAAATATGGTTAGCACTTCCATTAACCATGTGCACGTTTTACCCTAGCGCCTCCACTTTAGCATGGGTCCCTTTCTATTTTATGGTAGCGCCTCCTCTAACCAAGCTAACGCCCCCATTTATGGTAGACGCCCTCTATGTATAGTGGAGACTCCTTTATGCTTGCGCCTTCCTCCAAATTGATAGCGCCCTTTTTAAAGCTTGAATGCTCCACTAACATGGTAGCACCTTCCTCTAAGATGGTGACGCCTCTTTAAGATGGTGACACCTCTATTCCATTAGCGCCCTTCTATATGGTGGAGTTTCTTTCCATTACAATGTGGCGCCCCCTCTTTTTAGCCAGGGTTTTAATTTGGAGGTCTCCCTTAGTGGTGGTTTGGCCACTCACATAGCTCTAGGCTTAGACTTTAGCCATTGCTCCATTCAACATTTTTAACCTTAGACTTAGGCTAAAAATTAATTCACCTTAGATTTAAATTTTTAATTTAATTTTTTAAAATTTTTCCAATTTTGACTTAGGAAAAATTAAAAATAAATTAAAAATTTATATCCTGGCCATGGGGAGGTGGAAAATTTTGGAATAAATTTTCCTAGGCTTAGGAACCCCCAAACTAACTTACCATGGCATTTCTTGATTTTTTACTTCAAAATAAAAAAATGTGAATTTTGACTTAGGGAAATTAATCAATTCCCTAGGAGAAATAGACCTTGCTTAGACAAAAATGGTCTATCTCCTCAACCACTCATCAGAATGACATGGGACTCGAAGCAGTAGCTTAGGGGGTTTCATAGCAATTAACTTTGCATTCATAACCCCTATTACAAATTGCTAGTGCTTGAGCAATTACATTATTACATCGAAAGCTGAGTTAATTGATCACCAAGGGGTGAAATTAATTAACCAGAAAAAATAAATAAAATACAACAACACAACGAAACTCTGCAAGACTCTATACAAATGTCTAGCATGGTCATGAATCACTCCTTGAAGCCTTAGCCACCTCATGGACTTGACTGGTAGAACACCCGTCACCACTTTGGAGGACTTTGAGTGAAAACCAAACCGATTAAACTCGTTTACACAACAAGATCAATTGGAAAGGGAAAAACACTCGATGAGGGGACTTCCCTAACAACCAGTTCCATGGTGTGGCGTCCATATAATATGACCCACACTAGCACATATAATTACATTAATTTTTCCACGCAGGGGAGCGAACATTTCGTTTTACAAAGGGGCAATAGCCCTGCAGAAGTGAAAAATCCTCAGATTTTTCCAAGGTACAACTTGTAGAATTATGTACATCTTCATGTACATGGAGTTGCCACCTAGTCGAAATAGGTGGGCAACAGACTGTTCTAGCCTAAAAAGGCTATTGCACCTACTCAAGACACTCTTAGCGTTATGCAATAAAAGAAAGAAGTGAAAGATGAGCAAGTGAATCTAGATCTAGAGAATAGATGTAGTATAGAAGGTTAGGGAAAAGTTGGGGAGGCTTAAAAAATAGGAAGAATCACCCAACTTGATTGGAATTGTACCATAAGTAGTATAGTAACGTAGATCTAGCCAAACATAAGAAAACCCTCATTAGACCCGCTTAGGGTTTATGAAAAAGTGGACATGGTGGACCCAAAAGAGTAGATCTGGTTAGCAAATAGCTAGATCTAGTGGCTTGAAGGGGAGATTTGTGAAATTAAAGTGGGTTCAAGCATACCTAACTGATAGATCTAAAGATTTGGCCACCCACCCAAGGAGGGCGGCCCCACCTAAAGAGATTAGTGCTAGATCCCAGGGAAAATGTAGTCAGAATTATATGAAATTTGAAATGTAGGGTTTATTCAATAATCTACAAGTGGGTTTTGATGGCCGTCATCAAAAACTCATCGAGTCTATTAGATCTACAAAACTAGGGTTAAAAAGAAAGGGTTTTGCTTGACAGTTGGATAAGAATATTGAAAACAGTACTCACCTTGCAGATTGTACTTGAAAATACTTGCGACCGCCTTGAATGTCGATGATCCTTCCACCTAGTTACAATTTCGAGCGAGATCCGACAACAAACGAGAGAAATTTGCCCAATGAAGGGAGTGTGCCCATCTTCTTGTTAAGATTCCATGTGCTAAGCTAAATTATCAATAATCAATTTCAATTTCATAACAAAAGCATATAGACAGGATCACTGAAAGAAATAGTATCACAAGATCAACACAGATTTACCCTGGGAAAAACCCAACAAAAGCTTCCTCAATATAGATGATCAAAAGATAAAAGGTAAAACCCCAGACTGATCTTTCTCCTCCTTGCAGCTACAACTATCTCTCTCTCTTATGCACTACACAAGTGAGTGTGTGTGTGTAGAAATGAGGAGAGCCTCACTTCTATTTATATTCTTCTGTTCACTTGACAATTCACTCCAACAAGTCGGCCCCACTAAAACTAATTCGGCCGACTTCTCTAGGAGGACACAAACAACTCAATATAATATTAATTAGGGTGCTAATGACCCGACTTACAACGAAGGGAATTTCCTCATGACTCTTAGTAGTTCTCCCGATAGGATCATCGGGGTATAATGAAATACAAATGATTCTCCTGATAAGAACATCGGGGATAATAAGTGAATACACTTCAAAGTTACAATAATTCAACACTCCCCCTTAACGAGAAGGGTATTCTATAACAACATAAACAACGGCAGTAGGAGAAGGAGAGAGATCATCTTCAGCATCATGAGGGTGATACATCTATAAATCATAGGAAGCTTTTTCAGCAGAGCGCTTGTCCCAGTTGGAGCCAGATGTTATCACATATATAGTAGCCAGGCCACCATATTCTATTTTTCAGACACAGTACATTTTCAGCCGGATCTCTTACATATGAGATGCTGAGATGAGCATTTCTGATGGATCATTTTTGTATTAGTGGATTATTGTACTCTCCCATGCCAGGACTGAGTCTCAGGACACTCAGATTTGAGGACCGATATAGCCATTTATGTTATTTCAGAGCAGTAGTGGATGCGCAGTGTTATATCAGTACTTTCTCATTGGATATTTGGTGTTTCAGATGGATTATATTGCATGGATATGACTCAGTATTTTATATGGTGTTGTGGTTATTATTGCTCTTATATTGATTCTTATGACATATATTGACTTGTGGTATCATGATCTGGCGGTCATATTTATATGGACTTGGTTGTATATTATACTTTGTATTGATGTCCTTACTCTGGCTTTGAAGTTCTTGATCTATACTAATTGGTTTTACCCTCCTTAGTGAGAATAGAGGTAGTCATTCCCACCATTGTTTTGGCTTGCTAGTGTTGGCTCCATCATTTCATTGTCTTCATCCATCCATTACCTTCCAGTTTAATTTTCAACTCGACTGACTTCTTGACTTGTGGCATGGAGGACCTTTTTCCCTGCTAGAACCTTTGTTGGACAAGCCTCCTTGTTTACATTGTGTCTCGGCTCTGAGTTGGTGACAAAACTTGCCTATGGTAAGTTGGATAGTATGCCTAAATCATTCTGGTCGGTTGTCTTGATGTTTGGCACTGTGCAGAATTCCCCCTAGTCACTTGAGATGTTGTTGGCTAAAATTGAAAGCTCATGTACTACTTTTATTGAAATATTAAATATGCGCCCATGGAAAATGAAAATTGTAAAGCTGCGTTTCTTAACATAGGCAAAAAGGGCAAGAGCAATGAAATGCTAAAAAAAAAATACTCCTTGAAGAGTATAAGAAAAGGTCCAAAAAAGCAATGGTTAAAAAAATGTTATATCAAAGGATTGCTGACCTTATTAAAAATAAATATGGCCTAGATGAAAGCTGCGATTAGCTATGCTTTTAAGCACTGGTGAAGTCCCAAAGGGTTCATATAGGCCAAAAGGCCGCATAATGAAATGTGATCCTAATGAACTTGGATCAAAATTGATGTAGACATGATGCCTAAGTTGAATAAGCACTCTCTAAACAACTGATCCATCTATGAGGCACTGCCATTCCTTGTGTTGATGTTTGTCTAGTATTGGTTGTAGTGAGTTTGCCCTTTTTATTGTCCAAAGTGTCATGATGTTGAGTAGGAGGTCATCCTTTGCCTTAGCCTTGTCATTTCCACCTTTCACCCTTCACTAGCAAAATGACTACAGCTATGAAGTGAGTATAGTCTTGAAAGTCTGAGTCTAAGTAATAATAAATAAAGCATGATATTTATAAGTATTTGTTGATGTACCGCCAGTGAAATGAATGCTACTTGTTGATTTTGTTACGTGAATGAGTTGTAGAGCATGGTTTAACCTCTTAACACTTGCAACAGATTGATCTATTCTGAGTTATTATTGGTGTCTGATTATTCACAGATGGTTATATTGTTTATTGGTTATGATTGATGATCAAACAGAGACCTATGAGAGGTATGATTATACACCTTTGATGGATTGGGACTCTCTAAGTCCAACGATACAGTTTATTTCCAGTTCCGGGCACTTACAGATGTGATCAGTCTTATTCTGCTTTTCTGATGCAGTTTTTCTTCCCAGATTGATTTGTTTGAGCAGGGAGATGTTTCAGTTGGATCTCCTAGGGTGTTGTATGGACATAGGGGGGTGCAGCCACTTGTTTGTACCATTGTACCCCCATCCTAGAGAGCTTGGAGGGCTCAATTTGACAACACAGGCACCCTAGGAGGCTGTTTTAGCAGTATCACGTTTCCCGAGGCAGATTAAAAAATGATCAAATGGCTATTGAAGAAATCGATTTTGGCTACTGAGGAAAAGAAATGGCATGGGGTGAGTCACAATGATGAGAGTGATGTCTTCCACACCTTCTCCAGCAGTTTTAGCATTTTATGGGGCTCGCACCTATTTTTGGGCAAATTTTATATATTTTTTGGAGCTTTTTGGGAGGCCCACGATTTCCTCAAGGAGGCACAAAAGTCAAAATTTTAAATTGTTATATTATTTATTGTGCCATGGGGACACCCAAAGGGAGTTAGTTAAACCCTCCTTGGACCCACCATGTGCTTTCATTTATTTCTTGTTGTGTGGGTTACCTTTATTTGGGTGGTTTAAGTCCACTTTGGTAAATTATAATTATATTGATCCATGTATTGTATGTTGAGCTCATCTCAACCATTGATTAGAACATTGTATCTTTTAATCTTAGCCACTCGTTTTGAAAGTGGTTAGGATTTGGTTATGATTGAGGTTCTCTCATTTTTATTTAAAGGAGAGAGCTTCTCATTTGTAAGGGGTCTTTGGCTCTTGGATCTGAATAATAGAAAGACTTTTTCTGTGGAAATTTTCTGGATTTGCTTTGCATTTGATGTGCTCAAATGGTGATTAGCTTGTCTTCAGCTTACTGGCATCGTGGAAATTCTCGTGAGATCTATTTTTTTTTGTGGCTATCATTGTTTTGTCTATAGGAGGGCGTTTTGGCTGGAGCGTTTTTGTAGGGGGACCTCGACTCGGTCGGTTCTCTTCGTCTTGGATCAGGCGGTTTTCATTAGTTTCATTGCGATCTATGATTACTTCATTTTACTGTCTTGTAGCATTCAATTTCTTTATTTTGTATGTGCAAATCTGATATGGTTAACGTTTGCTCATGCAGGGTAGGGGGCGCTTTGATGGCTTGGAGCTTGCATATGCCATAGAAATCACGGGGATCTTCCAGGATTGATCGGGATAGCTAGGATCATCACTGTTACAGACTTCTACAAGCTTATCTAGGTAAGATCCACAGGTAAGTTCTTCTTTTTTGATCTTATTCCATTGTACCTTACTGAAATTTAACTATTTTTCTGAAAACTCCTAAACCATAAAAACCTAAAAAATCAAATAATCAGGGAATCGTCCGATCTTTTGCCAAACCATTTCTGGGTTTCATAAATCGGGCCTCCCCCTAACTAAATCAACTAGAAAGCTGGTCAAATTCTTCATAGATTGACCTAGATCTGATTTTTTAGTAGAAAACTACATAACTCCCCACTGAAAAAATTGACCTGCTAAGGTCTTGAGTTTTTCTGATTTTTGACTTCACAGACGGATAGATCGAGTCTTGGGCAGTCCAAATCAACCCCAACGCTGTCAAGAGGCTCAACAGTTTGACCAAGATCTGAAAAATAGATTGAAACTGCTCTAGCGCCCTCATTGAAAATTGGCCTTTTTAGGAAGTAGGTTTTTTTGAAATCTGACATGATGGGCTGATAGATTGGGTCCCAATCATCCCAGTACACCCTCAACGCTGTGCTAATTTATCTTGGTTTGCCTTAGATTTGAAAAAATCAGTTTTCAGTCTCCTAGCCCCATCATCAGATTTTGACTTTTCTAGATCTGATTTTCCTGCTGTTTTCCTGATTTGGGCTTGTAGATCAGGTCTCCCTGATCTCTTCTCATCCTCAACGCTGAGCCATAAGCCTTCCGGTACCCCCTAAAGCTTCAGATTTGTCTTCATAGGCCTTAGCGCTAGCTATCTACTAAGTTGGGTTCCCTGTACCTTGGCTTTTCTGGACCAATTGCATTTTGGTTTCGTAGATCAAGGTGTTTCCCAAGTGGGTTTCCTGAAATGGTGTTTTATTGCTGGCTCCATTGCCCAATGCATACGAAGCACTGATCTCCAAGCTAGCGCTGCCCTTAGGCTGTTAGCCTTTGCCATCTACCAACATTCATTGATAACTCAAACACCTTTTACTAAGTCTGATTTCTAGGTACTGGATAGTCCCAACTCTATTCGTGCTCGCCCTGTGATAGTTACGTTTCTGACTTGAGCAGGCTGATAGATCTGGAGTGGTCATGCCCCGATCTATCAGCCTAGCTTGTCAGATTTCAGAAAAAGTAAATTCTGGAAAAGTCCAGTTTTCAGTGAAGGCGCTAGGGCTGTTTTCAGTCTAAAACTCAGATCCAGGTCAAACTGCCATGAATCTAGACAGCGTTGAGGGTGATTTAGACTGTGTGGGACTCGATCTATCAGTCTATGAAGTCAGAAATCAGAAAAAGTCAAAACCCTAGTAGGTCAAATTTTTAGTGTGGGGTTATGCATTTTTTCAGGTTAAAAATCAGATCTAAGTCAAACCAATAGGAATTTGACCAGCATTGCAATAGATCCATTGAAGCGGAGGCTCGATCTATGAAACCCAGAAGCGGTTTGGCCAAAGATCGGGTGGTTCCCTGATTTAGTACTTTTTAGGGTTTTTTAGTATTTTAGGAATTTTCAGAAAAATAGAAGGAAAAGCAGGTACAATGGATTCAGATCTATTAAAGAGAAGAGAGTTACCTGTTGGATCGTAACTGGAAATGCTTGTAGAAGTCTTAACAGTGATGATCTTTGCTATGCCGAACAATTCTAGAAGATCCAAGTGATTTGTATGACAGATGCAAGCCCCAAGCCACCAATGCGCCCCCTACCCTGCATGAGCAAACGTCAACAATATCAGATTTGTGAATACAAGATAAAGAAACCAAATCCTACAGGAAAGTAAAAAGAAGTGATCATAGATCACAATGAAACTAATGAAAAAACCTTGATCCAAGACGAAGAAAACTGAACGAGTTGAGGTCCCCCTGCAAAAACGCTCCAGCCAAAACGCGCTCCTGTAGACAAGACAATGATAGTAGAAAAATATAGATTTCACATGAATTTCCACAATGCTAGGAAGCAAAAGACTATCCAATCACAATTTGAGAACATCAGATGCAAAGCAGATCCAGAAAATATCCACGGAAAAATCTTTCTATTATTCAGATCTAAGAGCCAAAGACCCTTTACAAATGAGAAGCTCTTTCCTTTAAATAGAAATGAGAGAACCACAATCATAACCGAATCCTAACCACTTTCAAAACAAGTGACTAAGATTAAAAGATAAAATGTTCTAATCAATGGTTGAGATGAGCTCAATATACAATACATGGATCAATATAACCATAAAGTATCAAAGTGGACTAAATCACCCTTAAAGAGGGTCCCGACTCAACAAGAGATAAATGAAGCACATGGTGGGTCCATGGAGTGTTGACTAACTCCTGATGGGTGCCCCATGGCACAATAAAATAATAAAATATTTTAATTCTTTGACTTTGCGCCTCCTTGAGGAAATCGTGAGCCTCCCATAAGCTCCAGAAAATAATATAAAAATGCCCAAAAAATAGGTGTGGGCCCAATCAGGTGCTGCAACTGCTGGAGAAGGTGCGGAGGATATCACTTTCATCATCATGACTCATCACATGTCATTTCCTTGCCTTAGTAGCACAAATTGATTTCTTCAATAGCCATTTAGTCATTTTTTAATCTGCCTCGAGAAACGTGAACCTGCCAAAACAGCCTCCTAGGTTGCGTGCGTTGTCAAACTGACCCCACCAAGCTCTCTGGGATGGGGGTACTATGGTACAATCAAGTGGCTCCACCCCCTATGCCCATACAACGCCCTAAGAGATCCAAATGAAACATCTCCCTGCTCAGACACATCATCTTGTGAAGCAAAACTGCATCAGAAAGGTAAAATGAGTCCGATCATCTCTGCAAGTGCCTAAAACTAAAAATAATCTATCTCATTAGACTTAGAGAGTCCAAATCCATCTAGGGTGTATACTCATACCCTTCTCAGGCCTCTGCTTGATCATCAACAACATCCAATAAACAATATAATCACCTGTAAATGACCAGATACCAATAATATAACTCAGACTATCATCCATCTGCTGCAAGTGCTATAAGGCTAAGACATGCTTTACAAATCATTTAAGCAACAATCACAACAAGTAGCAGACATTTCACTGGCGGTACATCAACCAAATACATATATAGGGCTTTATTTATTATTACTCAGACTAGACTTTCAGGACTATACTCACTTCATAGTTGTAGTCAATTCGCTAGTGAAGGGTGAAGGCTAAAACTGATAAGGCTAGGGAAAATGATGAATTTCTTACTTAACATCATGACACTTTGGATATGAAAGGGAAATACTCACTATAACCAATGCCGGACAAACAATAACACAAGGAATGGCAGTGCGTCATAAATGGTTGAGTTGTTTAGAGAGTGCTTATTCAACTTAGGCATCATGTCTACATCAAGTTTGATCCAAGTTCATTAGGACCATCAATTTTATTTCCATGGCCTTTTTGGCCTATATGACCTTTTGGGACTTCACCAATGCTTAAAAGCACAACTAATCGTAGCTTTCATCCGGTACACATTCAAATTTATAAGGTCAGCAATATTTGGATATAGCATATATTTAACCATTGCTTTTTAGGACCTTTTCTTATACCCTTCAAGGGGTATTTTTAGCATTTCATTGCTCTTGCCCTTTTTCTGATATGTTAAAAAACATAGTTTAGCATTTTATTTTCCATGGGCGCATATATAACACTTTCCAATACAAGTAGTACATGAGCTTTCAGTTTTAGCCAACAACATCTCAAGTGATCAGGGGGAGTTCTGCACAGTGCCAAACATCGGGACAATCGACCATAATGATTTAGGCATACAATCCAACTCACCAAAGGCAAGTTCTGTCACCAACTCAGAGCCAAGACACACTATAAACAAGGAGGTTTGTCCAACAAAGGTTCTAGCGGGGAAAAGGTCCTCCATGCCATAAGTCAAGTAGTAAGTCGGGTTAAAAACAAAACTGGAAGGAAATGGATGAGTGGAGACAGTGAATGATGAAGCCAACACTAACAAGCCAAAACAATGGTGGGAATGACTACCTCTATTCTCCCTAAGGAGGGTAAAACCAATGATTATAGATCAAGAACTTCCAAGTCTAAGTAGGGACACCAATATATAATAAAAATACAATCCAAGTCCACGTAATTATGACCGCCAGATCAAGACACTACATGTCAATACATGTCACAAAGATGAGTATAAGAGCAATGAGAACCGTAACACAATATAATAAAAGCTGAGCCATAATCATGCATATAATCCATCTGAACAATCATTTGTCTAATGAGAAAGCACTGATATAAATCTGGGCATCAATAACTGCTGTGTAATGACTAAATGGCTACATCGGTCCTCAAATCTGAGTGTACTGAGACTCAGTCCTAACATGGCAAAGTACAATAGTCCACAAATGCAATAATGATCCATCAAAATTGCTCATCTCAGCATCTCATATGTAAGAGATCTGGTTGAAAAATGTATTGTATCTAAAAAATAGAATATGGTAGCAAGACTACTATATATGTGATAACAGTTGTGTTCTAATAAAATTTGCAACTCACATTTTCCCGTTAATTAATTTACTTCGTTGCTATCCCTCACCTAGTATGTTCTGCCGACTTTCATAGTTGGGCTCGTACTCAAAATGGTGAGCGTATTTGATAATCTCTCAAGTAACAACGTAATAAAATTTTACCCCCATAACCAACGCGCCGGCGTTGCCGAAAGTATTCAAAGTCATTCTTAGTAAAGGCGTCGGAACTCCCCGTTGTCTTAGAGTCTCCGCTAGCTGGTCAATCTGCAGGATACCAGCCTAGGATACTGGACGAGCCGACATGTCTCGAACGGAATAACTTGGAACGCTTTCTCGGTTGGTCTTTTGATACCTTTTGATGAGCCATAATAAACAAGACCACTAAAACACTTTAAAATAAACCAAGAACAATTGCAAAACACTTTCACTAGCACTATTTTTAGACTTGTATTTTTAGTTTTCCCAAGCATCTCAGACATCTGACTCCATAAGGCACTGGTCTGTTTTAAAATCTTATGCATTATTATTGATCTGGGCCATTTGTCCTTTGGTTTTTTCAAGTAAGATCTTTATCTGTGAATGCTATCTTATTTCACGAACTCTCATTATATTGTTTATCTTTTAATCTGGTGATAGCAACGTGGATTGCTTTTTGTCTTGTGATTATTTTTTAGTTATAAGAATTGCAATCTTCGTTCATCATAACAAACTCCTAATAAACACCTATCCGCATCACTTTCGTAAAATTTACTTAAACACATTGAGCCTTAGAAACTCTTTGTTAGGGACCACCCCCCTTTGGCTTCGTTAGGAGTTAGCCTAAACGGAGGAGCTAGGAGTAGGTGACAATACCTGGCTCTGTGCTTGCCCCCAAGGTCACACCTCTCCCACTTTCTCAAGTGAGGAGACAGTTTTCGAAAGATTTTTGCTGCTGGTGTGCAATCGGCGGACAACATTTTTTGGTGTCGTTGCTGGGGACAAGTCTTTTTGTTCCTGGACGACCTTTGTTTCTTTTTAGTTTTTTACCTTTTTCTCCCTTTTTTGGTATATTTTTAGTCCAATCAACTCTCAAAAATTAGACTTGAATCCACCTGGCGACTCCACTGTCAGTTAACACCTCAAGGTATTCGACTAGAAGAAACTCTGAAGGTGTGCAATCGGCGGACAACATTTTTTGGTGTCGTTGCTGGGGACAAGTCTTTTTGTTCCTGGACGACCTTTGTTTCTTTTTAGTTTTTTACCTTTTTCTCCCTTTTTTGGTATATTTTTAGTCTAATCAACTCTCAAAAATTAGACTTGAATCCACCTGGCGACTCCACTGTCAGTTAACACCTCAAGGTATTCGACTAGAAGAAACTCTGAAGGTTTGCTCAATTTCATCTCTGAGCCTGAAAAGGTTTATAGGAGGAGACTGAACAAACTAGCTTATCGTAGGATCCTTGTAGAACTTGGATCTGAGTCTGTTTCAGACATCCACCTATTATTTCAAGAAAACTTAGGAAATTTTCAAAACAGTAACTGTTTCCCTAACACAATGGGTGAGTTTTTTACTCGGCTCAATTTCACTCAGATAGCAGGTTAGCCCCATGACGTTCCTGAAAAAGCTATTGATAAGCTCATGACTTTTAATGGCACTGATGCCTCTATCTCTGCTGAGCAACACATTAGAAATTTTTCCAGACGTTGTGGTTCTTATGTCAGGGGTACTAACAAACATGAAGATGTTTACATGACCCTTTTTGCTCTATCTTTGGATGGTAAAGCTGGAAATTGGTATGACAATTTTCCAAATAACTCTTTCACTACCATAGCGGCTTTCAAGTCTGCTTTGCTCAGAATATTTGGCAGCAAGAAGGAATCTAGACATCTAGTGGCAGCCTTGACTAGTATGAAGAAGTCTGATACAAAAACCATGGATGAATTCAACAATAGGTTCACAGAGTTGTCAAATTCCATCCCTGCCACTTATGCTCCTCCTGCAGCTTCCACTTTGGATTATTACATAGAAGCATTAAGTTGCAAGATCCAGTACCAAATTAGAGAGAAGGAGCCGACCACATTGCTTGAAGCTCATAATTTGGCCATTAAAATTGATAAAAATATGCAGTCTTCAGGAGAGTCAAACATCCAGGGTTACTCTAGATCATCAACTCCTCTAAAAACTGTTGAACCTAAAGGAAAAGAGCCATCAAACGAAGCATATGAAAAGAAGCTGATGGACTTGACAGAGAATTATCTTCAGGTGCTTCATCGTCAGGGAGGAATGTAGCCTTTACATTTCTGGGAGGTGCATCTTCCTCATACACTTCTTCATGTTGACATTTTTTGGATCTCTTGAGGGCTGCTTCTTCATCGAATGTTACATCTCTACTGATTTCCATGTGCTGGAATCCGGGAATGTAAATTCTGAATACCTTGGACACTTCACAGTATCCAACAAATATTCCCTTCTTTACGGAAGGGTCCATCTTGGTTCTTTTCTCTTTTGGTATATGAACATATACTGGACAACCAAATATCTTGAGGTGACTTACCTTGGGCTTCTTTCCTGTGAACATCTCTTCTGGAGTCTTGAATCCAAGAGCACTGTGAGATATTCTATTATGTACATAGACCACAGTTCTTGCTGCTTCTTCCCATAGATGCATTGGAAGATCTTGATCATATATCATTGTTTTCACTATCTCCATGATGGTTCTGTTCTTTCTTTCCACAACACCATTTTGTTGAGGATTGTAGGGAGTAGTTAGTTCCCTCTTGATTCCAGCATCTTTACGAAAGGCTTCAAACTCTTTTGAAGTATATTCTTCGCCATTGTCTGATCGGAGTGTCTTTATTCTCTTGTCTGAAAAATTCTCTATCAAGACTTTGAATTCCTTGAATTTCTCAAACACCTTGCTCTTTGCTTTCAAGAAGTATATCCATGTCTTTCTTGAATAGTCATCAATAAATGTAATATAATATTCAAAACCACTCAAAGATGTGGAGGATATTGGACCACAGACATCTAAATGAATCAATGCCAATGTACCTTTAGTTTTTGTTTCACTCTTTGGAAATGGATTCTTGATATTCTTCCCTTTCGCACATCCTTTGCAAATGCCTTCATGGTTGATCTTCAAGTCTGGTAATCCCGTCACTACTTTGTTCACATGAGGTAGTGCTTTGTAATTGATGCGGGAAAGCCTTCTATGCCACAATTCACTAGGGTTAGTGGATTCATGAACAAGGGTTGTTTCTGAATGTCCCTTGAGTTTATACAGGCCTCCTTCTTCCTCACCAATGACAACTGCATCTTCAATTGACTTTCCTTTGGGCCACATGAGTGCTTGGCCATCTATGAATGCAACTATGAATCCTTTCTTATCTAGAGCTGAGATAGAAAGTAAATTCTTCTTTAAACCTGGTACATATAAAACTTCCTTGATGTTCAGGGGATTTCCTGAATCAAGCTTGTAGCTTGCTTCACCGATTCCTTTGATTGGATATTGTTAGTCATGTCCTACTATAGTACATACTCTTTTGCATCTTCTTCTCTTGCTTGCTTTCTTGGAGGTCCTTCCTCTTCTTCTTCATCATCCTCATCTTCAGCTAGATGTGCATGCTGTCTTTTGTTGTTGTAGTTCCTCTTCTTGTATTCTTGTCTCTTCAAAGGACAATTTCTGGCAATGTGTCCTATCTTATCACAATGAAAACATTTAAAGCTGGAGTAGTCTTTACTGGAGAGACTTTCTCTTGTTCTCAAGAACTTTTTGGGAGGTTGAGACTCCTTGTGCTTTCCCTTCTTGAAGTTTGGTTGACTTCCTCTTCTCTTTGTATGGGTGGCTAGGGCTTGATCATCCTCCTTCAGTAGAGCTTCTCTATTTGCCACTGTAGTCTCTTCTTGAATACAATCTTCCCATACAACATCAAACTTCATGCTTTCCTTCTTGGCACACATCATTTGGATGAATGACTCCCAGGGTCTAGTGAGACCATTGAGAGCAGTCATAACCAATTCATCTTTATCAAGTTTGTCTCCAATGGCTTCTAGTTGTTCCTTGAACTAGGAGACCCTTGTGAAGTAGTCCTGGATGGATTCTCCATGACTCATCTTGGTGCTCTTCGGTTGAGCTCTTAGATTCATCTTTCTGTTGAAGTTTCTTCCTTCGTACATTCTTGCTAGGGCATCATACATTTCTTTCAGAGTCTTCTTGGATGATACTTGAGAGATCAAGTGATCCTTGATGGAATTAGCAATAATCCTTTGTGCCCTAATCAGATTCTTTTTATGCTTCTCCTTAGCTTCATCCTCTTCAGGTTCTGCAACTTCATCCTTGATATATTTCTCAAGATCATTCTCCTTGAGAATGAGACCAATTCTGTATTTCCATGCTTTGTAATTCTCTATTCCTTCTAGCTTGTCCTCAAGCTTGGTGCTTGGGGCCATTTTGTCAGGAGGTCACTGAAAATGAAATTCTGAGGAATGAGAAACTGAACTTACCAAGAGATGCGCTTGACTGAGGTGAGTTGATTGGTGTGCTTGGTTTCTAGAGATCTCAAGTCTTCACCTTTCAAATTTGACTTGCGAGATTCAACACTGCAGCTTCTGGTAGTTTTCTTGTTCACTGGATTTCTGTAGTTTTTCTAGTGTAGTGTCAAACTAGGGTTTGACCTTCCAGGAGATCTGCTCCAAATACTTTGATCCTGGGCTCAGAAGATGCATTCTAGGAGGGCGCAACTTTCCATGCACTCAGTTCTTCAAAACTCAAATTTTTTCCTGAAACCCTAAATTCTTGTCGGGGAGAGAAAGAGGGTTTTTTCCTCTTGTGAAAGCTATCCTATTCAGGTTAGCTCTGATACCATGTTAAGATTCCATATGCTAAGCTAGATTATTAGCGTTCAATTTCAATTTCATAACAAAAGTATATAGATGGGATCACTGAAAGAAACGGTATCACAAGATCAACACAGATTTACTCTAGGAAAACTCTAATGGGAAAAACCCAGCAAAAGCTTCCTCATTATAGATGATCAAAAGATAAAAGATAAAACCCTAGACTGATCTTTCTCCTCCTTGCAGCTACAACTATCTCTTTTCTTATGCACTACACAAGTGAGTGTGTGTGTGTAGAAATGAGGAGAGCCTCACTTCTATTTATATTCTTTTGTTCACTTGACAATTCACCCCGACAAGTTTGCCCCACTAAAACTGACTGGGCCGACTTCTCTAGGACACAAACAACTTAATATATTATTAATTAGGGTGCTAATGACCCGACTTACAACGGAGGGAATTTCCTCATGACTCTTAGTAGTTCTCTTGATAGGATCATCGAGGTATAATGAAATACAAATGATTCTCCCGATAGGAACATCGGGGATAATGAGTGAATACACTTCAAAGTTACAATAATTCAACACTTCTCCACCTGCAAATTCAAACTATCAAAGTCAAATTTGTTCACGGATGAAAAAGATAAGCTACGTATGTCATCTATAGAGAAAAATCCAATGCACAAAGTAACAATTGATCACTCCCTGAAGATGAAACGATTTCCCGGAAGGTGATGCAAGACGCCTTAGCAATCTCCTCCAACCAAGTCACTACCCTGCAAAATATTAGTACAACCTCCACAAAAGGATAAAGTTTGCATGCAAGATCCACTGAAATGTCTAGGCAAGAGGCATAACAATCACATCCAAGTACAATCACGAAGCTTCCAGAGATTTTTGCAAAATTTTCTTGTATTCAATATTCTCAGAGCCAAAAGTTCCTTTACAAATGAGAAAGCCTCTCAATATATAGATCTCTCAAGTACATAAAACCTAGATCCAAAAAGATCAAGGGTCAAGATCATAAGATAAGATCCACCTAATCTATGACTAATATTACCTGGATACATCATACATGGATCAACTCAATAATAGATGGGGGCGCATCACTTAAAATGCCCAAGGAAGGGGTTTACCACATAAAGATGAGTAATAATCATGACATAGCACATGGTGAGGTTAGGAGGTTATACTATCCTTCACTAGCAAGGCCCCATGGCACAACAACAAGGTGTGATAATCAATAATATCATGAAGGGATCAAAATCACTATGAAATCCCCCTCAAAAATACATCAAAACGCCCTCAAAGTGAAGAAATGAAGGACATGTGGACCCCATGTAGAGTGAAGCTGATGCCGGATGATGAAGGTGACCCCAACACTTTGCCCCAGACCAATCCTATGCCATTTCCTCGGCTCATTTGCCCAAATTGATTTTCTCATTAGCCATTTTTTATCATCAAAATTTTTCCTTGGGAATATAAAACTTCCAATATCTCATCGGGGACCAACATCTGTTGCCAACTGACTGCACAAATGGTGCTAACACCATAGTTATATGGTACAATTGACTGGTTGCACCCCATGTTGCCCTCTGGCTCCCTAAGAGAACTCACCATCATTTGCAATGCATTTTATTTTGATTTTCTAGGGCTAAACTGTTGCAAAATGCTAAAAAGACTTATATCTCACCTGCAACTGCCCAAAACTAAAAACTGGTTGCACCAATGGACTCAAAATGTCCAAATCAACTAGGAATGAGTTCTCATACACCATATGTCCATCACAAAGGTACGTCAGAGACCCCATCCATGTCAGAACAATAATAATAATAAACGCTGTCAATGTTGATAATCATGAAAATAATACAAACCATCATTGTAAACCACCATTTGAAGCATGGATACGTTTAATGGACACTAATAGACCACAAATAACCATCATCCACAACCATTGGCCTAAAACTCATCTCGGACCCTACTCCTGACTTGGTCACACTGGGTTGATCAGGTGAAGAATGATCAAACAATGACCCAAGTGCTAAGCCCTGATACTGTAAAGTACAAAATGGATATGCATGCTCAACTATCTATGTTAACAGTAAGACTCAAGTACAAGTAGCTTCTGTTGGCGATTATAAGCATAATACATATATATAAATAATTTAAATCAAATTGATTAGTCGCTTTAAACAAGAACCTCCAGCGTATACTCATTTATAGGTTTATCCTTTTTACTAGTCAAGGGAGAAGGTGAATGAAACCAGGTAAGGCCAAGGGGAGGACTTGACACTAGACACTATAAGCATCTAGGCTAAAGGACAAGGGAAACCACACAACACACAAGTTGGACTAGGGGAACAATAGGGAATGGTAGTGTCTCACAAATGGGTGGAATAATGAGAAGGACCCACTAGACTCTAGATAAACAACCCTTTTAGCAATTTATTTGCACAACATTATACACTAGTGAACCTCTAGAGGAAGGTTCCTTGGAAAGTCTTCTAGGCTTCTAGAAAATGACAAAGACATGGCCCTTGTGGGTCAGTCTCACCTTGTTGTCCTATGGAGGCAAATGAGCCGTACATTATATAATGAATGAGTGCTCATCCTCTAGCTATCAACTTTTTAAAACATTTATTTTACTAACTTGCCAGCCTCCAAGAGAAGGTGCCCTGGGAAGTCTTTTGGGCTTGAGAAAATGACTAAGGCCTAGCCCCGCTGCCAGCGAGCATCCATAGCCCTGACGGGTTTGCCTCACGTTGTTTCCCTACGGGGGAAAAAGAGCCTTACATCATACAATGGATGTGTGCTCATCTCCTAGCAACTGGCTAATTTTATTTTTATTTGCAGTAGTGTCTAAAGACACTTTTATTTTGCTGGCTGGGCATCCATTTAGAAAAACTTTAAGCTCTGATGCCTTAGTGTCTAAAAACAATTTTGGTAAGACTACTTGTGTTCAAGACCTAGAGGTAGACCATCCCTATGACAAGAGTCACATAAAGCAACACCGAGACATAAATTAAACATGGAGACTTATTCCAACATAGAAGTGAAGGTGGGGGGAAAATCTTAGATGTCACTAGTAAAGTTACAAGTCAGTGTTAAATGAGAATAAGGGAAAGGCAACAGATGGACGGAGATAGTGAAGATTGTGTTAAGACTAACAAGTTGTGTCCCTAGGGGAAATGACCAAATCTATACTATAAATAGGGCATGACCAACGAGTATACACAAGAATCTCTTGGAAATAACAACTGGACCATTCATGCTTTAGAATTCAGTAAGATCAATAAAGTATCACCAACATACAACCATTATCAATTAAGTTTCACTACTAAAATAGATAACAAAGCAACATCAAGGTCCATATGCACAAATCCATAATATCACTTGGGTCATATACTTGCACCATATCTGAACAATCTGAAGGGCACTGAGACAACAGTTATTGCTATATACCATGGGCATTGTAATAACCTGTGCTCTGGGTCATGAAAAATGGCTAACTTGGTCACCGAATCCAGGGTCACGAGGCTTAGTCATGGCATAGAACTGGTCAATCTGGATGCTCTGGATCTGCTGAAAATGGGAGATCATCAACTGGTGGCTCATCATCTGCTGATCTCATTGTTAGTTTTTCTAAGTTAATTTACTTAGGATATTTATCTGAAAGAATAACAACCACAACAAGATATCAAAGATACATAAGATACACAAGACAACGATTTTCATCGGGGAAACTATAAAGGAGAAAACCCCACAAACTTCCTCATAATAGTTCCGTCACAAAGACAATATCACAAGATGGAAAAATCCCAGAACAAGATGTCTCCAGTAGCTCTCTCTTTCCTCGTCATCCTCTCTCTCCTAAAGCGCACATGAGAGAGTGTGAGTGTGTGACAAATGAGGAGGGCGCCTCCCTATTTATATTCTTTCGTTGAGTAACTAATTCAACTGACTAGGTCATCCAGGGAACCTCTTGGGGACTGTTAACACCATTATTTATCAAGGGGGTGAAAGACCATGGTGGAGAAGAAAAATAATGGTTGTTTGGATACTTTGGTTAAAAGATATATAGTAAAAATGGGACTATAAGCAAAAAAGCGATTAAGTCACCGAAGATCATAAGCCGCGATGGGAGAAGGAATAAAATCAATGGTTGATATTCTCTCCGCTCCTCAGAGATGCAAGGAAGATAAAGGTTTGGTCCGGGCGCTTATCGGGCACACAGATCAACGGCCATCAAATTGTTTCGCGCAGATCCACGGTCTATATCCAATCCGCTTCGTGAAGTTGCATCCTGGTTAAAATGACACAATCCGGCGGAATCGGGTACATGCTACTCAATCCAATGGCGGAGAGGTGAAGTCGGATCACATCCACGGTTGAGATTGATTCCGGAGCCAGAACCTGCACGACCGATAAACCTAAAGCGCCCAGCGGAATGAGTTATCCGGTGATCGATCTGACGGTTGAAGATCAAAGTGAATCAAATCAACGACTATTATGATTTCTGGAGGGTGAACTAGCGCGGTGGATAATTCCGAAGTGCCCAGCGGAATTTGGTACGTGGCATATGATCCGACGATGGAAAGTTAAAGGCGTATCACATCAATGGCTGAGGATGATTCCGGGGATCAAAGCTACACGACGGTTAAAGTGACGGAGCCCAGCGGAATTCGGTACGTGTCACCCGATCCAACGGCTCATGATAAAAGGCGATTTCATCGACGGTGGGAGATCATTCCGGGATGGAGAATGGCACGTTGTTTATCACCAAGGCGCCTGGCGGAACGGGATACGTGGCACGCGATCCAAAGGCCAGAAATTAAAGAGAAATCAGATCTAGGGTCTTAAATGAAGCCGGAAAATAGAAGAGCACGGCAGTTAAGAATAAGTGGTGGTTGCGAAAAATAAATGCTGTCTACGTGGCGAATTGTGTGGTCCTATAAAGGCAGGGTTGACCTCTCCAATGATTATTTTATTTGCTCGGGACCCGGCGAAAAGGACTTGGCGATTTGGGAGCTTCCATTTGTCAGTTCCAGGCACGCTCCGAGCACACGCCTCCACAGTAAGCCAGGTAGGACTTAAACCCTATAACTCCTTCGTCCAATTACCATTGTAAATTAAGCAATGGACCAAGGGAGAGAGATTCGAGTGTCTGGTCAGGTCGTGGATGACAGAGAGGAATTTTTAGTAGACAGACACAGGGGCGTGTGCGACCCCTTCCTATCCACAGGGAGCGTGTCTGGCAGCAAAGAGAAATTGTGGTCTTATTACTCACAGGGGAATGACGTTCTGAATGTATGCAAGTCTTTTTTGTACCATTTCGCCCTTGAGCAAACCCTCCAC
>LPNX010104478.1:332755-361898 GCA_001517045.1 Pseudotsuga menziesii
ACCCTTTCATTTTTAAAGGTAAAGGCGCCCTGGCTTTTATAGAAAAGTTGCTGGATAATATGGATTTCGTAAAAGATGTAAATGTGAATTACGACCCCCACCATGTGATCTCATTGAGAAAACAGGCAAACAAGAATAAACCATTTGAGCATCAGGCTATTGAGGGGCTAGCTGAAATGGCCAATTTGCTGCAGTGTACTGACAGGTCAAATTCTGATGAAGAGACACATACTATACCTGTCACAGCGACCCAAATAACAGAAGGTGCTGGTATTGTGGTCAAGAGGAGTTTGTCTGAAACTGAGAGTATGGATGTAGACTAAGAAGGGCCCCATAAAAAGGCAAAGCTGCTTGAAAGTGGTGAAATTGTAGATGAGGAGGTTTCTGATGGTTCCAAAAGAGGTGCCCTAGTTCCCCTGAAAGCGGTGCAAGTAAGTCAATTCTCTTTTAAAAATGCGGAGGGTGATGTAGACAGTTCGGAATTATGCCACGTGTTTAAGTTGAAGGAAGACCTAAAAGCCAGCTACATGGAGAAGAGGAAACAGTCTATGGAGGAAACGAGAAATTTGCTCCCAAAGGTGAGAAATTTGTACAGTTCAAAAACCTCTCTAGTCTCTGCTAGAGATGCTGAGAGAAATACTTTTAAAATGGCTATAGTAAGCGACAAGAAGATGTCTGAAATGGAGATCCGGCTAGACAAAATCAACACTTCGGATAAAATTCAACTTCACAAACAGTCCAGCGATATCATCTACTTAGACTTACTACAAGCCATGGTGAGAATTAATAAATTGCAAGTTTTGATAGACAAATTGGAAATTCAGTTGAAACATGAGAAAGTGGAAAATAAAGCAAATGTTGTTCAGATTAGGAAGCTGCAGACAGACATTGCTAGTTCAGACAGTACCCAGGAAGTCAAGAGGTTGTTAGAGGAAAAGGATAATGCACTCCAGGTCCTGAAGAAGAAACTGAAGATCCCAGGTGCTGAACATGTTCAGTCATCTGAGTTACTAGCTCTCCAGGAAGAGAAGGATAAAGTCCATCAAGAGATGATGGAGTATAAAGGAAGAGCTGGAGAGCTACAGGAAGAAAAAGAGAAGTGGGAAGCCGAAAGGGAGGAACTGTTATCCCAAATCTCCTTGATGAAAAAGATCAGAATGAAGAGAAGGAGATTATGGAAGAGTTGATGAGCCAGACTCCCACCGGCGAGGACCTGTCTATTGTAAATATCCAGAAGCCATTAGATGATTTCTCTACTGATGATTTGTTGGTGCCAATGTCCTAGGCGAGTTTGAAAGAAGAAGCAATCAAAGATTTGAATGCAGAGAATGAAAAGATGAAAGCTGAATTGGCCAAAGTAAATGAAAGCAAAAAACAAATACTGCAGGACAGGAATCAATTACAGAAGAAATTTAATGAGCTAAAGGAAAAATGCATTGGGAAAGGCCCTCTTCAGGGGGCAAAACATATCATTTGGGATACCTTGTGTATAGAGATTACCAAGTTCCGGCACTATCTAAATTTTATTGATGATTTGAATATAATGATAAATTTGGCTCACCAGAGATTAAAACTGGTAAACGAGCATATGGAGAAAAGACCTCTTGTTACAGCTCAGAACACACTAAATTTTCTAAATTCACTGTCATATCAGAAGTTGCAGGAATTGGGCATAAAGGACAGAGTATCAATAGTGATGTGGGCAAAGAAAATCATCGATAAGCATCACTTAATCAAAACGGTCCAAGATAAATCAGAAGGATTGCTTCTGCAGGTTAATAATTTTAAACAGGAGTTTAAAGAACTGTTCGAGGACGGATTGCCTTCTTTCTGGGATGGAGAAGGGCGGATGTTCTCACAGGAACATTATCATAACCTGCTTGTTCAGTGCCGCATGGACCACTCCAAATTCAATGATTTGGAGAAAAGCCTGACAGGGAAGACCATTGTGGATATGCTCACAGAAGATTTCGAGATTCTGCAGAAGTTCGCCATCATTAGAAGCAGATTGCCCAGAAAGTCCTATGAAGCATATATGGAGCTCGAAGTAGCAATTCGGGAAATGATGGAGTGTGACACCCCAAGTTCGGAGCAGTGGAAAGCTGTGGAGCGGTTTGGAAAGACAAAGTATATTCTCCATCCCTAGGAACAGGTGTCATGCACTGAAGAGCTGATGGGGCAAAGACGTGGAGCTGATGGGGCAAAGACGTGGAGCTGATGGTCGAAAGTTTGTTATCAAGTTGATTTGTACTTTATGATCTGTTAGGATTGGAGTTGTAACAAACTTCCTAGGGGTTAGGAATTCAGTTACAAACTCTAAATTAAGCCGATCATTCTGTTATTGATCTTCTTATTGGAGCACCGATCATTTTATGTATAAATGTGCATCTTTTTTAAGAGATGGGGGTTGGAACCCATCGGGTGGTGAATAATTTTGGAGAACATATCTGTTTTTTGAAATAACAAAGTGAATGCATGAGAGTTTTTTGTCAGAGATTCATGTGTCGTTGATATTACAGTCTGTGCTTCTTTCTTTATGTGATTGTATTTCCCTTGTGTAACACTCCATTTTGTTTCTTCCTCGTATCTGGAATATAGCGTTAGATTATCGGAATTCATGTGTTTATGCTCTGGTCATCATTTCAGATATTATATGATTTTTTCTGCTAAAGTTGATATAGAACTCATCCTTGTTGATGCTCTGTATTAATGGGTTGTTTCTTCATCTCTTCTGTTCCACCTGAATCAATTTGAATGACTGTGATGATATGATTACCTTGCCTTTGATGAATATCATGTATATGTCTTTGTGGTATCTTTATATTGTATATGACTCCATGCCCAATGGTTATGTGATTGTTTCAGCCAAATACATAAATCTTTGAATGTTATTGTTAAATCTGGTCCTGTTAAATCTTTAGTGAGAGATCCCTCTCTGGAAGAAAATACCAGTTTCTTCCTAAAGTGGTTTTGCTGTTACCTCGGAGTTTACCTTTTACAACCTGGGTACATTCTGAGTGCTAACAGGGACGACCTACCTAGGAATACTCACAAATACATTTTTCTTTATTTAACCTGGGGACTATTGCCCCGACTTACAACGGAGGGTTTACCTCAGTGACCATACACAATGAGGACATCTCGAAAGGAGGGAAACACATATCCGATGGGGGTACAACAATATACAATAGTAATATACATCAGAATATCTTCCGAAGTTACAATTACAACAACACTCCCTCTTAACTAGGAAGGTATTCTCTCGCCAGAAATCATCAACACTTGGTCATCGTCACTACTACCATTGTCCTCATCTTGTGCAATTTGTCGCATCTATCTGTCATAGGAAGTTTCTACACAACCAGCTCTTTTTCATGCTGGGTGTAGGACTAGTCCTCATCTAGGTCTTCATCATATCCATAAGCAAGCCATCATGTAGGTACAACCCAGGACCATTCTTTACATTGCCACTGCGATAACCTATGTCTCCTATCGTCATCTCGTCGTATCCAAATCATCTCTTTGTCCTGCACAAAACAAAACAAAACACACAAAGCACAACCGATATGTAGACCACCTGCGTTGTACCAACATACGATCATGCCAGGATCTTCATGTCACTAAGAAAACCTTCATCTACCACTATGCCAAAGTATGCTAAGACCATACCAAGTGTATTACGTCTCTCTATGGTCAACCTGCGTTCTACAATCATAGGATCACGCCAGGACTTATTCACGTCACCAAGACAACCTGCGTCTACCACTATGTGAGAGCTGCCAAGGTGCACACCAAATGCCTTGTTACCTCATCATCTCCAACATTGGAATACACACATACAAGGACTGGTTACGATCGAACAACATGTGTACCATGTCAGGATCTTTTTCGTTCCAGGTCAACCTCAAGAACTTATTACATCCGAACAACCTGCGTTCCACACCAGAACCCTTTTACACTCTGGACAACCCATAGGGCTCATTACATCCGAAAAACCTGCATACCATGCTAGGATCTTTTACACTTCGGATAACCTGTACCAGGACTGATTACGTCCAAGGATAACCTGCGACCTTCACTAGGACCAATTACATTTTAGGACAACCTACAGGGCTGATTACGTCTGAGCAACCTCCGGCCTACGCTAGGATCTTTTTCGCTCATACAACCAGTCTCATTTCCCATGTGAGATTTCATGCACCTGCGTCTTTTGGTCTCATGTACTCTGTAGCATAGGAGCACACTAGGACTGATTATGTCACCAAGACAACTTGCAACTCCGACTATGCTAGAACTCGTTACTCCCTCAAGAGGCCTTGATCTGGATCACATATTGGAGCTTCACTACTCCTCTCTGTATCATACAAAAAAATGCAAGTTAGATCAAACAAATCAGATAGTAGCTTTCAAAGCCATACTACGTCACAACTAGCCAAGCAAGATGCAACATATATTCTACCTCAGCTGTACTTAGTGCCACGCAGGACTTCTTCCTGCTAAACCAGGAGATCATACCGGATCTCGAATTGAAGTAGCATTCCAAAGTGCTCTTCCTCTCAGTGGCGTTGCTTTCCCAATCCAAATCAACATAACCATGTAGGTTAATCTTTTGATTCATATCATACTTGAGCCCATACTCAACTATACCCTTTAGGAACCTCAATACATGCTTTGCAGCAACCAAGTGAACATGTCTCAAATCTGTCAGGAACTGGCTCAGTGTGTTCATAGCAAAGCATATGTCTGGTCTCATATTCGTCAGGTACATCAATGAACTAGTCATTTGATGGTACATCATGGCATCAACCGACTCTGATGAAGCATCACACAGAAGCTTCAAGTTTGATGCTATAGGTGTGGCTGTCACCTTGAAGTCCAACATACTGCATACTTTCCTTGACCAAGGAAAACCCCATCCACACTCTGCCACACCTTCATGCCTAAGAAGTAGTGCATCATCCCTAGGTCTTTCTTCTCGAACTCAATAGCAAGCTTCCTCTTTGCATCCACAATGAGTTCATCCTCCCATGTTAGAAACAAGTCATCGACATATACCAATCTTCCGCCTTCAACCTTAAAGTAAAGGTTGCAACATGCTTTACTCTTAGTAAAGCCTAATTTCATCAGGAAGTTGTCCGTTCTGTGGTACCATGTGGAACTCAAAGATCTTTTGCAGTCAATCTCCATTTGAAGCAGAGCATCATCCTCCCTCTGCATTTTGTACTCTATGTATCGGAACATTCTGTACTGGAGTGACAGGTAGCATCCACTGCTACTGATCTTCTATGTATCCATCTATGTCATCTCTGTTGGATACCAAGATCCTATGTATTGAACTTTGTTGAAAGTTCCTCTTACACCCATCCGTGAGCTTGTTGTCCTCTATAGGCTTCCATCTTCAACCTTGTAGCAAGGGTTAAGATCTTCATCACTCTTAGTGATCATCAAGCTTCTCATGAAACAGTATGTTCTATCCCATGGGTTCCTTCTGAGCTCGTACAAATCCTTCTTCCCACATGTGGTTCTTTGCTCAATATCCACTTCTACTTCACTGGATAAGTGTGTCTGATCAATGAAGTATGTCATGCCATAGTCTACTCCCTATTTCTGAGAGAAACCACGAACCTTGATTTGTATTCCTTGATGCTACCATCTGCTGCATACTTGATCTTGTAGATCCACATGGAAGACACTACGAACATCCCTTAAGGTCTCAGAACCGCATCTTAGACATCATTCTCCATGATCAACTAGTACTCTTTGATCATTGTCTCCTTCCATTTCTCCTTGGCTACTTCATAGCTGAAAGAATCTGTATTAATGACATCACTCAACAGTGCAACATAACTGGAGTGTGTCCGAGGCCTCTTACTTTCTTTGGAAGTCCTGTCATACTTTTCCTGATCTTGAATGATCTCTCATGTCCAAGATGGTCTTCATCTCTCGAGGTGGATCTACTGCTCTCTTTAGGTCATATCATGATTCTTATATTCTTCTGAAGCTCTTTATTCTACCATGGTGTCTCTGACCCTGGGAGCTTCGGGTTCCTCTTCATGTATGTTTATTGGAGTGAATCTTCTAACTGAACTGTCGTCACTTGTTCTTCGGAACAAGTCTCATCCTTCTTTTCTTGAAGGTGATTGTACACGATCTTTCCTACAAGTCAAATTCAGTTGCATGATTAGAAACATTTTATTATTTCCAAAACATATTAATAGTGACAAATTCTATATGTCACACAGTCATGCAACTATTTTAACCAATGCTACAACATTCATCCATATCTCGTATATGGTAACTTTCTAGATGCCTTCCTTCTCTACCATAAGATTATTGAGATTGTGCACTAATCCCAATATGTCAACAAAGAGGTTTCATTCTAGATAAGTAGCAATGGAATGTTGTACAACACCATAGGCTACTTACCCATCAAATGTAAGTCAGTAGTATATTGTTCATAAATGCAATCACTCAAACATGCATGATACATCATCTAGATATAAACATGTACACAACTAAACAATAACACTTATCTTTGTTTGTTTGGTGGTTGGACTCCTTCTTTATCCTTATGTCCTTGCAAGAATAACTGGAGCCTTCTACTTCATCATCTGATTCTGGGAACCTGTGTACTAGTTCTGAGTGTCACTTTTTCATTCACAACTGCATTCCTTCTTATCCAAATACTGAGATGGATAAGAGTATGATCTTTCGTCTTCACCAGTAGAATTCATATTCCTCATCACTTGAGGAATCTTCCTTGTCTTCTCTGAATCTTTTATTAGTTGGTTCATTATCTTTAGCGGTGTGAGAATGATGTCTTTTCTTGTTTGACTTCTTGTTGAACGAGCCTCTATTTTTGGGACAATCTCTAGAGTAGTGTCCTTTCTCATCACAAGTGTAGCATCAAATGTTGGAAGGATCTCTTCTGAATTTGTGGTGATGGTCATTCCTTCTGTTGTGATGATTTCTTCTTGTGTGAACTGTGAGAGCTTGATCTTTAGTTGCTCTCATCTTCTCTTCTCTTGTTATGAGCAGAACTTTTTCTTGTGTGCATTCTTCACATAGTCTGCTGAAAGAGATCAACTTCCTTCTTGCAGATATTCCTTGATAGAATGAATCCCATGATCTTGGGAGGCCATTCAAGGTGGTCATAACAATCTATCCTTCTTCCACGTTCTCTTCTATTGCTTCAAGTTGTTCCTTGATTTGAGCAACCCTTGTAAAGTAGGACTGCATGGTCTCTGAGTTCTGTATCTTCACATTCTTCAACTGGTTCCTCAAGATCATCTTTCGATTGATGTTCTTTCCTTTGAACAACATTGTCAAAGCATCAAACGCTTCCTTTGGTGTCTTCAAGGATGACACTTGTGGGATGAGATGATCCTTAATAGAATTTGCAATGATTCTCTTGGCCTTAACCAAGTTCTTCTTATGAGTATCCTTAGCCTCATCTCCCTATCGCTTTGGAACTTCTTTACTGATATAATGATCCAAGTCATTTTCTTCAAGGATCAGGGAGATTCTATACTTCCCTGTTTGGAAGTTGTCAGCTCGCTAAGCTTATCATTAAGCTGGGTGTGATGAGTCATTTTGAAATTAGAACCTTAAATGGAAATAACAAAGGTTTAGGTCTTACTGATTTGAGGTGTCTGACTTGGTTACGGAGCTGGATGATCTAGGGTTTGTTAGAAAAACCCTAATTTTGCAAACTTAGAATTTCAAACTTCTGATTGGACAGAAAGATGTGCCTCTTTAAGTTCATTTGTCCAGTGTACTCCTTTTCTGAAAACTATGGTGGGAAGCCTTCGAAACTTAATGCCCTAGTTTTTTCCCGTAGTGTCCCGCGGTAAAAAATTAAAACTCCACATAATGAAAAACTTCTTCCATAGAAATATGCGCCCTCCTAGGGCGAGTTTGATAGTCTTCCTTTTTCAATTGATCGGTGTAGGGAAGTCTTCGAAACAGGAAGCACTAGTTTCTCCAATTTCTTTTGCAGAATTGTCTGATATTGATTCTATTGTATCTTTGAAATTTCTGTGCCTCAAGGTTTGAAACTTCGTTTTGAGATAGCCTGGTCTGTCTTCTTTCCAATGCCACAGGTTAGAGCAGAATTGGATTCATCAAGTGGAACTTACGCTAAGTTTCCGAAGGTGACTTGTTTGAGGACCGGTTCAGCATAGAGAACTTGTACAGACTGCCACGTGTCACTGTTTCATCTTCGGGGTTTGAAACTCGGACCACAAAAACTAAAGTTTGTGCCCTATCTGCAACATCTTGCGAAATTTGATTTGGACCTTCCTAGCCCAAGATATAACAATTCTCCTAGCCCGAAATATTGCAATTCTTGGCTGCACAGTGCCTTCTTTTTGAGTGGCTTTTATACCATGTCAGTTTTTCTAAGTTAATTTACTTAGGATCTTTATCTAAAACAATAATAAGCACAACAAGATATCAAACATACATAGGATACACAAGACACAAAGATTTTCGTTAGGGAAACCATAAAGGAGAAAACCCCACAAACTTCCTCAAAATAGTTCTGTCACAAAGACAATATCACAAGATGGAAAAACCCAAGAACAAGATGTCTCCAGTAACTCTCTCTCTTTCTTGATCATCCTCTCTCTCCTAAAGCGGACATGAGAGTGTGAGTGTGTGACAAATGAAGAGGATGCCTCCCTATTTATATTCTTCCGTTGAGTAACTAAATCAATTGACTAGGTCAGCCAGGTAACCTCTTGGGGATGACCTACCTAGGAATACTCATAAATACCTTTTTCTTTATTTAACCTGGGGACTATTGATCCAACTTACAACGGAGGGTTTACCTCAGTGACCATACACAATGATGACATCCTGAAAGGAGGGAAACACATCTCCGATGGGGGTAGAACAATACACAATAGTAATATACATCAAAATATCTTCTGAAGTTACAATTACAACAACACTCACGGTAAAGGACTGGCTCAAAGAAGTGCTCAGGAACAATAGTAGCCCAACTACTATGTGTGTGACAAGAAGACTGTTGGGTGCTCAACAAGAAAACACTAGTTCCCTTCTAGCTCCACAAGTCAATCCCAAAGATCATCGGGTGCTAAACAGGAAGACACTAAGTGCCATGATGCTCCCAACAACCTCTATCCCTCTAGCTCCACGGGTCAACCTTTATTTTCTTAGTTCTTATAAGATAGATGTTGAGTGCCTATTAATCTAGCCAACGCAAATCTTTTTCCTTACTTATCACCCAGGATTGGACCAACCGACAAGGGGAGTGAATATGGGGTAGAGATTGGGGCAAAGTTTATTTAACCTTGAAATAAAGTATTTTAAAGAAATCTAGCAAGACTAGCCGACATGATATTGCGAGGATGACAAAGCCACTTCACTTGCAAGGTGTGGGCACAAAAGAATTTGAAGCAAGAATATAGACTAATGCTAACCACTCAATCTACTTTCCGAATGGAAAGGGTAAGGAAAAAAAAATTCAAGAAACAGAATAAAGAACGAAACTAATCCTAGTCCTTCACCTTTTGCTTACAAGGGTGGGAGAACCCAACTTCCTTGCAAGCAATCGATGGAAAATTCTTAAAAAAACAATTTGCTAACCTAGCCACTCAATCCTCTCCCTAAAGAAGAGGTGGGGCAAAGAATGAAGTAAAATGCTGAAAATATTCCAAGTAACAAACTCTAGCCTTTCTTCACCTGCAATGCAAGGGTGGGCAAGCCCAACCTCCTTTGCATGCAAGGGATAGCCCTAAATGAAAAGAAACTTAAATACTCTAGAAATAAAAGAGGAATCAAGTTCAACTTGTTACAAATGAAGAAATTTCGGCACTTGAGAATTAATTGAAATGTGAGAGAGAAAATAAATTTGACTGCTTTAAGTAATGGACTTTGAAGTGGTGGATTTTGGGAGTCCTTTGCATAATTTTCTGCCCAAATATTGACAGAGCTTCCCCTCATGTTGTTAAAAACCTGCAAAAAACAACAAGCACAAAAATAGTGAAAGATGACAAAAATCACTTTGGGACACCTTGCATACAAGTATGAAAATTTGTATAAAATTTTATAAAAAATTTACGAAGTAAATAACTTCAAATGACTTGTAAAATTGAAGATGTTAACAAGATCTAATGGTGCAAATAGAGATAAAATATAATGCAGAAATTTTATGAGAAAATGGGAGAGGAAAGAGTGCTCTTTGTTCTTCAACTTGAAGAAGTGGGGCATCTAACCAACGAATCCACTCTCTAATCTGGATAACCTGCAACTTGAAAGATTTTGCTTCACACAAACAAGAGAGGTGAGTTCCTTACAATGACTTGAAAAATCATACTATTCAACCAAGAAATGCATGAACTTTTCAAATACAAGGAAGAAACACTCATAAAATTTACTACAAAAAAATGCAATAGATCTCACCAAGCAAAATAGTTTGCTTCTTTGGCCTCCAATGGCATATGATAGCAATGGGAAATGAAAACACATTATCCACAATGAGCAACACATCCAATCTCTCCCCAAAGAATTTTCTTTCTTAATCACAATGGCTGGAAATTACAAAATGGTTCCCAAAATGAGAGCAAGAGAGTATGAATAGCAATAGAGCTTGAGAAAGAAGAGGGATTGTAACCCAAATGAGGAGGAATATCCTCCGTAAATAGGAAAATGAAGGGAAGAGACCCCCTTTGCATGTTTTACACGTGTCATTTGAGTGGAAGAGGGGCCCATGATGTTAAGATTTCATATGCTAGACTAGATTCATTAGTGTTCAATTCAAAAATCATAGCAACAGCATATCCAAAATCACTGATAGAAACACAATCACAAGATAGACAGTATTTATCCTGGGAGACCCTCAAGGGGAAGAAAACCCAGCAAAATTTCCTCTGTATAAGATGTATAAGATATAACCCCAAAAACAATTATCCTCCTCATGTTGTTCTGTCTCTCTCTCTCTCTCCTATGTGCTACACAAGTAAGAGTCTGTGTGTCCAAATAAGAACTGTTATCACCAACCTTGTAGTTGCCTACGTGAGGTGGATCCAGGATGGATGGTAGAGGGACAAGCAACTAAGGAGGTGGAACCAAACTGCCTAGACTCCCAAATGGATGGTTGTCACACTAATTGAGGCAACCTTCACTTTATGTTATCTAAGCCCAAGACAACAAACGGGGAGACCCAGATCTACTCCTAACAAGAGAGATCCAATTCCAACCTAGACACCAAATCAGATCAAATGGACTTGAGGTACGTAAGATATAAGGTAATGGAAACCCTAGATCTATGGTTGATGTCACGAGGTGAGCCAAGGCTTTGGATCAAGGTTTAGGAAGTATGATGTTCTATCCAAGTTGGGACATAGGTGACCTATAAGGTAAATACTAGATCTGGGGTTGAGGAACTAGCAACAGGTGATGATATCCGCTGCCTTGGGAAACGTGACCAATGTAGGGAGGTCAAGGACAGTATTGGGGATATCTAGTATCGATGGATAGACTCGATGAAAGATATGACTGAGTCAAAGTACTCGAGTCACCAGGAAAAATCAGATTATAGGCAAAGGAGGCCAAAGAGAGGGTAGCACTAGGGTTGGAGATTAGTGCCTGTCAGATCCAAGGCAATGGAGTCACTATCTTCCTAGCGTTGGGGGAAACCCACCTGGGAAATAGCCTGATCTACAAACCCAAAAAGGTATTTGGCCGGAATAATCAGATCACAGGAAAAACCAGCAGCAAGATGGCTAGCGCTAGGGTTTGGGAGGTTAGTTTCTCAGATTTGGGGAAACCAGGACACTTCCATCTCAGCGTTGAAGGAGATTTGGTGAGATGATAACCCGATCTACAAACCCAAGTTGGTATTTTGCCGAAAAATTCAGATCTCGGAAAAAGTCAGAAAAATGGTGAGGAGCGCTAGGGTTTGGGAGGACAGTTTCTCAGATCTAGGGAAAACTAGCCACTTTCAGATCAGCGTTGAGGGTGATATGGCGAGGGGATGGCCCGATCTACAAAACCCAACGGTGGTTTGGCTCGAGATCAAGCGGTCTAATTTTCAGTGTTTTTTTGGTTTTTTATTATTATGGAATTTTTCAGTATAAAATGAAGAAAAGCAGATGTCAATGGATTGAGATCTGGAAGAAAGGGACTAACCTGTAGATCTTACCTGAAAAACCTTGTAGATGCCTTGATGATGATGATCCCTGCTATCCCGATCAATTTGAGAAGCTTTGAGCAAGTTCTATGTCCAACTTTTTGCCCCAAGGAGTCAATGCGCCCTCTCTCCTGCACAACAAACGTCAACCATATCAGATTTGCTGCAACATGAGAGAAAAGATAGATGCTACAGAAAAATAGCAAGAAGAAGTCATAGATCACAATGACACTTATGAAAATCCCCTGATAAAAACGAAGTCAATCCAAGCGAGTTAAGGTCCCCCTGCAAAAATGCCCAAGCTGAAGTCACCCTTTTGTAGACAAGACAAAGATTCCCAAAAAATATAGATCTTGCAACAATTTCCCGAATGCTAGGAAGCAAAAGACTTTCCAATCACCATCTAAGAACACCAGATGCAAAGGAGATCCAAGAATTTTCACAAGAAAAGTTTTTCTATTATTCAGATCCAAGAACCAAAGACCCCTTACAGATGAGAAGCTCTCTCCTTTAAATAGGAACGAGAGAACCAAAATCCTAACCACTTTTCAAATGAGTGGCTAAGATTAAAAGATACAAATGTCTAATCAATGGTTGAAATGAGCTCAACATACAATACATGAATCAATGTAACAATATAATATAAAAGTGGACCAAATCACCCAAAGAGATGGTACCCCACCCAACAAGAAATAAATGAACCACATGGTGGGTCCATGGAGTGTTAACTAACTCCCTCTGGGTGTGCCCATGGCACAATAAAAATAATGTATTTTTTAAATTGTGAAATTGTGCCTCCTTGAGGAAATCATGAGCCTCCCAAAAGCTACAGAAGATAATATAAAATGCTTGAAAAAATAGATGTGGGCCCAATCAGGTGCTGCAACTGTTGGAGAAGGTGTGGAGAACATCACTTTCATCATCATGACTCATCCCATGCCATTTCCTTGCCTCAGTAGCCCAAATTGAATTCTTCAGTAGCCATTTAATCATTTTTTAATCTGTCTCGGGAAACGTGAACCTGCCAAAACAACCTCCTAGGGTGCCTGCGTTGTCCAATTGAGCCCACCAGGTTTTCTGGGAGGGGGGTAGTATGGTACAATCAAGTGGCTGGACCCCTTATGCCCCATACAGTGCCCTAGGAGATCTAATAAGATCATCTCCCTGCTCAGACATGACTTCTAATGAAGCAGAACTGCACCAGAAAAGTAAAATGAGCCTGATCATCTCTGTAAGTGCTCGGAACTGACAACAAGCCATTTCATTGGACTCGGAGAGCCCAAATCCATCTAAGTTATATACTCATACCTATTCCCGGTCTCTGCCTGGTCATCTACAATATCCAATAAACAAGATAATCACCAGTAACTGACTAGATACCAATAATATAACTAAGACTGTCATCCATTTGCTGCAAGCGTTAAGAGGCTAAGACATGCTCTACAAATCATTTAAGTAACAATCATAACAAATAGCAATCACCTCACTCGCGGTACATCAACCAAATACATATATAGGGTTTTATTTATTATTACTCAGACCAGACTTTCAAGACTATATTCACTTCATAGTTGTAGTCAATTTGCTAGTGAAGGGTGAAGGCTAAAATTTACAAGGTTAAGACAAAGGATGACCATCAACTCAACACTGTGACACTTTGGATATGGAAAGGGAATACTCACTATAACCATATGCTGGACAAACAATCACACAGGGGATGGTAGTGCCTCACAAATGGGTGAACTACTTCAGAGGTGCTTACTCACCTTGACAAATGCTCACAATCCAACTCAATATAAGTAAGGCCAACAATCTTTAGATATAACTTTTAGGAACCATTGCTTTTTTGGGCCTTTGATTTTTCATGGCCTTTGTCTACGTATTTTTTATACGGATTTTTATTATTTAGGCTTTATGCATTCATGTATGTTGAAAAACACTACTTTTCATGAATGTCTAAGATATTTCATTGCAATATTTTTCAAAGCCAATTTCATTAGGCTAGCCTTGCATTCACGTATGTTTAAAAACACTACTTTTCATGAATAGGCTTTTTTCATAAGATATTCACTTCATTTCCAAATTCATTGTATTGATGCCAGCGCTACTTGTTTCAAACACAACCTAGGAAACTCAGAGTCGAGACATAGATAAACAGGGAGGCTTGTCCAACAAAGGCTCTAGCGGGGAAAGGTCCTCCATGCCACAAGTCAAGTAGTAGGTCGGGTTAAAACATAATTTGGAAGGTAATGGGTGAATTGAGACAATGAATAATGAAACCAACACTAGCAAGCCAAAGCATGTTGGGAATGACTACCTCTATTCTCCCTAGGGAGGGTAAAACCAATGAGTATAGATCAAGAACTTCCAGGCCTGAGTAGGGACATCAATACATAATATAAATACATCCAAGTCCACATATTTATGACTGCCAGATCATGACACTAAATGCTAACACATGTCACAAAAATGAGTATAAGAGCAATGATAACCATAACACAAATATAATATACACCGAGTCATAAGCATGAAAATAGTCCATTTGAACCAACATCTGTCTAATAAGAAAGCACTGATGCAAAGTTGGGCACTGTTATCTTCTCTACACATGACTAAATGGCTACATTGGTCTTCAAATCTGAGTGTCCTGAGACTCAGTCCTGGCATGGGAGAGTACTATAGTCCACTGATCAAATCATGATCTGTGATAAATGCTCATCTTAGCATCTCATATGTAGGGGCGCTGGCTGAAAAATGTACTGGAATATGAAAAATAGAAAATGGTAGCCCGACTACTATATATGTGATAACAAGAACCACAACTCTTCTATTTATACACAATGAGCCAACTGACTTTTACCCTTGTTATCACATATACATTTTTTCAGCCAGGCTTCCATGATGCAGCATGCAGACTTGTCTCTTTTTATTTCGGGCTACTTTTACATGGGGTATCAACATGGATCTCTACAGCTTCATTTCACTTCAGAGCCTTGTTCTTGATGTTTTCCTTGCTAGGACTGAGATTCGGGAGTCCATTGAGATGATTTTGGTGATGATCTAGTTCATTTCAGCAGAGCAGGAGATCAAGAGTTGGTGCACACAGCCAAGGGCTTATCAGTTGAAGACAGGTATACATGGTGAGATCAGGTATATTTCCTTGGTTTGGTTATTGCTCTGTGATGTATCTTGGATATCTGTACTTGTCATGTTGGGATGATCATAGTGACCTATGCTATATGTTCCTTATTGCTCTAACCTTTGTTATGATTGATCAAGGAGTCCAATGTGAAGACTGTTTCCCATGCCATGCTCAAACAAAGGTAACCCTTAGTGCTAGGTTGGTTCCATTACATCTATGTCCGTCCATCCAGTTCATCCATGTTTGCTTCTACCCCATGACTGTTGTCACCCGCCTTGTAGTTGCTTGCTTGAGGTGGATCCAGAATGGATGGTAGAGGGGCAAGCAACTAGGGGGTGGAACCACAACTGCCTAGAGTCCCAAATGGATGGTTGTCACGCCAATCAAGGCAGCCTTCACTTTAGGTTATCTTAGTCCAGGACAACAATGGGGGAGACCCGGATCTGCTCCCGACAGGAGAGATCGAACCTAGACACCATAAGAAGATCAGATGGGGCTTCAGGGTACTTAAGGTGCAAGGTGAATGGAAACCCTAGCTCTAGGGTTTAGGTACTAGCAACTGGTGGAGGTGACCACTGTCTTGAGAAACGTAACTGTGACAGGGTAAACAAGGACAGAGTTGGAACTATCTATTACCTTGAAATTAGACTCAATGAAAGGTGTTTGAGCTATCAGTGAATGTTGGTAAAGGGCAGAGGCTGAGAGCCTAAGGGCAGTGCTAGCTAGGAGATCAGTGCTTTGTGTGCATTGGGCAATGGAGTCAGCAGTAAACCCATGTTTCAGAGAACCCACTTAGAAGACACCTTGATCTACGAACCCGGAAAGTAATTGGTCCAGAAAAGCTAAGGTACAGGAAACCCAACTCAGTGGATGGCTAGCACCAGGGCTTAGGAGGATAGATCTCCAGTTCTAGATGCACCAAGAGGCTAATGGCTCAGCGTTGAGGAAGAAAAGAGGTCAGGGAGACCTGATCTACAAGTCCAAATCAGGAAAACAGCAGAAAAATCAGATCTAGAAAAGTCAAAATCTGATGATGGGGCTAGGAGGCTGAAAATTGATTTTTTTAGATCTAGGGTAAACCGGGAGGAACTAGCACAACGTTGGGGGCGTTCTGGAATGCTTGGGCCCTGATCTATCAGCCTATCTCGTCAGATTTCAGAAAAGATCTCTTCTGGAAAAGTCTAGTTTTCAGTGAGGGCGCTAGGGCTGTTTCGGTCAATTTTTCAGATCTAGGTCAAACTGTCAAGAATTTGGACAGCGTTGGGATTGATTTGGACTGTGTGGGACCCGATCTATCCGCCTGTGAAGTCAAAAATCAGAAAAACTCAAAACCCTAGCAGGTCAATTTTTTCAGTGGAGGGTTATGCAGTTTTCTGCTGAAAAATCAGATCTAGGTCAATCTATGAGGAATTTGATCAGCGTTCCATTTGATTTAGTTAGGGAGAGGCCCGATCTATGAAACCTAGAAATGGCTTGGTAAAAGATCAGACGGTTCCCTGATTCTTTGATTTTTTAGGTTTTTATGGTTGATGAGTTTTTAGAAAAATAGTTAAATTTCAGCAAGGTACAATGGAATAAGATCAGAAAAGAAGAACTTACCTGTGGATCTTACCTAGATAAGCTTGTAGAAGTCTGTAACAGTGATGATCCTAGCTATCCCGATCAATCCTGGAAGATCCTCGTGATTTCTATGGCATATGCAAGCTCCAAGCCATCAAAGCGCCCCCTACCCTGCATGAGCAAATGTCAACCATATCAGATTTGCACATACAAAATAAAGAAACTGAATGCTACAAGACAGTAAAATGAAGTAATCATAGATCGCAATGAAACTAATGAAAACTCCCTGATCCAAGACGAAGAGAACCGAGCGAGTTGAGGTCCCCCTACAAAAACGCTCTAGCCAAAACGCCCTCCGTAGACAAAACAATGATAGTCACGAAAAAAAAATAGATCTCACGAGAATTTCCACGATGCTAGTAAGCTGAAGATAAGCTAATCACCATTTGAGCACATCAGATGCAAAACAAATCCAGAAAATTTCCACAGAAAAAGTCTTTCTATTATTCAGATCCAAGAGCCAAGAACCCCTTACAAATGAGAAGCTCTCTCCTTTAAATAGAAATGAGAGAACCTCAATCATAACCAAATCCTTACCACTTTCAAAACTAGTGGCTAATATTAAAAGATGAAATGTTCTAATCAATGGTTGAGATGAGCTCAACATACAATACATGGATCAATAGAACCATAATTTATCAAAGTGGACTAACCCACCCAAAAAAGGTAACCCACTCAACAAGAAATAAATGAAATCACATGGTGGGTCCAAGGAGTGTTTGACTAACTCGCTTTGGGTGTCCCCATGGCACAATAAATAATATAACAATTTAATTCTTTGACTTTTGTGCCTCCTTGAGGAAATTGTGAGCCTCCAAAAAGAGCTCCAGAAAATAATAAAAAATGCCCAAAAAATAGGTGTGGGCCCAATCAGGAGCTGCAACTGCTGGAGAAGGTGTGGAGGACATCACTCTCACCATCATGACTCATCCCATGTCATTTCCTTGCCTCAGTAGCCCAAATCGATTTTTTCAATACCCATTTAATCAGTTTTTAATCTGCCTCGTGAACCTGCCAAAACAGCCTCCTAGGGTGCCTGCGTTGCCCAACTGAGCTCACCAGGATTTTTGGGATGGGGGTACTATGGTACAAACAAGTGGTTACACCCCTATGTTCCATACAACGCCCTAGGAGATTCAATTAAAACATCTCCCTACTCAGACATATCAACCTGTGAAGAAAAACTGCATTAGAAAGGAAGACTAAGCCTGATCATATCTGCAAGTGCCTGGAACTGGAAATAAACTGTCTCATTAGACTCAGAGAGTCCAAATCCATCTAAGGTGTATACTCATACCCCTCATAGGTCTCTATTTGATCATCAACCATATCCAATAAACAATATAACCCTCTGTAAATGATCAGACACCAATAATAAGTCAGACTATCATCCATTTGCTGCAAGTGTTAAAAGGCTAAGACATGCTCTACAACTCATTCAAGCAACAATCACAATAAGTTACAATCATTTCACTAGTGGTGCATCAACAAATACATATATAAGGCTTTATTTATTATTACTCAGACTTAGACTTTCAGGACTATACTCACTTCATAGCTGTAGTCATTTTGCTAGTGAAGGGTGAAGGATGAAATTGACAAGACTAAGGCAAAGGATGACTTCCTACTCAACATCATGACGCTTCGGATATGGAAAGGGAATACTCACTATAACCAATGTCGGACAAACAACAACACAAGGAATGGCAATGCCTCACAAATGGGTGAGTTGTTTAGAGAGTGCTTATTCAACTTAGGCATCATGACTACATCAAGCTTGATCCAAGTTCATTAGGATCATCATTTTATTCCATGGCCTTTTTGGCCTATATGACCCTTTTGGGACTTCACCAGTGCTTAAAAGCACAGCTAATCGCAGCTTTCATCCGGGACATATTTATTTTAATAAGGTCAACAATTTTTGGATATAGCATATTTTAAACCATTGCCTTTTTTTAGACCTTTTCTTATACTCTTCAAGGAGTATTTTAGCATTTCATTGCTCTTGCCCTTTTTACATATGTTAAGAAACGCAGTTTTATAATTTTCATTTTCCATGGGCGCATATTCAATATTTCCAATATAAGCAGTACATGAGTTTTCAGTTTTAGCCAACATCTTAAGTGACTAGGGGGAGCTCTGCACAATGCCAAACATCAAGACAACCGACCAGAATGATTTAGGCATACAATCCAACTTACCAAAGCAAGTTCTGTCACCAACTCAGAGCCGAGACACAATATAAACAAGGAGGCTTGTCCAACAAAAGTTCTAGCGGGGAAAAAGGTCCTCCATGCCATAGGTCAAGAAGTCAGTCGGGTTGAAAACTAAACTAGAAGGTAATGTATAGGTGGAGATAATGAATGATGGGGCCGACACTAGCAAGCCAAAACAATGGTGGGAATGACTACCTCTATTCTCCCTAAGGAGGGTAAAACCAATGAGTATAGATCAAGAACTTCCAAGTCTAAGTAGGGACATCGATACATAGTACAAGATACAACCAAGTCCATATAATTATGACCGCCAGATCATGATACCACAAGTTAATACATGTCACAAGAATCAGTATAAGAGCAATAATAACCATAACACAATATAAAATGTTGAGTCATAACCATGCAATAAAATCCATCTGAGACACCATCTATCCATTGAGAAAGAACTAATATAACACTAGGCATCCATGACTACTCTAAAATAACATAAATGGCTACATCGGTCCTCAAATGTGAGTGTTCGGAGACTTAGTCCTGACATGGGAGAGTACAATAGTCCACTTGTATAAACATGATCCATCAAAAAATGCTCATCTCAGCATCTCATATGTAAGAGATCTGGCTGAAAAATGTACTGTGTCTAAAAAATAGAATATAGTAGCCTCGCTACTATATATGTGATAACAATGACTATGACTGATAGAGACTTGTGACATTGAAGACCTTTCCCCATTCTGACCATTGTGTGTGACAGACTCCATGTTGTTATGTGTCTCGGGCTATGAAGTATGTGCCTTGGCCAGTGTGGTCAGGTGCACAGGGTTGTCATCCTTAAGTCCTCAAAACAAGTGCTCCACCATAACAGTGTTGCTAAACACTAAAGCATCAGAATGTATAAATGTTGTATCTAAAAGATGCAAGAATATAAAATGTTGAAAAAGATGGTCAGTGGCCAAGAGATTGAGCACCCATTCCTTGTATAATGAAAGGCTCGGTTTCCCCTCTACAGGGGCATCGGGGAAGGGCAAACTCGTCAAGGCTATGGATTGCTCGCGTGCAGCGGGTAGCCTAGTCATTTACTGGAGCCCATAAGGCTTTCCAGGGCACCTGCTCTTGTAGGCTAGCTACTATCTTATAAAAGTTATGAAAGTCATTGAAAGGTTAATGGTCAAAGGATGAGCACTCAACCCTTGTATGGCGCTTGGCTCAATGGTCTGCATAGGGCCACAGGGTGAGACTACTCAGGAAAGACTGGGTCTTTGTCAGTACTGGAGCCCAGAAGGCATCTAGGGCACCTGCCTTTGAAGGTTGACCTGTATTTGCAATAAAGTTGCAAAGGAAAACTTGCTAGAGTCTGAAAGGAAGCATACCTAAGTACTTCACCCATCTGTGAGACACCTCCATCCCTTATTGCTATCTGTCATACATGTGTCACCTTGGTAGAGTTTATTAGTTGTTAGTCGGATAGATCACTAAGTCAAAGTCATGTCCCTTGCCTTAACTTAATTCTTCCATCACCACCCATCTATAGCATAATTGGTTACACCTTGTAAGTATGCCATGAGCAAGCAGAATTCCAGAAGACTCTAAGATCTTTCAGAAGCAAAGGTACATTTTATTATTATTATTATGTTTGGTCACTATGATTATGAATAACTAATTTAAGTTGGGTTATGATATACACCATTGGAGCATGGCTTACCTTGGAATGTTGCAGGATTATACTAGTACAGTATCTCACCTTGATTTTGGGTACTTTGACTGGGTCAACTCAGTTGACCGAGTCAATCATGTTTCCCAAGTCAGTGACTCAAAAATGCAACATGGTCTATATTTGTCTGAAACATGCCCAGGACCAATACTGCAGTTTCAGTTTTCATAGTTTGGTCCCGGTTTTCTAGAAAAGTGATTATTATCACTTAATTATTGGCCAGATGACCTATTTTTTTATTCATATGGCAGTATGTTTGGTTCTCCTAGAGCAGAGCAGCGTTCTAGGGGGTATGAGTAGTCACTTATGCCTTTCTTCTATGTCTCCAGATCATCCATAGTAGTCTGTTTTCCCCAGTTCTTAGCATGGAGTGAGTTATGATGGATTTATTAGTTTTCAGGGATTGTACCAGCAGAAAATGAACTAGAAATTCACTGAAAAATCGATTTGGCCTCATGGGTCAAGAAAATGGTGTGGAACTTTGACAAACGGTGTTTTTCAGCATCCCGGACAGTCCTTCAATAGCCTTCAGTCAGCAAATGTCCAGATTATTTAGTTATGGCTCAGCCAATGAGGAAAACCCCCCCAAGGGGCGCCCCCTCTAATTGGCCATTGATGTATTTCATGATTATATCTTATGATTTGAAGTTGTAAAGGGGACTAGGGTGAATTAAGCCCCTAAGTGACCCTCCTCAGTGTATTGATGCATCACACATATGTTATATTTTGAGTTTGACTTAGGATAAGCGTCCTTGAGCAAAGTGCGCCCCCTTTGGTTGACTCAATCGCTTGATCCATGTGAATAAGTTATGTATTGATCTCCACTGTTGATGATCTTCTAATCTCAACCGTTTGATGATAAAGTTAGTGATGATTTGTGTCTCTCTCAAACTATTTAAGAGAGGTGACCCCTCATTGTAATGGATGAGCTTTGGCATCAGAATATCAATAAAGAGATTTTTTGCTTGGGGTCATTGGTCTGTGTATCTTGTGGATGTTCTGATTTGATGATTGACACTATTGTTCTTCCATACTGAGTTTCATTCGGGATAGATCTTGCACATTTTTCTTTGCCCATTTCATCTGCAGGAGAAGGAGGCGCGCTAGGAAAGAGAGGGCGACTTTGTGGGGAAGCTCACCTTTGTCCCGACTCCTGGGTGTTTGGTTCAAGGAGTATTTTTCTTTATGATCTTTTACTCTCTTTTCCATTCCGTACTTTGCAGATCCCATTCGTTTGACTGATTGGTTGATGTTTCTCTGATCTGGCAGGTTGAAGGGGGCGCAAGGGTGATTGACTGGGACATAGCTACACCAAGATCTGGCTCGGGGAAGTTCATTTTGATAGGAGATCAGCATTCTTCATCATTTCCTGATCCATCTGCAGAATCCAGATATGTTTCCCAAGTGAGTTTCTCTTCTTTTATTTTCTGCACATGCATTGCTCATCACTCCATAAAAGTTAAAACCCTTGTTTTTTAGATCCATAAGTTCTAGCTTGCGGTGAGCTACAAAATTAAAAACCCACTTTTATTTTAACATCAAACCCGCAGATCTAAAGTTTCGGCTTGATCGGACTCCATTTATCCATCTAAAGCACTGGCCATCTATTAGGGAAAAATGCCCCCTGGGGAAAAGTGGTCTTTTCAGCAAACCACAAAGTGGGTATTGTTGGTGTTTTCTCCAATCGCCTAATCTTGCACCCAACAATCATTCTGAGTGTCCCTTTGTGCTTAATTTCACCTACTTGCCTTAAATCCCAATTTTCTTGCATAAACCCTAGGGAAAATTTAGGGCTTTTTCCTGGATGCTCCAAATCTCTTAGTTTTTGCTTCAAATTACAATTATTCAGTTAACTAAGAGATACAACCAAGTTTCCCTCACTTGTCTATTTCGTATCCATAATCTTAGGGTTTCTTGGTCTTAGGGACGCCCCCCTGGGTTTAGTGTTTCACTGATTCCAAAGTGTCGGTATCCTTGAATGGTGTGACAACCGAGTTTTTTCGGAAGTCCTGGATACCGTAGGTCACAACTTTAGTTTCCTTTCCTCTTCCGTCCTGAATAGGATCACCTCACGAGGCATCTACAAGATTTGTGATAACAACCCTAATAAAGTCGGCCGCACTAAACTGGCTGGGCTGAGTTCACCTAGGAAGACAATATATTATATTATTCATTAGGGTACTAATGACCCAACTTACAATGGAGGCTTTACCTCATGACTCTATAGTGACCAAATACAATAGTAACGCCCCGCCGGAGGAATAATAACATCTCCCTCGGGTTACATCAGTAAAGTACATTTAGAATATCCTTTGAAGTTACAATATTCAACACTCCCCCTTAACGAGAAGGTTATACAAAAGGAGCACAGAGAGACAATATCTTTAGCAATACATCGAGGTAATACATCTATACATCATAGGAAGTTTTCACAATCAGTAACTGGAACAATTATTTCTCATCTTCTGCATCACATGATCACTTGATCCTTTTGCAACAACGCTTTGATCTTTTGATCCTTCGTAGAAGCACTTCGATCTTTTGATCTTTTGCAGCAGCACTTCGATCTTCTGCAACAACCCTCTGATCTTCTCGATCCTTTGTAGCAGCACTTCGATCCTTTCGATCCTTTTGCAACAGCACTTCGATCCTTTCGATCCTTTGTAGCAACACTTTGATCCTTTCGATCCTTTTGCAATAGCAGTTCGATCATTTCAATCCTTTGCAGCAGTACTTTGATCCTTCTTGATCCTTTGCAGTAGTACTTTGATCCTTCTTGATTCTTTACAGCCGCACTTCGATCTACTTGATCCTTTGTCGCCGTACTTCGATCTACTTGATCCTTTGCCGCCACACTACCTGCAGTACGCATGATCTATTTACGGGCTGATCAATCCCTATCACTTTAGGACATAAGTCCAAGGATGATGAAATCCTCCATCAGCATGATCCATGGTATCGATCAGCTGAATCGTCTACAACTAAATGTAGATCTCGATTGCACCCAGTATAGGCCCTATCGTCCGTGAGGACTCATCGTAGACCATCCATACAACTGAGGGTAGGACCACTCACAAGTGAGTGTTATACTACGGTATCTACACTCACATGTAGGTATACTTTACCATGTAAGAGTATTGTCTGCAGAGCAGATCTCGACCGCATTAAAATTGTTGACCCTCATCATAGAACATCCATACCACACAGGTCAGGACCACTCCCAAGTGAGTGTTATACTACGACGTCCGTGAGGACTCATCGTAGAGCATCCATACCACGAAGGTTAGGACCACTACTAAGCGAGTGTTATTCTATGGTTGTTGGCTGTAGGGCAGACCCGGGTTCTTATACTATTATCTTAACCAACAAAAAGCCTCACAGTGTTGGCCCTTTCGGCAACAACCTGCGAACAGGTTGCAGTCTCACCCGAAACAGCTATGGGGTGCCGCAGAATCAGGTTTCTGCAAGCAACAGAGGGATATTACTGTACCTTTAGCCTTAACAAATATTAATCATACAACACAAAGCTTCGACAATCACTTAATTAGCTTCGCAGTTTAGATAAACAGACAGTTACTTGCTTAACCCTTAACTGGGAATTCATAGCGAAGTTTAAATCCTAACAATATATCTTACTTATCATTCACCTATTTATCAAATGCATAAAACAAAACAGCACAAAACACAAAAGAGAACCACCACAACACAAGATATACGTGGTTCACCCCTAGTGTAGGGGCTACGTCCACAGAATTGTGTTTATATTCAACTATTTACAACAACACATTCTGATCTGCGCACTCAGCTGCAGATCTTCTCAATCAACCCGGAATTGCGCACTAAGCTGCAGTATTTTCCTTCCAAAACCCTCTGCGCACTCAGCTGCAGAGGTCATCCACGCACACAGTTGGGACTTAACCTTTACAAAACCCTTTGCGCACTCAGCTGTAGAGGTCGTCCACGCACACAGCTGGGACTTAACCTTAAACCTAAAAACAGGTCTTAGCTTCGCATCAAATCATACCATACCAAAAAGCCTTCGAAAAAGCTATTTTCTCCTTTACATAAGTGCCTATTTATACTAGTGCACTATTACAATACCATGTGCTTAAACCATGGGCTTAAAAACCATGAGTTTAAACCATGGGTTATTTACAAAAAGAGGGGGTTCGACCCAACTCCGACACCCCTAAGACTATTTTGGGCCGCAACTCCGCTTACAAGCTTCACACCAAAACCGCGGAGTTGCCAAAATTAAGGACCTTGAAGGTCCGCGCCCCAACAATGGTATCTATCTACATATGAATGTAGCATACTCTCCGTACAAGAGTATCGTCTGTACAGCAGATCTCGATTGCATACAAAATGTCAGTCCTATCATCCGTGAGGACTCATCGTAGAGCATCTATACAACAAAGGTTAGGACCACTCCTGAGTGAGTGTTATTCTACGGTATCCACAACTGAATGTGGGTACTCTCCATGCGAGAGTAACATCTCTAGGTCCATCCTTAGCTAGTAAGGGCCACTCTCATGCACAGAGTGTTGTTATCACCAACCTTGTAGTTGCCTATGTGAGGTGGATCCAGGATGGATGGTAGAGGGACTAGCAACTAGGGAGGTGGAACCAAGACTGCCTAGACTCCCAAATGGATGGTTGTCACGCCAATCAAGGCAGCCTTCACTTTATGTGTCTTAGATCAAATGGACTTTGAGGTACGTAAAGTGCAAGGTAAAAGAAACCCCAGATCTATGGATGATGTCACGAGGTGAGCCAAGGCTTTGGATCAGGGCTTAGGAAGTATGAGGTTCGATCCATAGTGGGACACATGTGACCTATGAGGTGAAAACTAGATCTAGGGTTGGGGTACTAGCAATAGGTGAGGTTATTGGCTGCCTTGGGAAACGTGACCAATGCAGGGAGGTCAAGGACGAGATTGGGGCTATCTAGTATCAATGGATAGACTTGATGATAGATGTGACAATATCAAAGTTCCTGAGTCATCAGGGAAAGATCAGATTGCAAGGAAAAGAGGCCAAAGAGGGGATAGTGCTAGGGTTGGCAATCAGTGCCTGTTGAACCTAAGGTAATGGAGTCAATATCAGCCCAGCGTTGGAGTGGACCCACCTGGGAAATGCCCTGATCTATGGATCCAAGAAATTTTTTGGCCAAAAAATTCAGTCTAAAGGGGAAACCAATAGTAAGGTGGCTAGTGCTAGGGTTTGGAGAGGCAGATCCTCAGATCTAGGACAATCTAGAGACCATCAGCTCAGCATTGTAGGGGAAATGGGATGGGGATGACCTGATCTACAAACCCAAGTTGAAAAAATGCCGAAAAATCAAATCTTGGAAAAAGTCATAAAAATGATGAGAAGCGTTGGCGTCCTGGAAGACAGTTTCTCAGATCCAGGGCCACCTGTCAGCATCTAGCTCAGCGTTGGAGGTGATTTGGAGTGAGGAGGACCCAATCTACAAACCCAAGTTGTTATTTTCCCGGAAAATCAGATCTCGGAAAAAATCAAAAATTCAGTGAGGGGCGCTAGGGCTTGAGAAGGCAGTTTCTAAGATCTAAGGAAAACCAGGCAGAATTAGCTTAGCGTTAGGGGTGAATTGGTGAGAGGGAGGCCCAATCTACAAAACGCAGCAGTGGTTTGTCCAGAGATCGAGCGGTTTATTTTTTAGTATTTTTGGTTTTTTATTATTTATGGAATTTTCAGTTAAATGATGTAAAGCATATGTCAATGGGTTGAGATCCGGAAGAAAAGAACTAACCTGCAGAACTTACCTGGAAATTCTTGTAGATGTCTTGAAGGTGATGATCCCTGCTATCTCGATCAATTTGAGAAGACCTGTGTGATTTCTAAGCCCAACGTTTTGCTCAAAGTGACCAATGTGCCCTCTTACCTGCACAAGCAAATGTCAACAATATCAGATTTTCCGTATCATGAAAGAAAAGCAAGATCTACAGAAAAGTAACAAGATGTAATCATAGATCACAATGAAACTAATGAAAACCCCTTGTCACATACGAAACCAGTCCAAGCGAGTTGAGGCCCCCTGCAAAAACGCCCAAGATGAAGTCACCCTCCTGTAGACAAGACAATGATCCCAAAAAAATATAGATCTCACACAAATTTCCCGAATGCTAGGAAGCAAAAGACTTTTCAATCACCATCTAAGAACACCAGATGCAAAGGAGATCAAAAAAATATTCACAAGAAAGTTTTTCTATCAATCAGATCCAAGAACCAAAGACCCCTTGCAAATGAGAAGCTCTCTCCTTTAAATAGGAACGAGAGAACCAAAATCCTAACTACTTTCAAAATGAGTGGCTAAGATTAAAAGATATAAATGTTCTAATCAATGGTTGAGATGAGCTCAACATACAATACATGGATCAATATAACCATAAAGTACCAAAGTGGACTAAATCACCCATAAAGAGGGTACTCCACTCAACAAGAAATAAATGAAGCACATGGTGGGACCATGGAGTGTTAACTAACTCCCTCTGGGTGCCGCATGGCACAAATAAAATAATATAATATTTTAATTTTTGACTTTGTGCCTCCTTGAGGAAATCGTGAGCCTCCCAAAAGCTCCAGAAAATAATATAAAAATGCCCAAAAAACAGGTGTGGGCCCAATTAGGTGCTGCAACTACTAGACAAGGTGCGGAGGACATCACATTTATCATCATGACTCATCCCATGTCATTTCCTTGCCTCAGTTGCCCAAATCGATTTCTTCAATAGCCAAAACAGCCTCCTAGGGTGCCTGTGTTGTCCAACTGAGCCCACCAGGCTCTCTGGGATGGGGGTACTATGGTACAATCAAGTGGCTGCTCCCCCTATGCCCCATACAGCGCCCTAGGAGATCCTATAAAAACATCTGCCTGCTCAAACACATCATCCTGTGAAGCAAAACTGCATGAGCTCGATCATCTCTGCAAGTGCCCGGAACTGAAAATAAGCTATCTCACTAGACTCAGAGAGTCCCAATCCATCTAGGGTGCATACTCATACCCTTTCCAGGTCTCTGCCTGATCATCAACAATATCCAATAGACAATATAATCACCTATAAATGACCAGATACCAATAATATAACTCAGATTATCATCCATTTGCTGCAAGTGTTACAAGGCTAAGACATGCTCTACAAATCATTAAAGCAACAACCATAACAAGTAGCACTCAACTCACTGGCGGTACATCAACCAAATACATATATAGGGTTTGATTTATTATTACTCAGACCAGACTTTCAGGACTATACTCACTTCATAGTTGTAGTCAATTTGCCAGTGAAGGGTGAAGGCTGAAATTGACAAGGCTAGGGAAAATGATGACTACCAACTTAACATCATGACACTTTGGATATGGAAAGGGAATACTCACTGTAACCACACGCCGGACAAACAACAACACAGGGAATGGCAGTGCCTCACAAATGGTTGAGTTGTTCAGAGAGTGCTTATTCAACTTAGGCATCATGTCTACATCAAGTTTGATCCAGGTTCATTAGGATCATCAATTTTATTTCCATGGCCTTTTTGGCCTATATGACCTTTTGGGGACTTCACCAGTGCTTAAAAGCACAGCTAACTGCAGCTTTCATCCAGGACATATTCAAATTTATAGGGTCAGTAATATTTGGATATAGCATATATTTAACCATTGCTTTTGGGACCTTTTCTTATACCCTTCGCTGAGTATTTTAGCATTTCATTGCTCTTGCCCTTTGCTTGTATATGTTAAGAAACACATTTTAGAATTTACATTTTCCATGGGCACATATATAAACATTTCCAATACAATTAGTACATGAGCTTTCAGTTTTAGCCAACAACATCTCAAGTGACCAGGGGGAGTTCTGCACAGTGCCAGACATTAGGACAATCGACCAGAATGATTTAGGCATACAATCAAACGCACCAAAGGCAAGTTTTTTCACCAACTCAGAGCCGAGACACAATAGAAACATGGAGGTTTGTCCAACAAAGGTTCTAGAGGGGAAAGGTCCTACATGCCACAAGTCAAGTAGTAAGTCGGGTTATAACAAAACTGGAAGGAAATGGATGGATGGAGACAATGAATCAATGAAGCCAACACTAGCAAGCCAGAGTATGGTGGAAATGACTATCTCTATTCTCCCTAGGGAGGGTAAAACCAATGAGTATAGATCAGGAACTTCCAAGATGTTGCCGCCTAATTCACACTTTAAGACGCAGGAAAGTCACAACCTGCTATGTGTGTCCTTGGGGGCAAGCGAGAGCTGGGGACCACTGTCACCA